>CM053584.1:79367751-79423738 GCA_028627135.1 Pseudochirops cupreus
TGTGTCCCCACACCTGACACCCCCTTTTCACCTTTTTGTGTGTATTCTCTTCCCCTACTAGACTGTAAGCTCCTCGAGGGTAGGGACTGTCTTTCTTCTTATAATTTGTATCCCCATCACTCCTTAGAACAAGCTCCTGGCCCACAGTAGGCTCTTAATAAATGTTTGTTGACTGACTGACTAGTATGTAACTCTCGAACCTGTTCTGCTCATCTGTGATTCTTTATGGCAATCCTTCTGAAATCTTTTTTTGGAGGGGAGAAGGTGGCCCTAATCTTTAAAATTCCTTTCCCTCCCACCACCATTAAAATAAACAGATGAGTAAATAAATAGAGCCTTATAACAAATATGCATGGTCAAACAAAACCATTTCTTATACTGGTCAGGTCCAAAGGTATATGTCTCATTCTGCATCTTCAACCTACTACATCTTGGCTAAGAGGGGCCATCACTAGTCCTGACCTATGTCTTGCCACTAGACTCTGATGACTGTGGAGGAGAGAGTGAGGCTGGTGACTTTGCACAGCGCTGCCTCACTTAAATCCAATTCACTTGCAAGTCAAGACATCACCCTCCTCATGTCACTGGTCCTCTTATAGAATGAAGGACAAACAATAATATTGGTTAAGAGACAAATAACATGCACCTTAAGAAGTCCTCTGGAATCACAGTTGGCCACTGTACTAATCAGAGTAATTAGGTCTTTCAGAGTTTTTCTTCATGATGTTTTAGTTATATAAATTACTCTCCTGGTGCTGCTCACTTCACTCTTCAAACTCAATGTTCATATAAGTCTTCACAGGATTCTCTGAATTCATCTCTATCATCATTTCTTAAGATACAACAACATTTCATTACATTCATATGCCGTATTTTGTTGAGTCATTCTCTAATCAATGGACACTCCCATAGTTTCCAGTTCACTGCTGCCAATAAAAAAAAGAGCTCTGTACATATGGATCCTTTAATGTTTTCATGCAGAGTTTAGTTACTTTGGGGATATCATTCCAAACCATTTCAAAAACTCTAAAGCACTATATGTCAGCTAAAATTTTTAAAATTTTTGTTAGTAGTAATAATAATTTCTCAAGAAAGATCTAATCTAAACTCTAAGTACTTATCTAGATCGTTATTATTATTATTTTATTATTTTCACCTGGAGAAGACAGAACTCAAATGCAAACAGTCTTGGGAAGTCACTATCTTGTTATTATTCATTTAAATTTCCGGAACATTTTCTGTGACCTGTTCCATGGAAGGATGAAATGACTGTTTTTTGTAATTGAGCAAAATAATTAGGATGTGAACTCATCCTCTCTAGGTTCAGTGTCATTATTATGATACTTATCTCATTCTTCTCATGTTTTCTGAAAGGGTTCAGAAAGAAATGTTCTGAGGACAAGTTTCTACCCTGCTAATATTCTTTCATCTTGTATGTTGTGTTACCTATTAGGTGGGAAAAAATAAAATATCTGGGGGGGTTTAATTGAATAAGATTGTACTAGGATTCAGGCTCATCTTTCATCATCACTGAAAGCATCTTCATGACAATTCTAATAGCAGAAAGCTGACAAGGGGATATGTACTGCCTTCTGTCCCCATACTGTTTTCAATTCTTCTAGGATCTCACATTTTCAAATTTTTTCATTCTATGTTGTTTGGACATTATGGATATTCAGTATAATGCCATCTATTAAAAATGCTGCTGCTAAGAACTGTGATATATTCACAACCACCTGAAAAAAATGCTCCAAATTACTAACAATAAGAGAAATGCAAATCAAAACCACCCTGAGGTTTCACCTCATATTCTGCAACCTGGCAAACATAACCCCAAAATGGCAGGAGTTGATGTTGGAAGGGTTGTGGAAGGACAGGCACATTAATGCATTACTGATGGAAACTCTGAAACGGTGCCGTCATTTTGGATAACCATTGGGAATTATGCAAGTAATGTGGTTGAAACGTCCATCCTCTCTGAACCAGATTCCATCACTGGATTCATACTCCAGGGGAACCGTGATAAGAAGAAAGTCCCCGTACACTACAAAATATTTAGAGCAGCATTCTTTGTGAAAGCTAAGATTTGGAAACAAAGGAGATGCCCACCCGTTGGGGAACAGCTGGATAAACCAAGGAGTATTACAGGGGTTTGGGGTCTTTTTTAAGGATGTATGTGATGGATACAGAAAAGCACTGAAAGATCATATGAATGGAGGCAGAGTCAAGAAAACGATGTTCCCGGTAACTACAACAACACAGATGGAAAGACCAGTGAAACAGCAAAAAATCAAAAGTAAATTAGAGCAAATTATAAGGCTCGGGAGAAGACCCTCCCAGCCCGCCCCTTCGCGGAGGGAGGTGACGACAGCTGTTACATGTTGCACATAATTTTGGGCTTGTTCAACATACTGATCAGTTGTTCAGATTATTTTTTCTTCTCTTAGAAAAATGCTACTTGTCATACAGGCTGGCTCTTTGGGGACAGAGAGGGATACTTGGGATACCTATGGTGATGAACAGAAAATGTCAATAAAAACTTATTTTAAAAAACACTTTTTCTAAATTTTTTAAGGCTCAATGTTGTTGTTCAGTCATTTTCCAGTCACATCTGACTCTTTGCAACCCCATTTTGGGTTTTCCTGGCAAAGATACTGGAGCAGTTTGCTGTTTCCTTTCCCAGCTCATTTTACAGATAAGGAAACTGAGGTAAACAGGGTTAAGTGACCTGCCCAGGGTCACACAGCTAGTAAGTGTCTAGGGACAAATTTGAACTCAGATCCTTCTGACTCCAGACCCAGCACTCTTTCCATAGTGCCACCTATAGTTATGTTTGCAAAGAGTATTCTATTTCAGTACAATATACTTGCTGAATTTTCACGGATATTTTGGGGTTAATATCTGGAGTACAAAGAGCTGTTATCTGTTGGTTTATAAAAGATAGTGAGAGTGAATTGTATAATGATAGGATCATAGATTAGATTTAGTGCTTTGACACCACAAAGTCCAAACCTCTCATTTTATAGATGAAAATACTGAAGCAAAGAGAGATAAGTGACTGGTCCAGGGGCATATAGCTAGTAAATGGCTGGAGAAAGATCCTAACTCAGATCATCCTGATTTCGCCTCTATTCACTGTGCCACCTACCTGGCCACTTCATGTTTTTCTGTGCATCTGGAAGATGCTAATTTTTTTTTTCTAACTTTCAGTTACCTTGTAGTTTCCACAACTTCAAGGTATATTCTGCACCAATCAATCATTCCAGGCTCCTTTAAGAATAAACCTCTCTTTACTTGCTGGAGGCAATGACCTGATCCTGAATCCCCATTATAAACTTCTTTTTCCATGAGCAAATTTGCATGACTTAGCTAATTGATCAAGACTTCTTTGTTGATGCATTGCTGTTTGAGTTTATGTGGCTATCAGCCATGGAGCGCCTCATTACTGCTGTTGCTATCACCGTTATTACTGATGACATATTATGCTGCAAAGTTTGTACTTTATCTTATTCAAAGCAGGCTCCTAAGTCTTAGGTCCCTTAAGCAAAAATTTCAGAAGTCTCCTAAATATTTGATAAATGCAACTAAGCAGTACTCTAACAGAGAGGTCCCTGTCTTCCCCATGGGCCCCAGGGCAATGCAGGAGATGCTGGGATCATGTTTATGCCTATGGGGAGGAGACTGGGGAGGAGGCTCTTCTCAGCTCTCCTCCTCTCTCCACTCTGGTCTCAGCTCTAGCCACAAACTGCCTCAAGAGAAAGAGAGGGTTCTGGGAAATGATGGGAACCAAAGGGAGGAGTTCCTCTGATCCCTGAGCTGCTCTTTCCCAGTGAAACTTGGAGTTTAGTGCTAGGGGCAAAGACAGCTGTAAAAGCCAAAGATGGTAGCAAAGGTCACAGCAGCGAGGCTTAAGCAGCTGCTCCTGCCTCCAGCAGTATCCAAATTGCCTAGACATTCCAGGAACTCCAGAAATAAATATATCAACAGCGGGCGATACAGAAGAAGAAAAGAACAAAGCTTTCATCGCATCCACACCGTAGCATGTTGAATATTTTACAAATATATTATCATTAACTCAGCCCTGATTTACTCAGATATAAACCTGATAGATGAAGTCTCCCAGAAACCTTGGAGAAAGAAAAAAAAGAAGAGGAAAGGAATTACCCAACAATCTCAACATGTCTTCTGATGATTGAAAAATAAGCAAATTTCCCATATAAAGAATCTTTGCTTCTTTTCTGGGGAGTCTCAGAAGTCAAATATCAGCCTAAGTTCAGCCTCAATTATCTCATTACATCAGAGAAGCTCAGATTTTGAGCTGGAAAAGACTTTAGAAATCATCTTGTTCCCCACATAACAGAAGCAGGTAGGCAGCAGAATGATGGACTTGGATTCAGGAAGACCTGAGTTCAAATTTGACCTCAGATACTTACTAACTGTGTGACACTGGGTGAGTCACTGCCTCAGTTTCTTTAACTGTAAAATATAAGATAATAATGGCATGTACCCTCCAGGACTGTTGTGAGGATAAAATGAGATTATATTTGTAAAGCTTTGCAAACCTTAAAGAGCTATATAAATGCCAGTTATTATCACCAATAGTATTGTTAGTAGTAGTAGTATTCCTCATGCGGAGGGATTGTTTCAATTATTGTCTTTCTATACTCTGTGCCTAACACAGAGTCTAAACCATGTTGTTGTGAATCAGTAGTTTAGTCATGTCCAACTCTTTGTGACCTCATACAGGGTTTTCCCGGTAAAAATGCTGGAGCGTTTTTGCCATTTCCTTCTCCAGTGGATTAAAGCAAACAGGGGTTAAGTGACTTGCCCAGGGTCACACTCTTAGTGAGAATCTGAGGCTTCATTTGAAATCAGGTCTTCTTGACTTCAGGCCCAGCACTTTATCCACTGAGCCATCAAGCTGCCTCCAAAGCAAGACCTATTTTAAAAATGTATGTTGAATGAATGCAAGAATTAGCAACTATACCAAAGAGAGAGAGAGAGAGAGAGAGAGAGAGAGAGAGAGAGAGAGAGAGAGAGAGAAATGATAGAGGTCAAAAAGCATGGATTAAAATTCAGCCTCAGACACATACTGGCCCTAGGTAATTTTCTAATATTATATGTATAAATTAATGCCAGGACTGTGGCAGTAGCCATTCAGCTACAGGACTCTCCTTGTCCCAAGCCTCTCCCCACTCCCAACCATCCCTACCAAAGTGATTTTCTATAGGTCCAGGTCCCTCCCACACACAACGAACTCCAAATGGCTCCTATTCCACTTAGACCAAATAAAGTCTTTTGTGTGGCATTTAAAGCTCTTTCCCAATTGGTCCCTCCCTACCTTTCCAAGTCTGAGTGGCCTCCTTGCCATTGCTCATACTCTCATCTCGCATTTCTGTGTTTTTGTCCTCAAGGCCATCCGGGCCTGGAACACTCTGCTCCTTTGTTTCCCCATCTCCCAGAATTCTGGGCTCCCTTCAGGACTCTGCTCAAACACCACTTTCTGCAGGACGACCTTCCCATTTCCCCACCTTTCTGTCTTCTCACACCTCCTTATACCCCACCATGAATGCAGGATCCAGTGACTCTTAGAATGTTCTCCCTCTTCATCTCCACTTCCCAGCTGCCTTCAAGTCCCACTTCAAATCCTACCTTCTACAGGAAACCTTTCTCACTCCCCCTTCATCCCAGTGCCTTCCCTCAGTTGACTATTTCCTATTTATCTTGCACATGCTTTTTTTTTGTAGAGTTGCACGTTGTTTCCACCATTAGGCTGTGAGCTCCCTGAGGGCTGGGCCTGTCTTTTGCCTTTCCTCATACCTCCAGCACTTAGCACAGTGCCTGGCACATCACAAGTGCTTAATAATAAATGTGTATTGACTGACAGCTGCTAGAGCCTTCCCCTCTAAAGTGACCTTTCATCTACTCTGCATGTACCTAACTATTTACAGGTCTCTCCACCTAGAAAAAAAAGCTCCTGGATGGCAGAGATATTTTTGGCCTTTATTTTGCCTATATTTGCCTTTATTCATTCACAGGCATAGCGTTCTACTTGGCATACAGTAAACTCTTAATAAATGTTTGTCCAGAGCTTCATATAGCACTCCGGAGTTTTGCAAAGCACTTTACGTACATTATCTCATTTGTCCTTAGAGTTCCCTCACACACTCCGTGTTGATCCTGACCTGCAATGTCATCAGTAGAGGGAAATTCCAATGAGGAAATTGCCTCCACCCATGAAGAGTAACTCATTTGTAACTGAGAATTGCCAGGAGCACTGGGAGGCTGAGAGAACAGCTTCAACAAAATGCCTTTACCAACTGCACCCTTCCTAGGTAGGTTCAAAGTAAAGCAAGCTTCTGTTACCATTGGAAAGCTTTTTTTAAAAAATTCAATTTCAAGCTAATTTTTTCCCACACTCTTTCCCCAACCCATTGAAAAAGCCAAGAAAACGAATTTCCTTCATTAGTAAAGAGCTTTTGATGTTTTTTTCTGTATACCTTAATGTCAAAAAGAGTCACCTGAAACCCATTTCACCTTCTTTCATATCTTATTGATATGAACATGAATGTAGTTTTATCAATATGAGGCAACTAGATGCTATAATGGATAGAACGCTGTGCTGGGAGACAGGAAGACCTCAGTTTGAATCCTGACTTGGACATTGTGTGACCTGGGCAAGTCAGCTACTCTGTGCCTTGGCTTCTTTACCTGTAAAATGAGGAAGTTGGACTGGATGACCTCTCAGGTCCCTCCCATTGGCTCTTTGCCCTTTCTACCTTCATCCCTGGGGAGAACATTTAGAGGATATTGCTATTAGAGAACTCGGGGCCCTATTTTTACTAGTGCTGATGGCATTGGCACCAAATGGCTATCCCATGAGATTATTTTTTTTCTCCTCAATTGACATACATAGAGTATATTTGTGTGTTGTGGATACATGTGTTTGTACATATGTTTATTTGTACATGTGTTTGTACATATGTTTATTTGTACATGTATATGTGTACTGTGCATATGTGCCCTTGTGTGCACATGTCTATGTACACATAGACACATGTGTATAAATCCTGCTGTCTGGCCCTCTCCTGTTCTTACCAGCAGTATACTGAAACCCTAAATTGGCACAACTTTTTTTCAAAGGCAAAGCACAAAGACTGAAGTTTACTATCTACAGCAGAGGAAAACAAATAGATTCCAGTTTTATAATCCAAATAAATAAACGGATGAATAAAACATATGTGTGTGTGTGTGTATTCACTCTTCCCCACTTCAACAAATTGGGGTCTATGGCCACTAATGAAAAAAAAACCCTAGAAATGTAGGGTGGCAAATCTTCAAGATAGAATTTCTTTCAAAAAAGAAAAAAATACTATGAAAAGAATGGAAAAGTTTGAAGGAAAACCACTAGCTAGGAATCAGTACATTAGCATCAACAGGCCAGGAATCTGTTTTCTGGATTGTTGGCATTCCATGGTCTGAGGCTGGTCCCAAACTCCCTCCAGTTTCGTCTTGGAGGGCAGCCTGAGGCTTATTGGGGTGAAGTGACTTGCCCCATGGTCAGGCACCCAATGAGTGTCTCAGGCAGAAACTGAATGCAGGCTTTTCCGACTCCGTGTTCAGTACTCTATCCATAACAGCACACTGCTGCTCCGGGAATTATTAAATGTGTCTAGTTACCTATGTAACCAGAAAATCATGGGTTTTTGGAGCTAGGGGGAAAGGGGGAAGGGGCTCAGGAAATGCCTTCATTTTACAAGTGAGGAAACTGAGGCAAAGACTGCTGAATTCACCCAGGGTCATGGAGCTAGATAATGGACAAGAGCTCAGTCTTGCCCTTAGCACTATCTCATGCTGCCTTCTGGCCCTCTCTTCTACTCTTATCAGCAGGGCATCTAAACCCTACATAGGCACACTTTTCCCCCTAAAGGCAAAGCACAAAGACTGAAGTTTACTTTCTCCAGCAGAGGAAAACAAATATATTCCAATTTTATTATCCAAATAAATAAATTGGTGAATAAAACATGTTTTATAGAGTCATAGAATTTTGAGAGATGGCAGGGAACTTAGAAATCATCTTTTAATATTAATCACTCCCATTTATATAGCACTTTATGGTTTACCAACAACAACAACAACAAAAATTTCCTCCCAACAATACTCGGAGGTAAGTACTGCAAATAAGTCTCGTTTTCCCACTATGTAGGGGATAAAGGTTGTTGTTCAGTAGTTTTCAGTCACATCTGACTCTTCATGACCCCACTTGGGGTTTTCTTGGCAAAGATACTGGAATGGTTTGCCATTTCTTCTCCAGCTCATTTTACAGATGAGGAAACTGAGGCAAACAGGGGTAAGTGACTTGCTCAGGGTCACACAGCTAGTGAGTATCTGAGGCTGGATTTGAACTTGGGTCTACCTGACTCTAGGCCAGGCCACCCAGCTGTCCTGGTGTAAAGGTCACATAATAATTGGCAGAGGCCGAACTTGAACTTGAATCTTTGGATTCCAGGTTCTCTTTGTACCATATCCTGTTATGTCTTAAAATCCAGCCTCTCCATTTTACAGATGGGAAAATAGAACTCAGAGTGGTCTTTCACATAGTAGACAGAAAACAAATGCTTGTGGAATTGAATTAAGTGATTTACCTGGGCTTGCGTGAAAGGGATAGAGCCAGAGCTCTGGTCTCTTAATTCTTGGCTCGGTGCTCTTTGTTTTACACGTGGATGAACTCTGTGCCCTCAACATGTACTTAAAAGGAGGCTTGGCAATAGGCAAAGCACTGGACTCAGCATCAGGACTATCTGGATTGGAATTCTTCCATTGACATTAACTCTGTGACCCTGGATAAATTATTCAACCTGGAGTCAGGACCATCTTGAGTTCAAATTCTGCCCCAGATATTTAAAAGCTGTGTGACCCTGGGCAAGTCAGTCAGTCAGCAAGCATTTATTAGGAGCTTACCATGTGCCAAGTACTAAGAATAAAAGCACAAGTAGAAAGACAGTCCTTGCTCACTAGAAGCACATAATCTAACAAGGGAAAACCACACATAAAAGGGGGAAAGAGTATCATACAAAGGGGCATGGTAGAGGAAAGTCCAAAGTGCAGTCTGGAGAGGAATGAGACCAGACGTGACCGGCCCAGGCACCTTCCTTAAATGGAGGATCTCGGAGGAATCATCCCATCAACCCAGAAGAGTCAAAGAGTCCAAGGGGGAATTACAGTGTGTGAATCCAGGGCTGGAGGAAGGTTTCAGGAAGCAAAACTGTACAATCCAAATCCAGGAACCAAAGTCAGGAGACCTGGGCTCTAGGACCCACTCCTCTACCTCTAAACATCTGTGTGACCTTAAATAAATTACTGAAAAATCCTGGACCTCATCTGTAAAATGCTGACAGGTTTGCACCAAAAGTAAGGGCTGGGAATTTGGAGATTATTTCCGAAGAGCCAGGGAAGGAAGAGTGGTCCAAAGGGCATTTCAGAGAAACAGAACGACTCCGATCAGATGAATTAAAGAGAACCAGGTGAGAGAGAGTACCTGCTAGCAAGAGCTGAGGTCCTGAGTGGTACATATACCCAGACACTCAAGACTGCTTAGCAGCTGAGCAAGAGCTGAGAGGGACCAAAACAAGGAAAAGGCTGATGGGCTCCCAGGGGCTCCGACTAAGTGACACAGAAGACCCTTTGTTCAGTTTTCTTTCTGTTCTTTGTTCTATTTGGAATCAAGTAGCTTATTTATGTTTAAAAGTAAATGTACTAATTTGTGCTTTGTTATAAATAAATCATTCTCTATATAAACACCAGTGACTGCTGAATCCCTATTCTCTGGGAAACTTAATTTATTATTCCCTAACTCACTATGACTGCCACACTGTCCCTGAAAGAGGCACCTCAGTTAAGGTGTCTTTGCTTTTTGACATCAGTCCTACCCCAGATACCAATGTTGAAGCAGGTGGTGACAAAGTGGATTGAGTGTTGGCCTCAGTTTCCTCATCTATAAAACGGGCTGGAAAAAGAAATGGTAAACCACTCCAGTATCTTCGACAAGAAAACCCTGAATGGGGCCACGAAGAGTTGGACACCAGTGAAAACAACTGAACAACAAAAACAATTATGTGTTTCAGAAGACATCTGAAAGAGCTAAGGAGATCAGAAAAGGCACCAGCTAAAAAGAGATATTTGAGCTGAGGCTAAAATAAGCTAGGAATCAAAGGAGAGGGTGGAGTGCATTCCAGGAAAAAGGAACAGGCTGTACAAAGGTGTGGAGATGAGATGAACCCTGGTATGTGAGGAACATTCTACTGGATAGGAAAGTACAGGAAGGAGAGAGTAGTGTGTGTGGAAGGGAGGGGTACAAGGGAAAGAGCCCTGGGCTTGGCATCAGAGCATCCCATCTCTGATGCTTCATACCTGAACAGTGTTGGGCAGGTCACTTGACTTGCCCAGACCTCCTCTCTAAATGGAGCACATTGGACTTAATGGTCCCTAGTGTTGATTCTAATTCTAGATCTGTGATCCTAGAATTATAAGACTAAAGAGGAAGCTTTCACCAGGTGGTAAAACATCCAAGAGAGTTATTTGTTTCTGATCAGAGAGGTAATAGGGAGCCACATGAGTTTATTGAAGAGTGACCCCCTGTGCCTTAGGAGCATCCCTTTGGGGATGGGGAAAGGGGAAAGAAAGAATTGAGACAGGGGTTCTTGTGGTGGCTGCAGGAGTGAAGAAAAAGGGGATGCATGAAAAGATGTTATGGAGAGAGAATCAACAAGAACTGACAAATGACTGGATGCATAAGGTGAGGAAGAGTGAGGGGGACTATGAGTGGAAGCTCCTTGAGGGCAAGGATATGCACAATGCCGGGCAAGTTTTTTTGGCCAAGACGTCTAATACAATTGGCAAGGAAACTCTCTCTTCAAATAGCCACTGTTCTACAGCTTAGAAAGTTTCCTGGGGGACCGAAAGATTGAATAACTTGCCCAGAGTCAGACATCCAGCTTTGTTATAGTTAAAACTAAAACAGGGATTTTCCTGACTTTGCCTACCCAACAGACCAGGGCACTGTTCTTGCCTTGAACATAGTAGGCACTTAGTAAACGATTGTCAACTGCCTGGTGACACCAAAATTGTGAACATAGTTGACTGAAGGAATGGTGAATGGTGATGCCCTCAACAAAAATAGGGAGTTTGGGAAGGATAATGTTTCAGAAAGATTTTACACACACACACACACACACACACACACACACACACACACACACACAGACACACACACGCACGCACGCACGCACGCACACACACACACACACACACACACACACACGCACGCACACCTCTCATCACAGAATGTCTCAATTATCAATCAGTATCAAGTCAGCCAGCCCAACGTAACAATCAATTAAAACCATTCTTGGCTCACCTTTGGTTGATACTTCAGCCAGTCATAGATGTTAATGGAAAGAAAGTGGATGCCTCCCCTTACCTTTACCTTTTTGTACCCCATAACTATATCTGGTGGAGAAGGAAATGTCAGAGCACTCCAGTATCTTTGCAAAGAAAACCCTAAATGGGGTCACAAAGCGTTGGATGCAACTGAAATGATTTAGTAACAATAAACTACGTCTGGAGCCCCAATATTATAAAATCCTACATTTAACAAGCGTGGTGTGTTTATAACTCAAGCATGGAATCTTGCAAATCCTTTGCTGGTTCAATCCATCAGTAAATATTTTTAAAATACCTACTATGTGCTGGGCACTGTGCAAAGTGCAGGACAAACAAAAAGACCCAAAAGACAATCTCTGCCCTTAAGGAGCTCATGAGAGAGACAACATATATACAAATACATACATACAAGCTACATAGAGGACAAACAAGCAATAATTGAGATCTTTTGTAAGGCACGTAACAATGTGTCCTATAGGATAATGCTTTGTATCGACTATATTTACCTAAAAAAATAACCAAACTAGTTTCCGTTGGCGATTGGTTATTGAATTTTTATCTTGCTTTTTAAAGTAGAAGTATCATTCTCTTCTGTATTAGTATCTGAAACATGGCCAGAGATTTTTTATATTTTCCAAGTGTTTCCCTACATCTAAAACACAGATCTCACAGCAAGGAATAAACAGCATCACCATTATTGAGTGATTACTAGTGCCAAGAACTGTGCTAAGCATTGGGAATACAAACACAAGCAAGCAAGCCAAGTGTCTGCCCTCAAGGAGCTTACATTCTAACGGGAGCAGGCAATAGGTAAAGAGGAGCTAGGGAGAAGCGGGGTCAAGAAGGTTTGGGTGGTCCTCATGCAGGGGGTTGACCGAGATGGCTAGAGTGAAGGAAGCATGGTCTAGAAATGGTTGGGAAATGGTAAGGAGCCTTTGACCACAGACTTGGGGACCGTTAAGGCTATCAAGTCTCTTTTACAGATGAGGAAACTGAGGCCCAGAGAATTTAAGTGGCTTGCCCAAGGTTACACAGAGAGTAATTAACAGAGGACAGGAATAGGGAAAATTTCACTAATAAAGGGAATTCTGTCTCAGAGAGTTGCCTAGATTCAGAGTGGTGTCCAACTCACAGCAGGTACCCCTGCCCCACTCCCAACCAGACTGAAATAATTGGGAAACTTCACCAAAATAATTAAAAATACAATATAACACAGATAATGTTAATTTGTGGTTTTCTAAGTCATTATATAGCCCCTAGAAATCTATTTCTATTTGAGTTTGATACAATTAGTCTAGAACACACAGTGATTAATTGACTTGCCCAGGGACATGTAGCTCGTATTCACCAAGCACTAGACTTGAACCCAAGACATCCTGGCTTTGAAGTCAGCTCTCTATCCACCAGAAATACTGCCCCAGTGAGGGGTAAGATTCAAAACCATGTCTCGGACTCCAATTCCAATGTCCTTTCCAGTATCATACAGCTACTGGACGAGTATGACTGTAAAATTGAAAATTTAAAAGAAAATGGCCCCATATTTTATATCGGAAAATTACAGGCTTTCTGACATAGTTACTTAAGTTTGGGAAATGGAATTTCTGAATTGGTACTGTACAGTTTCCTGGTAATGTTATGTTAGGGAAAAGTGATCCATAGACTAGGCAGAGCCAAAGGAACTCAGTCAGCCTGGAGAAGAGCGTTCCAGCTCAATGCACCTGCCCCTTTTAGCTCACTTTGCAGGAATTATAGCCAGCAGTGCCTGAACTCAACTAATACAAGCCTTCAGTTGAATCTCTGCAGTCACTAGAGTGAAGAAGCCTAGAATCTTATGAAAAGAAACAGTGAAGGGCGAGACTGCTTAACTCATTGCAGGGGTTTTTAAAAGTCACAGTAATTTTGCATCACCCCACTACCTTTTAGGAGAAATGCATCTGCTTCCTATATCATTTCATCAAATGAATCACTGAAGTCTAAAAATCATAAGGGACCTCAGGGGTCACACAATCCAACCTAAACAAGAACTGCCTCTATAAGCAACCCAATAAGTAGTCACCCAGTCTTTGCCTGAAAGATTTCCAGTGAGAACAGCCCATTGCATTCTGGGGAAGCCCACTGAGCTTTGGGATAGCTCCACCTCATCTGTCAAATGAGCCAGAGAAGGAAATGGCCAACCACTCCAGTATCTCTGCCAAGAAATTGGTAAATGGGGTCACGGAGGGTGGGACACACTGAAACACCTGAACAAAAACAATTAAGTTTTTCCTAACAAGAAGTCTTGAGGCCACTAGGTGGCATAGTGGATAGTATGCTGAATTTAGAGTCAACACCTACATTCAAATTCTACCCCCCCCCCCCATTTCTTTTAGCTGTATGACCCTGGGCTAGTCACTTAACCTCACTAAGACTCACCTGAAAAACCAGTGACAATAATGGCATCTACCTCACAGGCTCGTAGTGAAGATCCAATGAGTTGTAAAGCATTTTGCAAACTTATAGATCAGTACCAGTGGTTTCTCAAACTTTCTGGTCTCAAGGCCCCTTTATACTCTTAAAAATTATTGAAGATTCCAAAGAAGTTTATTTTTTTTAATGTGGGTTCTGTCTATCAATATTTACATTAAAAATTAAAACATTTTTAATATTAATTCACTTAAAATAATTAAAGCAATTACATGTTAACAAACTATATTTGTGAAAAATAACTATAATTTCAAAAAAATAGTGATGGAGTGGCATTCTTTTAAATATTTTTGCAAATGGAATGTCTAGCTTAATAGAAGACAGCTGGATTCTCCTATCTACTTTTGCATTAATCTGTGGCAATATGTTGTTTTCATTGAAGTATATGGAGAAAATCCAGCTTCACACAGATATGTAGTTGGAAGAGAAAGGAATATTTTAATAGGCAAATAACGTCTTAGTTTTATTATAAAAATAGTTTTGATTTCAAAGCTCCTCTAAAAGGGTGTCAGGACCCCAACACTTTGAGAACTGATGCTCTATATAAATGTTAGTTATGATTACTATGGTTGTTGTTGTCATTAACATTACCTGCCTCTTTGCTCTTGGCTTCCTTCTGAGACCCAGCAGAGAAAGTCTAATCTCATGCCACATAACAGTCCTTCAAACACGTAAAACTTGTTCCCTCTAGGTCTACCCTTCTTCAACCTATCCTGATATGACATGAATTTATGTACTTTCACCATGCTGACTGCTCTCCTTAGCTTATCAATATCTTTCCTAGACCTGAACATACTCCTCCAGATCTGGGGATCTCTCCAAGGCAGAGTACAGGAGAACTATCACTCTCTTAGCCCTGAAGACCATCTCTCAATTCAGCCTAAGGCTGTACTACTGTTACTGTTGTTCAATAGTGTCTGACTCTTTGTGACTCCATGGACTATACTGTCCATAAAACCATAGGGTTTTCTTGGCAAAGATAATGGAATGGTTTGCCATTTCCTTCTCCAGTGGATTAAAGCAGAGGTTAAGTGGTTTCCTTAGGGACACACAGCTGGTAAGTGTCTGAGGCCAGTGCTCTATCCACTGAGCCATCTAGCTACCAAGGTTGCATTACTTTTTCATATTTATAGTGCTTGTAGTCTACTGATCTCAAGACAAAGTGTTATGTAGCAACACGTCCTCCATATTAACTTACGAAGATTATATGTGTACACACACACACACATACATCCATCCTCAGTCTCTCCCCCGAGCTTCAGTCCTGTATCACCACTTCCTTGTTTGAAGTTCCCAACTGGATATCCCAGAGACATCTCAAACTCTATGTGTCAAAAACTGAACTCGCAGTCCCTCCCCCCAAACCTCCCACCTAGACATGGGAAAACAGGTGCACAAATGCACTGTTGGTGGGGCTGTGAACTAATCTACCCAACCTGGAGAACAATAAGGAGCTATGCCCAAACGGTTATAAAACTGTGCATACCCTTTGATCCAACAATACTGCAACTAGGTCTATACCCCAAGAGATCAAAGAGAAAGGAAAAAGACTTTTGTGTACAAAAATATTTACAGCAGCTTTTTTGTGATAGGAAAAAAATAGAAGCTGCGGAGATGACCATCAATTGGTCAACAAATTATGACAGGTGAAGGTGATGGAACACTAGTGCGTGGAAATGGTGAAGGGAATGGTTTCAGAAAAACCTGGGAAAACCTATATGAACTGATTCAAAGTAAAGTGAACCGAACCAGGAAAACAATCAACACAGAACCAGCAAAATTTTAAGGAAAATCAATTGTGAAAGACTTAGTGACTCTAACCAATACAATGATCTGCCACAACTCCAAAGGATTCGTGATATAAATCCTACCCACCTCCAGGTAGAGAGAGAGCTGAAGAAATCGGAGTACAGATTGAAGCATTTTTCATCTTTATTTTTCCTTTCTCTAAAACATGGCTAATGTAGAAATGTTTTACATGACTATATGTATAAGTAGTATCATGTTTCTTACCTTCAGTGGGTGAGAGACAGGTGGAGGGAGGGAATATTGAACCAAAAATAAAAATAAAATTTTGAGAAAACGAATAAAAAATTAAAAATAAGCCCTTCCCCTTCCAAACTTTCCATTTTGCTACTGAAATGGTGACCCATTCTTCCAGTCTCTTAGGTTCACAGCTTTTGTCTTATTACCTATTTCTTACTATCCCTCATTCCACATTTCCAATCAGTTGCCAAATCTTGCCATTTCTATATCCATAGCCTATCTCTGACCTTACTTACCCTTTCTTTTCTCTACTCACTGATCCCTGGAACATTATACTGGAGACTTCCTGCTTGACATTGAATTCATTAATGACCATTAATTGGCTCCTGCCATCTAATCAGTTCTGAATCTATCCAATCATAAAGTGATCTAGCCCAAAAGTCAGGTAAATAGTGGGGAACAAATGGAGCCTCACACATATAAAGTGTACAGTTTCCTACTGTGCTATATTCCTGCCAATTTCACAAGCAGCTTCAGAAATCCCTATCTTTGTTTATAAACTTGGCAAAATCAGTCACTAATGTATTTAGAATACAAATAGTCATTCTCTTGGTTAAATGAAAATGTTTATCTTATGCAATTAAGTGAAAGAAAGTCAATCAGCTACTACATGGCATTGATTAAAGCCTTCCCCTCCTTTTATGTATGTTTTCTGAAACAGTGTGACTGAGCTAGTCATCTTCACTGTGTAAGGACAAACAGAATGCCTACTAAGGCCATGCTTCAGGAATTCCTGCTGCTGGCATCTGCTTTTTAACAGCCAGAAGAAAGGTGGAAAGCCACTGGGTTATGCCACATTAGCAAGATTTTCTAATTGTGAACGTTAATAATTCCAAGCGTGGATAATTTAGAGCATAAGCTACTTGAGTACAGGTATTCTTTTGTGCTGTTTCTTATGTTTCTAATTTATTGTGGTTGACCCATGTTCCTTATTAATTAAAATTAATACAAAATATTAAAAGGTTTTATAATCATGTATGAGTTATTTTTCACAAGGACACAAGAGAGGTTAATAATTTCCTTATGGGAAGGAGTGTAGTTTAGCGCAGGGGACAAAATTCCAGGTAAGAGAATTCTAATGCTTTGGGGAATCAGACTTTCAAAAATTCTCTTGAACTCCCACTGGTATGCTTTCCATTTACACAAATTCATCACTATGATATGGTTAACTGTTAAAATATCAAACAGAAACTAAATTACAAGGCAAAAGCAAAAATAATCATAATACCAATAATTGAAAAGTAACAGTTTATCTTAAGACCTAGGTCATTATCTCTCATCAATACACCATGTTCATGTGTGGCAGAGAAAGGACAGTGTACAGTAACTTACAAAAACCTAGCAGAGAGGCACAAGAATAGAGAATCTCATGTGTCCAGGGCAACTCATGACTCTGGACTTAGAGCCTTAATGTCTGGTCTCTTTAGAGAACAACATGAACTATAGTCACCTAGAATAATTATCATTATTATTATTTTTCGGAACCTGTTTGCTCTCCTGCTAGACAAAGTAGTGTCTCTGCTATGCTAGGGTTAGGGAAGCAGTTTTAAATTCTTTTATCTAATAGTATCTTCAATGGGATGGGAATCTACAAAGCTATTCTGATCTGTACTCTCCAGGAGCTAAGAAATTTTCTCCTAAAGCCCTGAGAGACAATCTAGGACACTATAGGTAAGTGTTGGAAAGGTTTCCCCTCTCTCAAACTATAGGTGGCACTAGAGAACAAGGCAACTTTCCCCCAGTTAGTTCTTAGCTTTCCCCCAATCAGCTCCCAGCAACAAAGTTTTCCCCCAATCAGCTCAGTCAGAACGATAAACATTTATTAAGCATCTACTATACACTAGGCACTATACTGAGTACTGGGAATACCCCCCCCCAAAAAAAAGAGGCAAAAAAAGTTTCTTCTCTTAAGGAGTTTACAATCCGGTGGGGGAGACAACATGCAAACAAATATATACAAAGCAAGTGATATACAGGATAAATAGGAAATAATTAAGAAAAGGAAGGTATTGGAATTAAGAGAGGTTGGAAAAGGATTCCCACAGAAGGTGGAATTTTAATTGGGACTTATAGAAAGCCTGGGAAGGCAGTAGCCTGGAAATGAGAAAGGAAAATGTTCTGGAATGGAGGACAGCCAGAGAAATTGTCAGGAACTGAGTGATGGAGTGTCTTGTTTGTGGAATAGCAAGGAGTCCAGGGTCACTGGATCCAAGAGCACATGCTGGGGAGTAAGGTATGAGAAGACTGGAGAGGTGGGTGGCAGCTAGGTTATGAAGAGCTTTGAACACCAGATAGATGATTAGATATTTGATCCTGGAGGCAACTGGGAGCCACTAGAGTTTACTGAGTAGGAGGATAGCAACATGGTTCAGTCTTCACTTTAGGAAAATTACTTGGTGGCAGAATGGAGGATGGATTGAAGTGGGAAGACACTTGAGGTGGATAGACCCACCAGCAGGTTATTGCAATAGTCCAGGTATAAGGTGATAAGGGCTTTGCACCAGGATAGTGGTTATGTCAGAGGAGAGAAGCAGGCATATTCAAGAGTTGTTGCAAAGGTGAAATCAGTGGGCCTTGGATATGGGGGCTAAGAGATAGTGATGAGTCCAGGTTCACTCCTAGGTTGTGACACTAAGGGACTGGGAGGATGGTGTTGCCCTCTATAGTAGTGAAGTGGGGGCAGATGGGATAGGTACACTTGAGAATCATCAGCAAGGAGGTAGTAATTATATTCATGGGAGCTTTATGGGATCACCAAGTGAAGCAGTATAGGGGAGAGGAGAAGAGGGCCCAAGAGTCAGAGAAGGAGTGGTCAGATAGGAAAGAGAATCAGGAGAGGTCCTGAAAACCTAGAGAAAAGACTATCAAGGAGGAAGAATGGTCAACAGTGACAAAGGCAGAAAGGTCAAGGAGGAGAGAAGCCTGCTTTTAGTCAGCTGGTCTCACCTGTGCTCACCTCCAGTCACCTTTGAGCTCTCTTTTCTGTTGCCTTGTCTTCTGTTCATTTTTATCTTTAGACTTTGTCATAAATATTGTCATAAGGGATTGTGGGGTTAGCTTTCCAGTCCATTTTTCACCTTAGCCACGATATTCTTTCAAGGATGTTCAGTGATTAGACATGCCAAAGACTTAAGAGGTATGTGATAAAGACACCTATGTGTTCCAAATTAGCTAGACATTATGGAACACAGTTTAATCCACAAGGTGAGGCTTTTATTCCCAAGCCTTGGCTTAAGGGCCTAAATTCCTATTTTTAGGCTAAAATATCACCACCTCTCTAATCTACAATCTCAGGCAACTCAACCCTAAACTCCAAACTTTAACGATATTATTCTTTGCTTTAGGACAAAAGTTTTAGCTCAGGCTCCGTGAAATTTTTTTTTAATAGTCCCACAACTGCATTTCAATATAATTGATTGTCTTTGTAATTCAATGTATTTTATTTTGTCCATTGAAAAACATTATCCTAAGCTAGGACCTATGATACCAAAAAAAAGTTTACAAACTAGTGTCTTCTTTCCATATTTGTCATGGGCAATTTCAATTTGAAGCTTGTTCAGACTGGAATGGATGAGACAATTTAATCCCTATTATATCATCATGTCTCTGTGCTAGAGGACAGTGCTGAAGATTTCTCATTCTGACTTCAAATCTGGTCTCAGACACTTACTAGCTATGTGACCCTGGGTAAGTCACATAACCCTGCTTGCCTCAGTTTCCTCATCTGTCAAATGAGCTGGATAAGGAAATAGCAAACCACTCCAGTATCTCTGCCAAGAAAATCTCAAAATGGAGTCACAAAAAGTCAGAAACAATTGAAACAACTGAACAACAAAATAGACAGTGCTGAGTACATAGTACAACAAATGCTTGGTTGACTTGATTTGGATTTGGCTGTTAAGGAGAGATAGAAAATGATAGCTTGAGGAGATGATGTCAAGGTCTAGGGAAGATTTTTGTTTTTTTTAAGATAGCAGGAATTTGGGCATGTTAGAGGGTTGGAATCTTTACTGGCAAAGGGAACAGCTACACTGAAGAGATTACAGATTCACTGAAATATAAACATTGCATTCTCTCCCCCTGTGAAAAGGAAATTACAGGTGATGTCTCCTCAAGCAGGGAAGAGCCCTCTACATCTGGCATTTAAATAAACATGGCAGATTCCTGGTTGATGATGTTTCAATGTTTGTCAATGTTGCTCCAAACCTTTTATGGATCACCTACAGATGCACAAGCAGGAATTCACGCTGATTTTCAGGCATTTTGAAGTACAAGACAAAGGAAAATTCCAGGAACAAAACTGGCAAATGTGCTTAAAGCTTAGGTGATTAGTCTCCTACCTGGACAACTGAGAAAATGCCCACATCTAAAATACGCATAAAATAATCCTTATAGCATCTTGCTCATAGGATTATTGTGAGGAAAGTATTTTGTAAGATGAAAATGGTAAATGTTAGGGAAGAGGGCAAGGGAAAACAGTTATGTAAATGTAAATGTTGTAGTTGTAAATTAGTCCAACCATTCTGGAAAATAAGAACGAAACTAGAAAAGTCACTAAACTGTACATATCCTTTAACCCAGTGATACCAATACTGGCATATATCCAATGAAATCCCAAACATATATGTTTGGCAAGAATTTTATTATACAAATAAGTAAAAACAAAATGGATGCCCACCAACTGGAGAATGACTGAATAGATTAAAATGGAATGTTATTGTACCATAAGAAATGACAAATATGAAGAGTTCTGAGAAATTTAAGAAGGCTTCCATGAATTGGAGTAAAGGAAGTAGAACCAAGAGAACAATTTACATGATAATCACAATGATATAAAGGAAAATCTTACTAGAAGATTTCAGAATGACGACCAATGATGCCATGACTATTCATGACTCCCATGGGCTAACAGTGAAGCGTGCCTCCTTACTGTTGGCAGAGAGAGATCCTGGACCATAGATTTAGAGCAAGGACTAAGTTGTCATCAAGGGCTGATGTGTTGATTGACTTTGCTCCATTGCTGAAAGGGAGGATTCCCTAAGACTGGAAAAAGGATGAGGGGATGCAAGGAGAGACACTGGGGATAAGATAATGGGATTTTAAAAGAACATCAATAAACAATTTGGTTTCTTTTTTTTTTAATGGAAAGGACTGTGATTTAGTGGAAAGGGGACACTAGATTTAAAAGCAAATGATCTTGCTTACATCATTTAAAACCTGTCTGATTTTGAGAAAGTCACTTGACCTTGCTGAACCTCAATCTCCTCTATAAATTTTGAAGTTGGACTCTATCAGTGGCGTCAAGGTCAAATAGAAATGGGATCCCCTAAACAATACATAAGGATCCTCATGGGTTACATATTGACTTAGAAATCACATGTTACATTTTTTATTTCATTTTTGATTTATGTAATAAATATCATAGTACAATTTTTAAAAAGATGATTGTACAGGAAAATGCAAGTCTACCATGTACACCCTGCTACTGTTTTCAAATATATAATAAAATTATAATGTAAATTTCTTTTTTTTCCTCCCCTTCCCTACCCCACCTCCACCCTAGAGATAGCTATCATTGGACACAAATAGGTGTGTATACACACACACACACACACACACACATACACACATATATATATATATGTATATACATATATATATATACATATATACACACATATATATGTATATGTAAAATTACTATACATACTTCTATTTATCAGTTCTTCCTCAGGATGCAGATAGCATTCATCCTCATCCTATATAGTTAATTTGACATGACTTCATATGTATAAGGGGTATCCTATTTCTTGCCTTCTCATTGGCTGGTGGAAGAATGGGAGGAAGCAAGAGAATTCAGAACTGAAATAAAATTTTTAAATAAAAAAAGAAAAACATATTAATGTTATCTCTGTTCTACTATATTTTAATTGATTTTGTTAAATATTTACCAGTTACATTTTAATCTGGTTCAAAAAAGTTCTTGGCCGTTTGTTTGACATCTCTAGATGACCTCTAAGGTCCCTTCCAGTTCCAAATTTACAATCCAAGAAGCCTATGCTCCAAGTTCAAATCCTACTTCTGACACCTCAGTGACTTTGAATAAGTCATTTCAACTCTCTAGGCCTCAATTTCCTCAGCTGAAAAATGAAAGGGAGATGGTTAGACTAAATGACTTCCAAAATCCCTTCCCTAGCAATCAATCAACAAGTATTTATTAAGCAGAAAATGCTAAGTGCAGGGGATACAAGTACAAAGAATAAAACAATCCCTCTTGGCTGGAAGCTTACCTTCCAATGGGGGAGACAAAAAAGGCACATACAAATATATTAATCTCTACTCAGAAAGTGATAATCATTGTTGGTGGAGTTGTGAACTGAGTCAACCATTCTGGGGAGCAATCTGGAACTATGCCCAAAGGGCTATAAATAATTGCATACCCTTTGACCCAGTAATACCACTTCTAGGGTTGTATCGCAAAGAGATATAGATCATATATAATGGAGATCATAGAAGAGGGAGGAAGATCCATATGTACAAAAATATTTATTGCAGCTCTCTTTGTGGTGGCAAAAAATTGGAAAATAAGGGGATGCCCATCAATTGGGGAATGGCTAAACAAGTCATGGTATATGAGTGTAATGGAATAATATTGTGCTATAAGAAATGAGGAGCAGATGTACTTCATATTTACATGGAGAGGCTTATACAAATTGATGCTTAGTGAGAAGAGCAGAACCAGGAGAAATCTGTACACAATGACAGACACAATGTATGTGTGATGACCAACTTTGAAAAACTGGACTCACAAGGTTATAAGACAACTCTACAAGTCTCAGGATGGAAAGAGATGTCTGTCTACATTCAGAGAAAGATCTAGAAAGAACAGAGTTTAAATGGAGACTGAAGCAACCTACAGGCTATCGCTCTTTTCCATATTTGGTTTTGTTTCCTCTTTCCCATTGTTCATTCCATTGGTTACAACCCTTCTATACAACCAGACTAATGTCCAGTGTGAAAGTATTTGCAGATCCTATACATGATTGCACGCCACCATGGGGGGGAGGGAGGAGGGAGGGGAGAAAATCTGAAACTCAAAGGATTGTGGAACTGAATCTTGTAAACTAAAAGTAAACAAACAAATTAATAAAAAAAATTTTTAATAAAAATTAAAAAAGAAAATGATACATCAGTGTTTTAAAGGTACTTTATAGCCATGAAAGAAACACATTTTGTAAACCCTAAAACTATAGAAACATGAGCTGATTTCTATTACAGTTATCACTATTATCCTCATTACTATCCTATTTTTCTCAAGTTAGTTCATTACAATTCAAACAGAGATGGGCCTGGGATAGGTTTCTATCCTGTCATTACATTTCTATCTTTAATGGACTATTGCCCAAGTAAATAGACAGCTTTTGGGTCACTGAATACGAGGACGAGGGTACAAGCTCATCTTCTGTACACTCACTGAAAAACATCTTCGAGAAAACTCCAAGAGCAGAAAGGATGATGGGGACGATGACATAAACTTCATCCTGTTCCCTCATGGCTTGGGTGATGGTGGTGATATTCAGAAAAAGAATTTGGCAATAAACTGGAATTTATGGAGTTCTACTCAGTTTCTAGTCTTACTAACAAGGTTCGAGATTGTCCTTTCATAACCCCATCTTTGCCGAGGCTCTCCAGTCCCAGGACAGGACAGTTATTAAGCCTGGAGCCAGTTAAAGAGGTTAATGATCAAAAGTTGGCACAGCCTGATGAACAAAATGCTATTGCTTAAGTAATTCCTCCTCAATTACACAAGGAAAAATTACCCTCCACAAATGCAATATTAATAAGAGGCAGGCATTTTTACTATGGTTTTCAGAATCTAAGATGGCATCATTCTAATAACAAACTCCATTAGTTTTGCTTTTGCTAGCTAAAATTCTCACAGACATTCTCAAAGACTATAGATTCACCATCATGCAAACATGAGACCAAAGATGTGGAGCTAAGAAGGACCACAGAGGTCACCCAGCCCGATCCCCCTCATTGGAAACTGAGGACTAGGAAGACTAAGGGTAGTCTCTTGTCCAGGCAGTGGGATTTGAGTTGAGAGTGCCCCAACTCTATAGCTCTTCCTTTCCACTTAGAGAAAAGAACTTGTTAAATTGATGACAGAGATTAGGAAAAGAACCAGTGAGATAACTTAGTGACTACAGACCCCAAACATGAAGGCCTCAGTGGGCAAAGGAAAAATATGATTAAACAAGGCCTTTGTTACTTCCAGTGACAGTTTTCTGTTCATAGCATTTACAAATGAGTGGGTTCCTGAGAGAGAACACAAAAGGATGTCCAAACACCTCTCCCTGTCTTAGGGTGCCTCCCATCTGTGGCTTTGGAGAACAGTGGTGAGCACATCCTGTCCCAAAAGCCCACTGAATGGGAGTGTGGGGGACAGGCAGGGGGAAAGGGTCGAGAGAGAAGCTATAAACCATTGCTCCAACTACTGACTCCTCTGCACCAGAAACTCTCCTTCCTTCAGTCCCAAAAACTGCCCCCAAAAGTCAAGGCATCCTTCCCTGCTCTGATTGAGGGAGGCTCAGTTAAGCTAGCATTTTTCTGAATCTGTGAGTAATTAAACGAATGTCACAGGGTCAGCCCTTGGCAGCTGATAAACACAGCTATCAGAATAACTCAATTGTTTAAAAATGATTTGGATTATTTGTAGCTTAACCTATTTTAAAAACATTCATTTTTGCTACCTGAGCATCTCCTTATTAGGAAATTATTCAAATGTTTTGGTCAATCCCATTGTTCTTTGCTTCCTTTTTATAGGTGTTATCTCCCAGACACATGCAAGGGAAGCCATAGCACTATTAAACAAAAACAAAAAAAATCCACAAACTTACAATAAGTGTTCTTGTAGTAATTGCTTTTTTTTTCTTCTTTTCTAACATAAAAGAAAACATTTTAAAATATGCCTAGGCATTGAGTCATTGTCAGGAAAAGAAAGGATAAATCCTTTATAAAATGAATCTTTAGTTTTATTTGGGAGAAGCAGGGATAACCTTCCGGCCACACATGACAACTCAAGGCATTTCAAAGGCAAAGTTTAATTTTTAGGTTATCATTGCAGTTCTTGGAGGCAGCAAGGAGGCAGAGCCTGGACTTGGAGTCCTCCTGTTCCAGACACTAACTTAGCCAAGGGACCCAGGTGAAGTCATCCACTCTCTATTTCCCCACCTGTAAAATGGAGATTCGAAGAGTTTTTCAGGAGTTGTTCTCAGCATCAGATGAGATGACATACAGATTGAGCTTCGCAAACTGTCATTGACTGTTACTAGAGGTGTTAAACAGAATGCAATATGGAGAGTAGGTGCCATGCCCTAAATTGTTGTTCTTCCTTCATTTGTCAAAGAGGACTGATGACATCACAAGGGGATGTGTTGACTTGAACATGAATTAGATTTAAATGAGGCAGAGCTGTGCATGATACCCAAGAAAGAAAATGTGTGAAAAGAGCTGGTAGTCAAGATGTTAAAAGGTAAGAAGTCCTTATCTTCTAAACCCCTCGTGTTCCAAAAGTTTGCTTGCACATCAATTGCTTGAGACCTCAAAACCCCAACTTCAGACAGCAATAAGGCATAAGGGATAGAATTCATACTGCAAGTAGTCCTAGGTCAGCTGCTCTGTGGATTAAATATGTTTTTGTGTACTAGCCTGGGGCCTTAACCACTGTTTGTAATATTGTTGCTACAGAGAGAGCTAAGTTTTGAGTTCTGCCTTTCTTGACACAATGACTGTGTGACCTCAGTAGACCCTAGCCAGCTGAGTGCAACTCTCTATGAGAGTTAAGTTGCAAAGAAGGAGCCAACCTGCACTGTTAAAGGGAGTTTCTTCATCCAAGTATTCCTTCTATCAAAGAAATCACAGGTGCAGGACCTGTCTTAAATGTAAATTCACACAGTTGGGTTTTGTTCTTTTTTTTTAATTCCCTGCACATGGATGGTTTGGAAAGTATGCTGGATTTGAAATTAAGAAAACCTAGGTTCAAATCCCAACTGTCACCAATTTTGTTTCCTTTGCCAGGTCACTTAAACGTTCTGGGCCTCATTTCCCTCCTCTGTAGAAAGTGAGGATAGGACTAGATAATCTATCAAGTCTTTTAAGTTCCAGATCTATGACCCAGTGCTTGGCACAGTGTATGGTACACAACAATAAACATTGATTGACTGATCCTATAAACACCTCCAAGGGTCTGAGGGTCACATGGTATAATCCCTCCCCACCACAAACCAGCAGCTTGTATATAAGCAACAGATAAACAGAGGGTGGTGAGGATTGCCTGGACCTTTCTCCCCCACCATGCAATAATTACTCTTTCCCTTCTGTCAATATTTCTCCTCCCCTGTCACCCATACATAAGGTGGCATAGTGGCTGGAGTATTAGGCCTGGAGTAAGGAAAAATTTATCTCCCCGAGTTCAAATCCCACTTCAGACACTTACTAGCAGTACAACCCTGGACAAGTTACTTAACCCTGCTTGCCTCAGTTTCCTCATGTGTAAAATAGATTGGAGAAGGAAATGGCAAATCTTTGCGAAGAAAATCCCAAATGGGCTCATAGAGAGTCAGATACACACACACACACACACACACACACACACACACACACACACACACACACACACACACACACACACACACCCTAAATAGCAACGTTGTCCCTACAGCAAGTCAGCCAGATAAGGAGATAGAGGACTTTGCTGATAGGTTCAGAAATGGGACAATATGTCTAATACCAACAGTAAGCTATCTTTTCTCCTGCTCCTAGATCCCATCTCTTGATTATGCCAGAAAGAAAGAATGGGAGTGAGAAAACCAGGAGCCAGAAGAAACAGAGAATAAGCAGAGTAACCTCCTATCTCTTACTTCACGTGGAGGCAAGTTGCAATAAAGTTTGCATTTTCCCTAAAGCTTCAATCATTGCCTAAAAACAAACTAAGCACTTAAGAAGAAAGGGAGAAACATTAACCTGCGCTGAGCTGACTCCAAGGGATTAACTAAGTGAGAAACAAGGATTTGGAGACCAGGTGGCGTTGGGCACTTATTAAGTACCTGAGCCCATCTATGAATCCTTCCCTCAAACAAGTTCAGCTAAAACCTATTTTGGCTCCAGGAGATCTACAGGAGAGAACAAACACCGCACAACGCCCTACAAGTTGCATGAGGGTAAGGATTGTGAGTTTCAACCTTTGTGCCTAGCACGGTGCCCTGCAGATATCTGTAAATGGTTAATAAATGTTTACTCAGTTGAACTGTTTAATTGGGTTGGCCTCTTGCGACAGAGGCCCGGGATGGACACGATCTTGGTCTCATCTTTCTGCAATGACAGAAACAAGAACTACGAGGCAAATATCAAAGATAGAGTCTTGTTCCTCTGCGGGACTGTGCCTTGTCGCCCCAGTTATGCAGAAGTCAACTAATTCTGAAATCATAGAGTTGCAGGTAGAATAGTAATAACAACTCTTGACACAGACCTCAAGGTTTGCAAATGACTTTACACAGATTGTCTCCAATGATCCTCATTATAACTCTGTAAATTATGTACTATTTTCATCCCCATTTTATAGATGGAAAAACTGAGTCAAATAAGTTACACTACCTTCAGGCTAGAGGCAACTTACTGGCACAGTGAATAGAGCCCTGGGCTTGGACCTCAGGAAGACATAGGTTGAAATCCGCATCTCAGATATTTACTAGTTGGGTGATCCTGGGCATAATCTCTGCCTCAGTTTCCCCAACTGTACAAAAGGAGACAATAACAGCATCTACCTCCCAGGGTCATTGTGGGGATCAAATGAAATCATATTATTATTGTGCTTAGCACAATACCAGACACATAGTAGGTCCTCGATAAATGCTTATTAATTGATTGAGCATGTAATTCCCCTTGATCAAAGCCCTACTCCTGTTAATGGTTCTCCATTCAACTGCCTACTCAATAAAGACCAGATTCCTTATTATGACATACAAAGCCTCCCCAATCTGGCTCCCACTTAACTTTCTAACCTTTTTTTTTCATATTACTGTCATATATGTACATATTGTATGTATGCGTATGCATATATATACATATACATTTATAATACACATATACATCTATATGTACACACATACATTTGTTTGTTTGCTAGCATTTCCGAACTCTTGTTACTGCTGAGGACACCACCATCCTCTCAGGCTCATAAAGTAATTGTCATCCTGGACTCCTACATCTACTCTGTTCACAAAGCCTGTCCAGTTGACCTGTGCAGCATCTCTAGAATATCCCCCTTCTCTCCTTGGACACTGCCACCACATTGGTGGACACTTCATCCTCTCACACCTGGAATACTGCAATAGCCTGCCTGTCTCAAGTCTCTCCTCAATCCAGTGTATCCTCCCCTGAGTCACCAAAATTTTTTCCTAAAGTTCAGATCTAGGTTCCCTCCTCTCCCCACCAACAACTCCACTAGATAAACCCCCAGTGGTTCTCTATGCCCTCCAGAATCAAATACAAAATCCTCTGTACCTTTTGGCATTCAAAACCATCCATAACATCTCCCTCTCACCACATCTTCTTACACCATGTACCCCACCACGTACTCTTTTGTCCAGTGACACTGACCCCCTTCCTGTTCCTTAAATAAGATTCCCCCAGCTCCCAGGCATTTTCTCTGGCTGTCCTCCGTGTAATTAATGCTCTCCTACCTCATCTCTGCCCCTTGGTTTTCCTGGCTTCTTTTAAGTCCCAGCTAAAACCTCACATTCTACAGGAAGGTTATCCTAATCCTCCTCAATTTTTATCATTTTCTATTTATCTTGCCCATATGCTTTGTCTGTAGCTGTTCACATGTTTTCTCTCCCATTAGATTATGAGCTTCTTGAGGGCAGGAACTGGAGTTTAGCACAGTACCTGGCACACTGTAAGTACTTAATAAATACTTTTTGACTGTCTGACTGCCTGCCTGACTTCAGATTTTACCTGACTTTTCTCTCTCTTTCATTGTTCTGAATGCCTAGGTGGCTCACTTGGCCTGGAGTCCAGAAGACCTGAGTTCAAATACAACTTCAGTTACTTACTGGCTGTGTAACCGTATGCAAATCACTTAACCTATTTGCCTCAGTTTCCACAACTGTAAAATGGAAATAATTATTGTGAGGATCAGTTGCAAAAATATTTGTAAAATGGCTGGCATTGGGAGACTTAAGGGGATGGTGTCACCCTCAGCAGTAACAGGGAAAATTGGAAATGTTAGTAAAATAGGAAATACACCCCAGATATTGAGAGAGTAGATTTCAAAGCATTTAGAAAAAGAGTAGATAGGAACCCCTGGCCCCAAAGTTTATATAGTAATTTTGCCTAAGAGGGGTAGGATTTTGCTAGAACATCTATAAGAAAATAATGTGAGAACAGTTTTAGAAAGTAAGGTGGGGGCTTTGAATGCCATAATAAGGAATCTGAACTTTACTGAATAGGCAGTGAATAGAGAACCATTTAAAAAATCTTATAGTAGAGGCTTTTAAGCAAGGGGAATTACATGATCAATCCATTCATCAATTAGCATTTATTGAACATCTACTAATGCTGGAACTGTAAAGATGAAAATTTAAGCAGGTTGTGCTGTCAAGCTCACATCTATCAGACTTAGGTTATAATACGATTAACCTAGTAATAGGGGATCCAGGATGGATTAGAGACAGAAAGGCAGGTCCTCCCACCTAAAGTATTTTCACCCGCCACTGGTGGTGACCCTCATGTCCTCCTTCACTAATTCAAGGCCCCCTGGTATGTTGGCTCCCTGAGGTAAAGGACTATTTTCTGGTTTTGTTTGTTTTTTTGTATTGGCAGCACCTTATGTACTGTAGGTATTCGACAGATGCCATTAGACTGGATTTGGTGGTACACCTCAAATGACAGCCTCTTTGTGAAGCCTTCCCTGACTACAAATATTCATTCTGGAAATGAAAATAGAAAGTTCAATATCACACCCACTCTCCCGGAAGTGAAAGTAGAAAGCCTGAGGTCACATCCATCAGCCATCCTCAGTAAGGCAAAGATTACATATACAAAACTCTACAAAGCTTACAGTTGGAAGAAGGGAAAGTAAGTGAAGCCGAAGAGGGTGTTTTGCTTAGTAAGGCGGGAGAAAAGATCACTTTGAAGACTTTTAGTCCCATGAGGTGTCTGATTATCTCATTTGATCCTCATAACAACCCAAGGAGGTAGGTGCTTTTTAAAAATATTAAGAAATCAATACAAGGTGATGGGGTGGGGTTGGGGGAAAGATATGGCTGTAGGAAGCAGCTGAGAAAGCAGGGAAAGGCTTCAGTTAGAAGATGGTGGATAAGTTGAGTCTGGAAAGAAACTATGCATCCTGAGCTCCCTCCATTCCTATGAAATTAAGCATCCCTTTGAAAGTTCATTTTTCTTTCTTAATGTCATAATTTTTTATGAAACCAAGTAATGACATGAGCTGTTCTCTCAATTTAATACAAAGGAGGGAAAAAATACTACACAGACAATAAGTTGCTCTTGCTTGCTAGGAAACTAAGAATATGATAATTATACATACCCCAGAGCTCAGGAGCAAAACGGCAGGAAATAAAATCAGGATGGAAGAGGCAAAATGTTACCACATGGACTCCCAGAAATATCGAACCCCTTGTGAAGAATAAATAGCCTCCTACAAGATTTAGATACAATAACAGAGACTGCAACATGGACATTCCTTTTGCTTCCCGATCTTCGAAGGTTTCAGAAAGTAAAGGAGGTTTCCCTTACAACCGAAACAAGAAACTGCTCGGAGAAAAGGGAAGTCTTTTTTGTTTTTTTGAAATGGTCAGGAATTGAGGTCTATGGCACAGTTGACTTGTTATAGAGTGAGGGAACACAGTGCCCATTTAAATTATTTGTTATAAATATTTGCTTTATTGTCAGTTTGTCTGCTGGAATAAATGGTAGATAGCTTGGAATGTCTGGCTTCAGTCCCATCTTGTAGACACTTACTAACTCTATGGACCTAAACAAGCCATGGTGACCTGCCTCAGCTTTATCTGGAAAATGGGGTTAATAACAGCACCTACTTTATAAGGATGTTGTGAAATTTAAATGAGATAATATATGTAAATTATGATATATGATTGTATATATGCTTATACAATATTATATATGATAATGTATGCTACATGTATATGAGCTCTTAATATGAAACTGATTCTCTATCTTATAGTAGTTAAAAAGCGCTTTTTTCCTTGCCAAAATGCAGTCCTTTTACTCTCTGTATAGCATATGGTTTTCTTTAGAAAATATTTAAGACTATAATGCACAAAAAGAATAAAGTAAAATCCCCCCCTCAAAAAAAAAAGCCATTCTTTTCCTTTATATTTAATTTTTTTTGAAAAATTCTTCTTTCAAAAAATGCTAGGGCAAGAAAAATTAAAAATGCCCCCAAACAATCAACAAAGTCCTGCCCTGGGGACCTTACAATGTCCTCTATGTTAACATTTCCAAAATGCTTTGAGGGTGAAAAGCACCATATAAGTGAAAAGCACTTGGGAACTAATTACCACCTTGGAGGAATTTATTTTCTTTCTTTCTTGTTTTTTTTTTTCAGTTCTAAATCCAGCCCATTGTCTCCCTCCTGAAACAGGTTCTGTGCACAGCCCCTGTGGAGCCTCAGCACTCCACCATGCTGCCAATAAACCTGGTTAAACCACGAGAGGTTAAAACAATTAATATTATATGAAACACACACCAATGATCAATTGGAGCCAGCTTGGCAAGGCTGCTTGCTCTCTTAAAATGGAGTTATTAGACCAGCCTGTGCCAGTGGACATTGATGCCCTCTACTGGGAGGAATGTCTTCTCAAGCGGAAGAATCCCAATTGCAAATGCTGATAGTGTGGGACCACGTCACAGGCAGAGCTTGTTAGGGGCCTCTCGGGCGAGGCAGAAAAACAAAATTGAAAACAAACTTTTCCAGCAGGCTCGGTTGCTTGAAAAAATTAGAATTTTACTATAAAAATGGACAAGTAGCATCAGTCTAATACACCCTGCCATTTTAGAAGTAAATAACATGTGAGCATCACCTCCCCAACCCCCCAAAAAAGATGATTAATTTAGAGGAACTTGATGTAGAGAACCTCAGTGGCCTAGTCCTTATTGTTGTATCATAAGCATGAAGTAAGCTGGTTATTATGCTTTGTAATAAAGAGAAAGAAGCATCAAAAACCTTCTTTCTCCATTTTTGTTAGCAACGTAGATTTGAGCTTGTTTTTTCAACTGCCTTTTCAAAAGAAGATAACTGATCTCCCATAAACACTCCAGTAAAGCTTCAAAAATCAACTTTTCATAAATCAGCCCTGTAATTTAAAAAAAAAACAATGCAACAATAAAAGAGGAGTCTTTCATTCTGATGGAAAGCTACAGGCTGCATTTTCCTCCTCTAGAATTTTGGTAAAAATAAAGAAGGCAGGGGTCTTTCATCTGAACTTAGCTTGAGGCTTATTGGAAGGAGGGTGTGTACGGGCCAGGAGATCTTGCAAGACCCCTTCTCACACTCCAAATGCGATTAAACTGGAAAATGTGGACAAAGTGCTTCAAAAGGCTATGGAAATTATTCCAATCAGTCTGTCACACAAGTTTTTATTAAGCGCTTTTGCCAGGGTACTGTGCTAAGGGCTGGGGATACTCCCACACACACACCAAAAAAAAAAGAGAGAAAAAAATCATGATCATTGTCCTTAAAGACTTCGCATTCTAAACGGGGGAGTCAGTAAGCAAACAACTGTATACGTACAAGATACACACAAGTGATGATGCTCCACTAATTTCATAGGGAAGGCACTAGAAGGGAGGGAGGCCTAGAAGGACCTGGAAAGGCCTCTTACACGATGTGAACTGAGTCCTGAAGGAAGTCAGGAAAGCCAGGAGAGAAAGAAAGCATTCTAAACCAGTGAAAAGAACAAAGCTGAAAAATAAAGCATCCCAAGTAAAGAACAGTAAGAAGCCTGGTGTTGCAGGATCTTAACTATGTGAGAATTGTATTCTCCTATTAAGAGGCTGACTCCGGGGTGAGGGGAGGCAGGGAAGGGTCTGCCTCAGTATTAGCTGGGAATGAGGTAATTTAAGTAACTAGGAATTTTTTAAAATTAGACTTGTGATATCATTGTCATAGGGAACTCCCAATGAGTTAGTAAATTCCCTCCACAAATGCAGTTGGCACCTGCTTTACAATTTATTATCCAGAGAGCTGCCCAGAGCATGACTAGTGTGTATGGGGCCTTTCTGACACTGAGGATAATTGTGTCTATCCACTTCTCCAGCATAATTCCAAGAATTCTAACGCTTCAGAACAGGACTTCTGGGTAAGATAGCAGTGCTTAAGGACCTCGAGGATAACTGATCTCCCATTAAATGCTCCAGTAAAGCCTCAAAAATGTCCCCAAAAGGAAAAGTGATAATTCAAACCAAAGAGAAATAGCTACAACTTTCAGAAAGCTGGGGACACTCTGAGTGGACATAAGAGAGAATAGGCTAAGGGCACAGTGGGAGACAGGCAGTGTATAATTTAAGCAGCCAGAGTTTGAGCACATCAGGATACAGGGTCAGACCAGCACACAGGCAGCCTGGACCCACCCCGGAAGCTAGAAAGCTTATACCTGAGGTCCAGTGTCACGGTAAGAGTTAGAGCCGAATCAGCCCCTGAGGACTTGCAGGAGGCCCGTTAGTATAATCAACAACATCTGTCAAAGTCACAAAGAACACAGCCAACTCCGGGTTCACAACTGTGTGAGAAAAAGGGCTAAGGCCAAAACCCAAGTCAAGCCACCAGCGGACAACCAAAAACCAGGAAGTCTGCCGAGGACAGGGTCTAGTCTTAGCCACCTCATTTGATACCAAGCAATGCCTCCAGATAACCTTCAAGATTACATGCTGGAGTCTGACGCAAGCACAAAGCCCCAGTCCAGAAATGGAGGCTGGACATATGACTAAACACATGTTTAGAAAACACCAAACGCAACGTAGAAACAAACAATCTGGATTGAAGAGGGCCTTGAGAGATCCCGAAGGAAAAAATAACTTCGCAGCAAGTCCACATAGAGTCTCAAAATCAAACACGACCTAGCCCCAAAGACTCCAAGAACACCTAAAAGAAGTGAAGCAGGAGTTGCAAAATATAGTGTAAACAATGGGGGAAAGAATGAGTAACCTAGAACAGAAGGGGGGGCGGGTTAAACCTTTCACAAGAACTGGACTATCTGAAACTGGAACAGGCCAAATAAAAAGCAATTATTCTATGAGTCCATAAGAAATGGGAGAAATGAAGGAAGGAAGGAAGGAAGGAAAGGAAAGGAAAGGAAGAGAGAGGGAAGGGAGAGAGGGAGGGAGGCCAGATGGAAATGTAAGGTCCTTACTAGCAAAAACTGACCTGGAAAACATGTCCAGAAGAGATCATCTAGAAATTATTAAGTCTCCTGACAATCAGGGCAAAAAAAAAAAGCCTGAACTCTCTATTTCAAGAAATCATGAGAAAACTGCCGCCCGGTTCTATTAGAACTAGAGGGCAGGGCTAAAAAAAAAAATTTAATCCTCCAATCATTTCCTGAAAGAAAATCCAAAATGAAAACTTTTGGGAATGCTATGGCCAAAATCCAGAGGTTCTTGGTCAAAGAAAAAATCTTTGCAAATAGTCAAAAAAAAAGTACCAAGGAACCACCATGAGGTTCACATAATACTTGGCAGCCGCCACTTTAAAGGAAAGAACCACGATGGAAAACAGTATTCCAAGAGACAAAAGATAAATGCTTACAATAAAGAATAACTTAGCCTACAAAATTGAGCGTAATCCGACAGGAAAAATGTAGATGTTTAATAAACAAGGACTAAAAGGACAGAGGTGAGTAGAAGCTTTGAAATGCAAATACAGGAGTCAAGGGGAAAAAAAGAAAACTAGAAAATAAAATACACTTGTATGCATAGAAGGGGCTATACAATGATATATATATGTACAGTGTATATTCTATATATTCATAATATATTCTATATATACATAACATATATTCTATATATTCTATATTCTATACAGTGTACATTCTAACAGGACAAAAAAAAAGTGTCCCTTCCAAACCCTGAAGTCTTTCAAGGATCATAGAGGAAGTTAAGTAAGATAAATCTAGGAGGAAAAGGAGGATAAGCTGGAGAAAGGAAGACGGGAAGGGCCATTAATCTCTCCTCTAGTAGGGGTGCACAAGGTCACAAACGGACAAACACGGAAGGAATAGAAAGATGGGCATCATGTGAACCTCACTTTTATCCAACCCAAAGGTGGGCTGGACACACATGGTGTAGAAATGGTTGGTTGTCCTTCGTTCTCGAAGAGGACCAACGTGATATCACTATGTTGGAGCCAAGTTATGGTGTTGCCGCCTGTGGCTGATCCTATTGGTCTCAACGTATTGGTACCAACACAAGCTTGGGAAGCTCTACCTTAGGTCTAGAACAAATAGTCCATATGAATATACGGGGTGGTGATGTCTAAATTTTCATCCCATTTCTTTTGAGCCGCTGCCATTCTGCTTTGTTCATAGAGCACAGAACCTTCTTTGATGAGGGCACACCATGCTGGGCATCTCTCATGTCATGCAATCGATTCCAATAGAAACAGATTAAACTCATGTTCTTTTTCTCAGCTGCCTCGGACTTAATTATTATTTCGTTGCAGATGATTCTCAGATTGATTTATCCAACCCTAACTTCTCTCCTGACCTCCAGTCCCAAATCTCCAGCAGCATATTGGAAATCTCCAAATGGATGTCTTATTGACATCTTAAACTTAGCATGTTCAAAACAACTAATTATCTCTCCCACCCCCCCCCACAATCCTCCCCTCTTCCTTACTTCTCTTCTAATACTAGAGGGTACCTCTATATTATCACCTCAGTCCTCTAGGCTCACAACGTAGGTGTCATCCTTGACTCCTCTCCTTCTCACCCTCCATACCCAATCAATTATCAAGTCCTATTATTTCTGCTTTTATAACATCTCTCATATATGCCATCTTCTCTCCTCTGACACTATCACCACCCAACAACAGGTTTGCATCACCTATTTCCCTAGTTTGCTGGTTAGTCTCCCTGACTCAAGCTTCTCCCCATCTAATTCATTCTCGACTCAGCTATCAAAGAGATCTCTTAAGGCACAGGTCTGACCACATCATCTACCCCAATTAATAAACTCCAGTAGTTAGCTAGGTGGCACAATGGATAGAGTGCCAGCCCTGGGGTCAGGAAGATCTAAGTTCAAATTTGACTTGGAGAAGGAAATGGCAAACCACTCCATTGTCTTTGCCAAGATAACCCCAGATGGAGTCATGAAGAGTCAGACATGATTGAAACAATTACTTTCAGGGTAAAATATAAAATCCTGTTTGGTTTTTAAAGCAATCTGAAACAATTACTTTCAAGGTAAAATATAAAATCCTGTTTGGTTTTTAAAGCAATCTGGCCACTTCTTACCTTTATAGTTTTCATATACCTTATTCTCCTCTATGTAGGCTGCAGTACAGGAATCTGGGTCCTTCCTGTTTCTCAAACAAGACATTCTATCTCCCAGCTATGGACATTTGCACTGGCTGTCTCCCATACCCGCAATGGTTTCCCTCTTCTTCTGTACCTTCCAGCTTCCCTTACTCTCTTCAAGTCTGACCTCGTAACCTTTCTGAAAGAAGCCTTTTCCATACCTCCTTAATGCTAGAGAAGACCAGTCTTCCCTCTGAGATTAGCTCAAATTTGTCCTGTATATGTCATGTTTCCATATAGTTGTTTTCCTGTTGTCTTCCCCATTACACTGTAAGCTCTCTGAGAGTAAAAACTTGTCTGTATCTCCAGCACTCAACACAGCACCTGGCACAGGTGAACTCTAAAGAAATGCATGATGACTTGATGTGATTTTTCTCTTAGGACTGGGGAGGGAGAAAAAAATAAATACTTGATAATTTAAAAAAATAAAATTTAATTTAAAAAACAAATATATAAAACAATGGAATTAGGTAAAGGCAGATTTAAGGATGAAGGTATGTTTCAGAATGCACTGTTAAATGTTTGACACCTGCTTGGGGGGAGGGGAGATGTGCCAAAGACACAGAGTTAAGCATAACTGGTATTAACATTTTCTCCATCACTTACTTAAGTTGGGACAACCAATAAAACAATAAATCAAGCCCTAATTTATAGCATTTGTGAATTTCTGAGGTCTGAACACTCACACTGAAAACTGAACAATCAGCTGAGTTTTTAGGTGGCTAGAGCAAACCCGTGGTAGGACTAGTGAGAGATTAGTCATAACCAAAACAAACTTTGGCATTGGAGTATGGAACCTAAAAGGGTAATTAAAAAGAAAGACTATAAGCCTGTGACAAGACCAATGTGGGGATTTAGATTTCTTAACTAGGTCTACTTGCTAAAGGGTTTCATTTTTGTTCATTTTTTTCTTGGGTGGGCAATAAGGTCACCCCCCCCAAAGAAAAAGACTTAAGCATCAAAACACACACACACACACACACACACACACACACACACACACACACACACACACACACACACACACACTCACGACCAGAAGGAAAAGACAAACAGGAGAGCTCTGAAGGGAACATACTGAATTTACTATATACTTCAAACAAAGGGAAAGCAGACTGTCTCTAACGGGCATTTAGTTTCACATACAAATCTATTTCTCTGATCACCTCTACTTCAGACTATTCCCCTCCACCAGGGAGCATGGACTCTACCGCCCAAGTGTCTCTGCTTTAATAGATCGGTTCTGACCTCATTTTGCTGGGCCACTTTCAGGCCCTCTCCAAGCCATGCTATGCTGCCTCTACTCAGACCACCACATCCTGAGTGATAACCTGAACTCCCCAGCCAGGTCCTGTAGCTCTGTTAAATCAGCTTTTGACTTAATCTTGTTGGGGTCTAAATCTCAGAACCAGGAGATCTATCAAAAAGCATTTATTAAGCATTTACCATGTGCCAGACACTGTATTAAGTGCTGGGGATACAAACAAAAGCAAAAGATAATCCCTGCTTTCAAGGAGCTCACATCCTAAAGGGGGAGGCAATCTTGAAACCATATACAAAAAAGATAATTACAAAAGAGAACCAAGGGGCAGCTAGGTGGCGCAGTGAGTAGTGCAGCAGCCCTGGAGTCAGAAGGACCTGAGTTCAATCCAGCTTCAGACACTTAACACTCACTAGCCATGTGACCCTGGGCAAGTCACTTAACCCCAATTGCCCTGCTTTCCCCCTCCAAAAAGCAAAATTTAAATTTAAAAAAAAGAGAGAGAACCAAAAGAGGGTAGACACTAACTTTAAGGGGGAGCAGAAAAGGTTTCTTGTAAAAAACAGCGGTTCTCAACCTGTGGGTTGCGACCCCTTTGGGAGTCACCTAAGACCACTGAAAAACACATATTTCCTATGGTCTTAGGAACCAAGACACCGCTCCTCTATCTGTCTCCAGGCGGGTCCGCCCACATACGAGTATTAAAGGATCACGGCAATAGGAAGGTTGAGAACCACTGTTGTAGAAAGTGGGATTTTAGCTGGGACTCGAAGGAAGCCAGAGAAATTAGAAGATGGAGATGAGTAAGGAGAGTTCCAATGAAAATGCCCAGAGTCAGGGATGGCTTATCTAGTTTGAGAAACATCAAGGAGACCAGTGTCACTTCCTAACTGGCTTCCATGGGCCAAGCCACCACTCTCATTTCCCAATCCCTCTAATTCTGCTTTATGAGTTATAGTCTCCCATTAGAATGTAAGCTCCATGAGGGCAGGGCCTGTCTGACTTGCCCCAGTGCATGGAGTATAGCAAACGCTTAAATAAAACATTTATCCATCACCTATATCTATAAATGTTCACTATAATTATTAGTGTTAGATCATGATTAATGTGGAAATATGTTTAATATGATTGTACACGTATAGCCTCTATCAGATTGTATGTGGTCTTGCGGAGTGGGAAGGGAAGGAGGAGGGGGGAATTTTAGGAATCAAAATCTTACCATAAAAGTGAATGTTGAAAACTAAAAATAGTTTATTAAAGAATTAGTGTTAGATGGATACATAGACAGATAGTAGATAAATAATGGATGAATAAAATACTTCTAGAGTTTCCTATCACCTATCAAAATAAAAAGCTTTTCTTTCTCACAGGCTTTTATAATCATGTAGTTTGAAATGATCTTGATAAGAAAGGCTGTCTAAAAAGGCAAAATTTTACAAATAAAGCAACAGCACCTGTTAGTGATCCCCCAATTTAGGGCTTGGTCTACAGAAACATCCCCTTCAGCAATGGGCTAATAATAAGATGCCCCCTCCATTCTCCTAAAATTTCCCAAGCTGAGAATAAAGGAGTTTGTAGAGTGGGCAGCCTCCCCCTTGGAGACCAGTCAAAAGTTTGCTGACAACTAGCTTGGAAATGATACATACCAGGGCTATTATAGCAATTTAACACTTTCACAGTTTTCATTGTACCCCCTCCAATCTTGTGTGAAACATACCAGGCCCCTATCTTTTCTGCCTCACCTCCCACGGCTCCCCCCAGGGAAAAGAACCATTTTTCAGGATGTAAGTGGCTAAAGGGAGCTTAGTAACTGAAACTGATTGAGGATGGCCTAATTTGTTCATTCGAGATAAACTCTTCATGTTTATGCATTATTATTACTGTTCTTACCACTGTTAAGTCTCATGCTTAGGGGTCCCCAACCGTCAGGCCTGGCCCACCACAAAACCTGTAACTACATCACACTTATTTCCAGAACCTAGATCCTAATGAAACCTTTAACTTTGTAAATGTTTCATTCTACTCATTTAGATGCTCTCCTATAATTTCATTAGTATGCCATATTTTAAAACACTCACCATTTCCTCAACCCTTTATGATCAGGCTTCTGTACCCACCATTCAACTAAAATGGCTCTCTATCAACAAGGTCACCATTTTCTCCTCTGAAATAGGAGAGTACCGGAAATGATTTCTAAAGTACCTTGTAGCTCTAAATCATGATGTCACCCATAAAGGTCCCTAATGTTCTCCTCATCCCTTAATCTAACCATTTTCTTGGTCTCCCCTCATCTTCCTGGACCTCTTTGACTCACCTGACAAAGCATGGCACTCCTTCCTTAGAGATATCCTCCTTTGGCTTCCCTGACACTGTACTCTTGTATACTCCTGATTCTTCTTCTTCTGCCTCTCTGATCACTCTTTCTGTTACATTTGCTGGTTACTCTTTGTTGTTGTCCATTTGCATCCGACTCTTTGTGACCCTGAGGACCATAGCATACCCTTCTATCCTCCACTATCTCCCAAAGTCTGTCCAAGTTCATGCTCATCATCACTTCCATGATACCATCTATCCATCTCATCCTTTGCCATGTCCTTCTCCTCTTTCCCAAAATCAGGTCTTTTCTAAAAAGTCCCGTCTTCTCATTATGTGGCCAAAGAATTCAGTTTCATCTTCAGTATTTGAACTTCCAATGAATAGCCTGAATTAGTTTCTTTAAGTATTGACTGACTTGATCTCCTTCCTGTCCAAGGGGCTCTCAAAAGCCTGCCCTAGCCCACAATTGGAAAGCATCAATTCTGTGGTGCTCAGCTTTCCTTATAGTCCAACTCTCACAGCCATACATTGCTACCAGAAAAAAATGATAGTGACTCTTTCTCCTAAGTTAGTATTCTCTACAATTTTTCTCCTAGACCCTCTTCTCTCTCTCTGTACCTCTCCTATAGCAATATCATTCAACTTTAACAAAAAAGATCTATTAAGTTATATACAAGGCATGGTGCAAAATGCTAGGGTTAGAAAAACAAAAATGAAACTTTCCTCTTTCAGGGAGTTTATATTCAGGGCTGGAAGGGACACATCTCCACATATAAGCATATATTCATGTTGTAATACAACTCTGATTTCGAATAACCACTGAGATAGCTCTGGAGGAGAAAGTGAAGCTGATAACAGTGCACAGCCCTCCAATTCAATTGCAAATCATGTCATCATCTCCTTGATGTCATGGTCCCCTTTGAGAACAAAAGACAAGCCATGAGATGGAGATGACATCCATGTATTTCAGCAGTTACTGATGTCATCAATTGGGAAGTCTCTTGGAGTGACTCTCAAAGATTCAGGGAAGGAGGTCAAGCAAGGTTATATAAGTAAATTCAAAGTAATAAAATAATTGAGATGAGAGAGAACTAACAAAGACTATCAGGAAAAGTCTCTAGTAGGAAATATCACCTGAGCTACACTTTGAAGCTATATATTCTAAAAGCTAAGAATAAATTGCAGGCATGGGGGAACCACTTAGGCCAACATATGAAGGCTTCAATTATCCCTTTTATGCAAAGGATTTCCAAATTTCTATCTCCACCCCCCCAAACTTTCCTTAGAAATCTCCACTAGGATGTTCCAAAACTTCAAATAGAATTTATCTAGGACTAAATTTGTCACCTTCCTTCCTAAATCTGCCCCTCCTATTTTTCTCCATTTTCTATGAAGAGGCCTATCATCCTGGTTGGTCCACAGTAACACCTAGTTCAAAATGCCTACGAAGTTGATGATGTAAGACTGGAAGCAGCTAGGTGGCTCAGTGGACGGAGTGCCAATCTGGGGTAAAAAAAAAAAAAAACCTCATCTTCCTAGGTTCAAATCTGGCCTCAGACAATTATTACCTGGGTGACCCTGGGCAAGTCACTTAACCCTAGTTTCCCCATCTGTAAAATGAGCAGGAGAAAAAAAGCAGCAAACCATTCCTGTATCTTTGCTAAGAAAAACCCAAATGGTGTCACAAAGAGTCAGATAAAACTGAACAATAACAACAAGATACAGGACTGCGACTCAGGAAAGGGACTAGGAATGGATATTTGGACATCATTCTACATAGACATGATACTTGAACCAATGGGAGCTAATGAGAGTACCAGGCAAGAGCTAATATAAAGAGAAAAGTGAAGAGGACCCAGGACAGAGCCTTGTTGGGGGACACCCAAAGTTAGGGGGCATAACATGGATGAAGAACAGGTAAGAGAACCAGGAGAAAGTAATGTGATGAAAATCCTGATAGCTAAGTATCAAGGAGAAGAAGACGGTCAATGGTGTCAAGTGATGCAGAAAAGCACAGAATAATAGTGAAGAAAAGGTCATTCTATTTGGCAATTAAATGATAATTAACGGCTTACTTTGGAGAGATCAGTTTCAGTTGAATGATGATTTAAACATTTTTAAAGGATGAAATGAGTACTATGTTTTTAATTTTTTTTATTTTACACATTAACAGTATAGATCTTTTTGCCCTCTCTAAAACAATTTGTCTTTTTTAATGAAAGCAACGTGATTGAATCGGCTTGATTATTTTTTAAAATCTTAAACTATGACACAGCAATTCAAAAATCAAGCCCCATGTTCAGTTTGATATTTGGTTTTAATGGCTGGCATAACTAAAAAAAGCTATTTCACAAAAATACATAGATCCAAATGAAAGAAGTACATCATAGGTTCTGCTTACTGAATCTTGCTATTGATTTTTTTTCAATCCCATCTACCAATTATGCAAAGATTTTTATTGAAAATTTTCCTAATTCCATGGAAATGTTTTGCATGATTTCACATGTATACTTGATATCATATCGCTTGCCCGCTCAGTGGCGGGGGGGAGAGTTGGGGGGGTAGGAGATTTGAAAATCAAAATTTAAAAAGAAGGGAATGTTAAAAGTAAATAATAAATTCTAATGTTTTTTAAAAGAAAATTTTCCATATTCCTTAATGACAAAGAAATAAAGGGATATATGATTCTGAAGGTCAGTCCCAGGTTCATAGAAAAATTGGATGCAGAGCAGCCCAGGTCTCCCCGGACCCCTCTCAAGATGGGGAGCTATGAGCAGTAAGTATCCACATTCTCATCACCCCTCCCTCCCCATCCCTCACTGGGGAACCAGATTCATAACTAGCTTGTTCCAGTGGCAGCAAGAGCCCCCTAGCCAGGGGGCTGCCATAGACAACTGCCATAAGCAACCTGGACTGATTGTGCTGCTTTCCTTGGTTCTATTTTTTTTTTTTGGAAGGGGGAAGGCTGGGCAATTGGGGTTAAGTGACTTGCCCAAGGTCACACAGCTAATAAGTGTTAAGTGCTTGAGGCCATATTTAAACTCAGGTCCTCCTGACTCCAAGGCCAGTGCTATATTCACTGTGCCACCTAGCTGCCCCTCTATTATTTTCTTTACCTATTTGACCCCAACGAATACTTTCTCACATCCGACTCTGAAAAACACTATCATAACAGCCTCCTAACTTGTCTTCCTTCTTTTAGTGACCCTACTCTTGCCAGAGTAATCTTTCATAATTTGTCACCTTGGACACATCCCTCCTCTACCCCAAAAGCTTGAGTGGATCCCCTTTGATTTGCCAAATAAAACATGAGAATCATTTGACTAAACTGATATTCTGTGCAATTGTCCCAGACCTGAATCTTCTTCCAGGATTAGTGTAAGAAAGATCTCACCCTGAGGGAGAGTGCACAGAACTGTCCTCCTACTGTAGTCCCAGCCATTTCAGAAGGACTCCAACCCTCTGTCATCATGAAATAACCCCCTTAGACTCTTGGTCCCATGTGGGAAGCAGCTCTGTCTGGGCTAGAAGAGGGTAGGTAAAATTCAGAAGAACCAGGCGGACAGGTGGTACAGCAGATAGAGTGCCAAGCCTGGAATAAGGAAGACTCATCTTCCCGAGTGTGATTCTAGCTTCAGACACTTATGGGAAGGTCATTTAACCCTGTTTGCCTCAGTTTCCTCATCTGTAAAATGGGCAAGAGAAGGAAACAGCAAACCTTTGCCAAGTAATCTTTGCCAAGAAAACCCCCAAATAGGGTCATAAAGAGTCAGATATGCCTAGAAAATGACTGAACAACAACAAAATTTGAGAGACTGAGAATACAGCATGGGCCCCTGGCTGCTTCTTCTGCCTTCTTTTTTTCTGAGTACATATTACCAAATTGTGATCCCAAGATGACAATATGCTGTCTTAGAGGCAACCTTGTGAGTTGGAGCAATCAGAGATACTGTGGTAGGGGCTAACTGCTGGCAGGAAGAATTTCTGAAGTATACCAATTTGAGGGGTCCTGGAATAATAAACCTGGGAGAAGATGTGGAAAAATTGGGACACTACTACATTGCTGATAGACTTGTGAAGTGATTCAACCATTCTGGAGAGCAATTTGGAACTATGTGCAAAGGGCAAAGAGAAAAAAAAAACAGGGACCTAGAGGGCATTGTTTGGATAATAAAAAATTAAAGTGAAAAATTAATTTAAATGAATGCTGATTTAGCAGGTAATTCCCAGATCTACATATCTAGCCCTAGCATCTTTGCTATGCTACAATCATACATCTCCAGCTGCCTTTTTGGACACCTCAAACTAGATGGGTAGGGGTGTAGAAGTCCTGTAGGCTTCTATACATAAATCATATCCAAAACAAGATTTCATTATCTTTGCCCTCAAATTTTCACCTCTTACAACCTTGCCTATTACTGTTAAGGGCACCGCCTTCCTCGCAGTTATCCAGGGTCACAGCCCCAGGGAAATCTCAACTCTTCACTCACCCCATATGTCTGATCTAAAGCCAATTCATGTTACTACCTTCAAAACTATCTCTCATAGGTACCACCTCACCCCTATCAGATTGGCTAATACGACAGAAGGGGAGTGATAAATCTTAGAGAAGATGTGGAAAAATTGGGACACTACTGCTTTGTTGGTTGACTTGTGAAGTAAGCCAACCACTCTGGAACTATGTGCAAAGGCTATAAACCTGTGCAAACCCTTTGATCCAGCAATACCACTACTAGGTCTATATCCAAAGGAGATCATTAAAAAAAAAAAAGGACCCACATGTACAAAAATATTTATAGCAGTTCTTTTTGTGTTGGCAAAAAAAAAATGGAAGTCAAGGGGATACCTATCAAGTGGGGAATGGCTGAACAAGTTGTGGTCTATGCATGTAATGGAATACTATTGTGCTGGAAGAAATGGCAACCTTGGGGAGGCAGGGTGAAGGGAAGGGGAGAAAATTTAGAATGCAAAATCTTATACAAGTGAATGCTGAAAACTAAAAACAAATAAATAAACACAGTTAAAAAAAAAGAAATGACAAGCAAGATGCTTTAAGAAAAACCTGGAAAGACTTAAATGATCTGATACTGAGTTAAGTGAGCAGAACCAGGAGAATACTGTACACAGTAACAGCCACAGTGTGCAATGATCAATTATGAATGACTTAGTTCTTCACAAAAATACAATGATCTAAGGCAATTCCAAAAGACTCATGCCTGAAAATGCTATCTACATCCAGAGAACGAATTGACGGAGTCTGAACACAGATGGAAGCAAACTATTTTCACTTTCTTTGTTATTTTGTGGAGTTTTTTCCTTTTCTTCTCTTTCTTCTTTCACAACATGATTAATGTGGAAATGTGTTTTACATGATTGCACATGTATAACTTTTATCAGATTGCTTGCTATTTTGAAGAGCAAGGAGAGGAGACAGGAAGGGAGAAATTTGGAACTCAAAATATTATAAAAAATGAATGTTGAAAATTGTCTTTATATGTAATTGAAAAAAATACTATTTAAAAAAATATCTCTCATATATGTCGCCTTCTCTCCGTACATATAGGCACAACTCTGATTTAGGCTTATCACCTCTCACCACTGTAACAACCTTCCTACTGCTCCCCTTACGTCAATCCATTCTCTATTGTACTGCCTAGTTCGTTTTCCTAAACCATAGTTCCAACCAAGTAACCCCCTGCTCTATTCGCTCCAGTAGACCCCTCTTACCTCCAGGATCAAATATAAAGTCTTCTCTTTGGAATTTAATGCTAATCATAACCTAGCCCCTTCCTACACATCTACTCTCAATCTCTACTTACACTTACTTAAACATGTCTCTCCAGCTCTCACCTCCCTACCTTTGCACTGGTTCTCCCTCACGAATAATACTTTATCCTTTTGCTACCTTTTAGGTTCTCTGGCTTCCCTAAAGACTCAACTCAAAGCCCACCTTTTTAAGGAGGTCTTTCTAGAAACCTTACCCCAGCCCCAAGCTGCTCATGTCTTTCAGTTTTAGATTACTTTTATCTATGTATGTGATATATCTATGTATGTATGCATGTGGGGGATAGGGGAAGAGAGAGATCAGAGTGAGAGAGATACATACATACATACATACACATATATATGTGTATATATATATATAGATACACGTATATACAATATACACACATATACATATGTTAGACTCCTAGTTATTTACATGCCATCTCCCCAATTAGAATGTGAGTTCCTTGAGGGTAATGACTTTTTCTTTTTTTGGCCTTTATTTGTATCCCCAGCACAGTCCCTGGCACAAGTAATCCCCTAATAAATGCTTACTAACTCATAGTAAACTACATCATATCTCAATGTTTTAAGTATCAGCCTCCAGGAAGAGCAGAACATAAGTTCTATTGCTGCAGTTGCTATGGCTTGTTTTAAGTCTTGGCTCAATGATCCTGCAACTTCAGTAAGAAATAGTAGCTGACTTTGAATTTGAAAGTTTCTTCTAGTCCAGGGGTGTTTGTATTTGTGAGAGCCTTTTATGTTTAGCACTTTTTTTGTTTGGAAAGAATAAATAGCTGTCCTCTACCTGACCTACATTATATACAAAGTACTTTCCTACTCCTCACTTCAGGGAGAACTTGGACATGAACCAAACTTAAATTGTGAGTAATTTTTCCCCTTAAGCTCCAAGGTAGCAACATAGAGAAAGTAAGATAAAAGAATCTGACCTCCAAAGAAGGGGTCAGAGTCACAGCTAGTTTGAACTCTCCATGAATGGATCCAGAGCCAAGAAGAGGCCCTTAACAGAAAAGGAGAGGGAAGAAGCACAGAACTCCAGATTCCATCAGCCAAGCAGGGGTTATTTAATTATTAGACTGGCTTTTTTTTTTTAATAGCAACTTTGCAAAGCAACAGAGCTCATACTGTAGGAAGATTTGCATGGAATCCAGACCATGTGTTTCCTTCCCTTTTACCAGAGTTAAGACATGCATTCATGCAGACGCAAGACCAGCTTAGGTCTAAGGTCCCTTCTTAGCTCTCAAACTTGTGCAATTCTGTGAAATATCACTTGAGCTCAGGTCTGAATAAATGGAAAACTGAGAACTGCTTAAATTTTGTCTTATCTAGTCCACTTTTTATTTCCTAAAAATTAATTTTAAAATAAAGGAAAATTATTTTTTAAAAAACAGAAAGCCTGCCAATTTGTTTGGCACCCATAGCTTATGGAAAAGCTTGATGATCCTGTAATGTCAGTAAGAAATAGTAGCTAGCTTTGAAAGTTTCATCTATTCCAGCTGTACTTGACTTAAGGTCTGAAAACATTTCTTTTTTAAAGAAATATTTTGATAACTATATTTTGATCATTGTTTTCATTTTAATCCTATGTATTTTATACATTTATTTTATTTATTTATTTGCTTCTTGGAGGAGGGAAAGTAGGGCAATTGGGGTTAAGTGACTTGCCCAAGGTCATACATCTAGTTTTTTGAGTTAAGTGTCTGAGGCAGCATTTGAACTCAGGTGCTCCTGATTCCTGGGCCAGTGCTCTATTCACTGAGCCACCTAGCAACCCCTACATTTCAAAACACTATTCTGAGGAGTTCACTGGTTTTACCAAGCTGCCAATGGGGTCCATAATGCAAATAAAGTTAAGAACTTTGGCTCTTAACCTAATCCTCCCTCACTCTTTTGACCTAGAGGTCCCACAGGTAGATATATACCTGAAGAAGATTAAAGATATCAATCAAAAACATTTATTAGTAAGCATTAATATGTGCCAGGCACCATAAAAGATACAGAAAAGGTCCTAGATACAACAAAATATTCATAGCAGCATTTTTCGTGATAGCAAAAAAATGGAAACAAAATCAGTGTCCATCAACCGGGGAATGGCTAGACAAATTGTGATATATATACATAAGAGAATATCATCTCACCATCAGACCTCGAAAATATGAGGAATTCAGAGAAACATGGGAAAACATATATAATCTGATGCAGAGTAAAAAAGGAAGGAAAACCAGGAAAACAATTCACAAGGCACACAACAATTTAAATTTTTTAAAAACACAATAAAACAAAGTTAAATCCTATGAAATTATAAGACCAATCTTGGACCCAAGAAGAAAAAGAAATGACCTCCCTCCTTTCCTTGGAAAGGTGGAGGGATACAGATATGGAAGGTTACCTATACCATCACACTCAGGGATGTGTCAGGCAAGGTAGGTGGATCCCATTCATTTTGTTCAATTGCTTCTCTTTGTTCCATGGAAAGATTCACTGAGGGGAAGGCTCACTGAGTATCAGAGTATCTCAGAGATGACTGTGACTTGAAAATAATAGGCATCAGGAAAATTTATTTTTAAAAAGGAACCTATTAATAGTCTCCTCATAGTTTTCAAATGCTATTCCACCCACAACATTTGCATTGTTCCCACCCACATTTATCAATGCCATTGGGACTTGATAACAGTTATCATTCCTGACGCTAGAGAATGGCCTTAGGCTAAAAGAACATAAATATCAGCCTGAATTCTAGTTGTCTTACAAATAATATTTCTCATGAAAACCTTAGTAAAAAAAAAAAAAGAAGGCATACTCAACCTCCCAAAATGATTGAGAAGAAAAACAAAATAAATTTAAAAGAACAAAATTATTTGGAGGGGAGGGGCAGGGTAGAGTGGGAGTTGCAGAAACAGAGGATTATCATTAAATGTCTGCTGCCTGACTTGTCTATTACTTGACTTTGACTCAGGATTATTTTTTTTTAATCAGACGTGTAATTTCATTGATATCTAGAACTCCCAGTAAAGAAACTCCTTTTTACTAATATAGGTTAGTACTTGCTTTGAAACACAGTCTCAGTATATTGCCTACAGGGGTGGGGAACCTGCAGCCAAATGTGGCCCTCTAGACCCTCAAGTGCAACCCTTTGACCGAATCCAAACTTCACAGAACAAATCCCCTTAATAAAAGGATTTGTTCTGTAAAATTTGGACTTAGCCAAAAGGCTTCACCTGAAAACCTCCAAGGCCACATGCCGCTTCAAGGTCACAGGTTCCCCTCCCCTGGAGCATACTGAGATAGTAAAGGCCTTGTCCAGATCCATACTAGGGGTATATGTCAGAGGCAGGACTTAAACCCAAGTCTTCCTGACTCCTAAGCCAATTTTCTACCCACTACATCAGGCTGCTTTTCTCAGGCTAACTTTCCCAACTAAAAATGACTGGTGGCACAGGAGAAATCCTAGTAATGAAAAACACTATAGCTTGGTAAATTTCACTGTAATCAGCAAAATTAAAATTAACATTTTCAATTTTTTTAAGTACCATCTTTTTTGTTATTTATGGTCTTGATAAGGTCTGTTCAAAGTGTGGAAAATTTTTTCAAATATACATCTGGAGAAAATTAGCAAAGATAATGGGGCTTCTCATTCTTTTCACAGAAAATAAGGTAGTAAAGAATTACTAAATTAAGCATCTGAGAATCTATATTTGGAAATTTTCTCCAAAAAAACAGCATTAGCTTGGGGATTCCACTAAAATGACAATCAGCTTTCCAATAATTAGAATGCTTTCCTACATAGAGTCTGCCATTTGGTAAGGGAACTGATAAACTCCTTGGACTAGGATGGCATTTTCTCTGATAAAACTATCAGTCTTGCTTCTGAAAAAATGCATTAGGTTGTGATTTTCTACAAAACAGTAGCTACATCACATAGAGCTGTTGTGAGGATCAAATGAGATGATATATATGATATGCTTTACTATAAAGTACTATATAAATTTTAGCTTTAGTTAGGTTAGTATCATTATCCTAGATTCGAAGAAAAAGTTTTATTTTCTGCCTTCTGACAATAGAGATCATAGATAGTGAACTAGGAGGGACCATAGAAACCATTCAGACCACACACCTCATTTTACAGCTGGGGAAACTGAGGCACAAAGAGATTAAGTAAGCGACTTGCCCAACATCACACTGGTAGCATCAGAGGCAAGATTTTAATCCAGCTCCTCTGACTCCCAGGCCAGCGCTTTGTCAACTGACCTGAAATTTACTTCAATGGTAAACTTGGGAATTGGCCAAAAATCCCAGTGACACTCATCAACAAACCTTTATTTCCGCTGATCGCTCACTCTCACAAGGCTTATTTAATGGAATCTTTTCAGGCCACACAAGGTCACCAATATGCTATGCATGTTCTCTGCCATGCCTAAGGTAGGGAGAGGAAGTTAGTACAGGCAAGGTCCAGTAGCTACATAAAAGGAAATGGGGGTGCTGGAGGTGGGAGCCGGTGCTGCCACCTTTCGGCCATGTAAATAAGTACAACGTCATGAGAGAAAACTGCAGACTCCCACAGCCCCCACAACAACTCAAGTCAGCAGCAAGCCTTCAGGTCTACATCCTGTGTGAAAAATTCAGCAAGATGTGAGAGGTGAGATTTTGACCGAATACACAGAAGGCACGTGTCCACTTCCTCTGCACAAACAATGTCATGACAGATGTCACTGAGCCCGAGGAGAGGATGTGGTTGGTAGTTTCAGTTCAGATACAGAAATACATGAGGTATGATTCTAAACATTTCATCCTCTCTGTATTTCAGTAAAGAAACAGGACCATATAATAACGTGAAACCCCATGCCCAGATGGCTGGTTCATACATAATAGTTCATACAGACTCACAGCACCTCAGTTGGCTGAAGGCACCTTGAAGGACACAAGGTCCATCCACCCCCTTTCATCTGCAGCAGAGCTGTCAGACTCACTGATCACAAGGGGAGCCTGAAGCAGATTTAAATGTAATTGGGAAACATCTCACAAAACAAATAAAAATACAGGACAACATAATGTTAAATTGTGGTTTTCTAAGTCAGTATATGGCAGAGATCCCTTTCTGTTTATAGAAGAAAACCTGGGCCTTAACAAGTAAAATGATTTGCCCAAAGTCACACAGAGAGTGTGTGACCGGAGCCAAGTCTTGAAGCTAGGGCTGTGTGTGCTACACCCTCATGCTAGGATGTTTCTTCTTCATTTTCTGTGTAGATACTTTTTTTCCCTCTGATCCTATAATAGCTGTTTTCTGGGGTCTTTATCCTTCTCCTTACCTTCAGCTCCTTCCATCCTTTTCTCCTCCCTTCGCACTGATTCTATTTGAGACCTTATTTTGCAGAGTTCATCTTTAGCTATTCCTCCTCCCCCAAGAGTAGCTTTGTGCCTCTGATCCTTCCCATGATATTGAGAATCTTTCCTCCATTTAGCATCTTGACAGAAAACAACCTCTGAATAAAATACACATGTAAATTTTGCCTTGCCCATTAATAGTCATATTTTTTAAACAACCTTCCGTGCTCAGGAGTCAAGCCCATACTGACTGATGGTGACAGATGACAGCAGCCTAATGACCATACACATGCACGGGCCCCATATAAGGATATTATTTTAACAAAGTCAACGTGACCATCACCTAACAGAACAAATTAAGAAGCAATATTCCCAACACCAACCTACTTTTTGCATCTTTTCAAATGTCAAAAGAAACAAGAGGCTTAACCAATTTAACTAAATTCATAACCAACTTAATTAAAGTCATTTCAGTGAGTCAACAAGTGTTTCACTTACTGGGTGCCAGGCAAAGTGCGAGGCACTGCAGATACAAAGAAAATTTAAAAAAAAAACAGTTCCTGCTTTTAAGGAATTTCTAACAGGGGAGTCAACAAGTAAATAAATAGGTATATACGAGGAGAAGAGGAAAGGAAATGACATTAACATCTGGGACCGGGGAAGGGGGCAAAGTATCACTCTATTTGTTAAAAGTCCTATTATGCACAAGGTGCTGCTCAAAAAGCTGAGGGGTACAAAATCAGAAATGAAACCATCCCTTGTCTTCAGGAAGCTTGCTGGTAGCAAGAGGGAGAGACCAGAGACACAGAAAAATAAATAGAAATTACTTAAAGCAAGACAAACATAAATAATATGAAATTTAAAAATACAAAATAACATAATTTCAAGAGGAAAAATTGGTAAGACTGAGGAGGATTGGGGAAAACTTTGTGTCTTTAGGAGGTGATGGTGCTTTAAAGGGAGCCAGAGGTCCTAAATGGGGGAGAAGGGATGAGAAATGCCATAAACCTCATAATTAGGGTCAATTTTCCTTCTAAGAGTTTAGAAATATGCAATCAGAAAAAAAAAATCAAAAATAAAAAAAAGAAATATGCGATCAGAAGTCATAACTTTGTTCATTACCTTTCCCCATCAGCTTCCTTAGCTTCCAGGCCTCTATTTCTCACTGTGGAAATTTTACAGGAGATTTAAAAAATGACTCACCTTGTCCATGGCCCTGGGGGAATAAAAAGGAGGGGGAAAAATGGGGGGGGAAAGAACCCTACAGAGGTCCAAGAAGAAAGTGTCTTAGACTCTGCTCCAGGGCTTTAGCCAACATTCCATCCCCACCTCCCCAGATCAAATCTATCTAAAGCAACCAAATCAAGTAAAGCAGAATTGAAATTAAAATAAATAAAACTCCTCTTTTTCCAGTAAGTTAACTCATACCAACTTTGGTAGAGGCCAGGGACAGACCCACTAATCTGCAGATACACATGGATGAATATAATAATTTGCTCTCTGACCAAGGCCTTGAATTTAAATCTTGTTTTTTAAAAGTGAAAGAACATGTAAACCCAGGAGGTTTCATTCGTAGATGAATAAGCTATTCAACCTGAGGTATTATCTTTAAGCATCCTGCATAATATGTAAAGAAGGGTAAAGAGGTACGCAAGGAGGTCAAAACCAGAAAGAACAGAGACAAAAATAATTCATCTCAGCCCTTTTTGTTGTAGCAAACAACTGGAAACAAAAAGAGTAATCTGTAGATAAGGGAATGGCTGCACAAGTTGTGTTATATGAATATAATAAAATACTGTTGTGCAGTAAGGCATGATGAACCAGAGGAATTCAGAGAAATGTGGGAAGATCTGCGTGATCTGATGCAGAATAAAATCAACAAAACCAGAACCGTATCAATAATGACTATAGTGGTATAAATGAAAAGGTCAGTGGAAGGAAGCCAGACTCTGAGGAACTAAATGGTCCTCAAGAACAGATAGTGAAATATATTTTCTCCCTGGCTTAGGAGGTAGAGGAGCTGAGGGGGAGGGAGGAGAAGATTGGGACGTGGAGAGAAAGTTATAGAAACAGAAACATTGCATATAATTTCAGACGCTAACATTTTGTTTTGTTCTGTTCTGTTTTGGCTTGTATTTTTGTGTATGTGTCTATATATTTTTGTCTTCTTCTGCTTTTTGGTTTTGGTTTTTGGAACATGCACAAATCACCTAACATAAAAGCATCCACATAGTAGACACCAAGAACCAGCTTCAAAAAGACGTCATTCTGTGCTGACCTACTACATCATTGAGAACAGTCTCTTTTCAGTGGCTCCTAGCTGAAATTCTCTGGATATTTACATGTACCTGACCAAGGTATATGTCTATCCTTCCAACAGTGTCCATGGGTATTCTCCTACATCAGGGGCACCATGGAGTAAGCTAGATGGGAGAAGAGTTACCTTCCCTCTTCCCTTAAGCCCTGAAGCCCTGAGAAATGGGGGCTTGGGCTTTTAGTCATGTTTCATTTTTCATTTTGTTTCTAGTTGCTTGCAGGGGTGGCATTCACCTGACACAGGAGATCCAACCATGGTGACCTTGGAGCCCAGGATTCTAGCCAGCTGAGCAGTGAAACACTGAAAAGCCTGTGAGCAGAGACAAGCCAAGTGAGGCTTTGGACAGGGAATATGGTGGGACTAATACTATCAAAAGACAAATCTAAACCTTGAACCTAACCTACCTCCCCTCTCCAGGGACAAGGTGAGGCAGTATGCCCTTAGGTTGGGGAAGAAGAAAATGTTTATGTATTTGTTCTAATTATACTTTTCATGTAAATATTCCATTGTAAAAGCTAATCTGACTATAAGTAGTTCAATGGAACTGGAATGTTTGGACCTTTCTTAAAATTGATAACACAATCAGTGGGCGGGTTTGAGCCAATAACAGAGGCAAGGCACCCCCTCTCTCAGCTTTCTTAGGTTATTGGAGAACCCTAGAGAAAAGGGATAAAATGGAACATACAAGGTCCTGAGGCATTTGGAGCCAAAATAATCACGGTTACCTAAGGAAAGGTTCCATTCTGGGGAGTAAAGGGGGGAAAGTATATTCAGAAATAATTGTAATGTATAAAGCAAACTGATCAGTCTACTTAGTTTAAAAAAAGAAAAAAAATAGTTGTACACATCATTTTAATGTTAGGCAATCTTTCTGCTTTTTCTTTCTTTTACAGGATTCCCTAGTCAAAAGGATTGAGTATGCATTTAAAGACCCCTAAACTATCCACTGACCTATCAATGTCACTGACTGGTCATAAGTTTATTTGATTCGTAAATAACCATACAGCTGAAAGATGCTAATAGCATGCATATTGTGTTCATTTGCCATTTCCTTAAGGTTTAAAGCGATCACAGGCGAGCCTTACTCCTCTCCTGACATATTTATTCTACTGCTTCAGATTCAAAATACTCTAAAAGATGAACAGAAAATACAGCAAATGTAGCCCACTTGTCTATAGTATTTACATGCTTTACATACTTTAAAAAATATGTGGCTTATTAATGACTGATTTTTCAACCTCCTCAATAAGCTTTTTTTTTTATTAACATGACACTCCTTAACTTACAAGTGTCAGACAATCCCAGACTGGGCATGGATCCTTTATGATATTTAATATAAGAGATAGTACAGTATTTATATCCCTCACAATAAGAGAATGGATTGTTTTAAGGTTATACAGTCCAGATGTGATAAAAAAAAAAAAAAGGAACCTTACAAAATGATAAATATTTTCATTAAAAAACTTTAAAAATAAAAGTTCAAAGATATGTTCTCCTCTCTTATATCTTGTCAAAACATGACTTAGGACCCAAAACTAATCTACTTTCAATTTTATTCCATATTTCAGTGCTGTCATAGTACTCAGCAGAGAGTATTGGAATACGATCATTTTTTATTTTGTTGATGTTACCGACAGCTTTATTTCACAAAGCAATCTTATACCATGTCTACCAGTGGCAGGTCAGGGAGGTCAAACAGTCTATCCTTACAGGTAGAGAGCTTATTAAATGGCACGTCTATTAAACCCAATGGACAACATAAAGAAACATTTCAGCAAAATACTTTTAACATAGTTCAATGAAGATATGACTCGAAAGGGTAGTAAATAATTTCAACTGATACCAATAAGGAATTTGTTATATTTTTACTAGCATCTTCAAAATTATACTGCAAAGAAAATGGTTAGAATGGTTTAAAAAAATATATCAGGAAGCTTTTGCAGAGATCAGTTCTGAGTTTATAAACCTTCAGCTTAAGGAGAACAGTCATTGGCTAGTACAAAGAAATTCTATTTTAATCAAATTAAAATGCTAACAAATATACAATTATCATGAATTACATTTGCTACTTTAGGAATGTAAGTCTAACGTTAGAGAAAAATGGAAAGAAAAAAATTTTTTAAATCTATCTAGCTAAAACATTTTCCTTATTTCATGATTTTGGAAAATAATGCATTTCTAACCATTTCCTTTATGCTAACATTAAGGATTAAAAATTTGCTTTATAAAGAAAAAACTATTAGAACAATTGAATCTATATATATTCATACTATATAAGATTTGATCTCAAAATCTGAATGTTTACTGGGTCTAAAGAAAATATTTATTAACACATGATTGTGATTTTATCTTCTTTACTGGCATCATCTGCTAACTCCTCTATTACCTAGAATCAAACTTATCACCCATTGAATCTCA
>CM053584.1:79424238-79537385 GCA_028627135.1 Pseudochirops cupreus
TATTCACCTGGAGAGCCTTATACAAACTGATGCTAAGTGAGAAGAGCAGAACCAGGAAAAATTTGTACACAATCACAGACACATCGTATATGTGATGACCAACCCTGATAAACTGGACTTTTCTCAGCAACACACAGGTATAAGACAACTCTACAAGTCTCAGGATGGAAGGAGATGTCTACATTCAGAGAAAGATCTAGAAAGAACAGAGTTTAAATGGAGACCGAAGCAATCAACACACTATCATTCTTTTCCATGTTTGGTTTTGTTTCTTCTTTCCCATTGTTCACTCCATTGGTTACAACCCTTCTATACAACCAGACTAATGTCCAATGTGAAAGTATTGGCAGATCCTATACTTGATTGCATGCCGCCACAGAGGGGAGGGGGAAGAGGGAGGAGAGAAAATCTGAAACTCAAGGGATTGTGGAACTCAATCTTGTAAACTAAAAGTAAATAAACAAATCAAATTTAAAAAAACAAAATTATCAATAGAAAAAAAAAAGAAAACTCTGCTTGAGACTGGAAAGGATCAATTTGACATTGTCCTACCCAAAAGTTGGAATGTTCTTGTAAAACCGAAGGTAGAGAGTAAGTCAGAAAAGAGATAGGAGGGAAAGAGAGATTTGGAGAAAAACTGAGTTGGTCTACAAAACTCAAGAAAGACTGTAAGACTACAGGACTATAAAACTAGAGACCTGTAAAGAAGACCATAACAAAGAGTTAGGTCAGTTGAGAAAGAACTGAAAAAGAATAAGGCCTAGTTCCTACAGAACCAACAAGATGAGCTGGAAAAACTTAGTAAGATTGGTAAACTTGCCATTTTTCCTTTCTTTATCATTTTATTCTTCTAAATATGTTCCTATATATCTTCACTCAAAAGCTAAACCTAGGGCTCTGTGTTCTTTCTGAGGAACAGGATGAGAGAGAAGAGAAAAGATGAGTCTTGTTTCCTAGGCTAAGCTCTGGAACTCAGTCAAAGGAAGAGAGGCGTCATCAGTAAAAACAATGCACCAGTCAAAATGGGTACATGATTAGTCAAAATGATTTATACATAAAGAGTGATACTATAAGCAAAGTAGGGGAACATGAAATATTTTACCTGTCAGATCTATAAAGAAGAGAAGGATTTATTACCAAATAAGAGATAAAGATCATTATGGGATGTAAAACGGATAACTTTAATTTCACTAAATTAAAAAGATTGTGAACAAACAAATCCAATGCAGCCAAAATTAGAAAAACAGAAAACTGGGGGAAATTTTTTATATCATAGTTGTCTCATAAAGCCCTCATTTCTTAAATTATAGAGAAGTGAGTCAAATTTATACCTTCCCCAACTGATAAATGGTGAAAGGATATGAACAGTCTGTTTTAAGTCAAAGAAATCAAAATTGTCTATAGGTACATGAAAAAATGCTCTAAATTACTATTGATTAGAAAAATGAAAATTAAAACAACTCTGAAGCACCACCTCACATCTATCAGATTGACTAATATGACAAAAAAGGAAAAAGAGGAGGTGGAAAAGTTGGGACACATATTCACCTCCAGACCCCAGTAGAGCTCCAGGTGAGAGGCCAGCCCCACCCCCCTACCCCTGCAAACATGGCACAATACCAGAAACACTGTAGTCCCAGTTCCCTCCCTCCATCCCTACAGCTGGAACACAGCACCAGGCAAGCAGCCAAGGCCTATAACCGCCAAGAGAGATGCTTAGGACATGCTTAGTGCCCCCCTCAATCCTAGAAACAGAGCTCAACTTTAAAAATAACGAAACAGACTGGAAAATGAGCAAAAAACCTGACCATAGAAAGTTATTATGGTGACAGGGAAGATCAAAATACAAACTCAAAAGACGATAATGTCAAAACCCTCTACATGCAAAGTCTCAAAGAAAAAATGTGAATTGATATCAGGCCCAAAAAAGAACTCCTGGAAGAGATCAGAAAGGATTTTTAAAATCAAATAAGAGAGGTAGAAGAAAAACTGGGAAAAGAAATCAGAGTGGTATAAGAGAATCATGAAAAAGAGTCAAGAGTTTGATAAAAGAAGCACAAAAATTCAAAAATGAGCTGGTGGATTAAGAAAAATATGGAAAGACTTGGACTTAAGAAGGAAGATGCTTTCCACCTTCAGAGAAACAGTTATAAGTGGAAATAAGCATAATATGGTCTTATGTATATGTATTTGAGTATATATATATAAATATATGCTTATAGATATCTATGTATATGTATATGTATATATATATATATATATCTGTGTGTGTGCATATAGATAGATAGATAGATATAGATATAGATATAGATATATCTCCACACTTATCTGTAGCCTTGTGGGCAGGGGGAAGGGGTTAGTGAGGGAAGGGGAAAAAAAATAAAATACACAGCAAAACAAAAAACATATAAGGAAGTAAAGAAAAAGATGAACAGTTTAAAAATAATGTGTAGTATTCATAACATAGGTTTTCTTGAAATAGAAATTGGCTGCTTTATCTTGAATCCTCTCTTATGTTCTGCTGTGTACATGGCATTTTTTTCTTTTCTTATTTTGTATTTAAGTTCAAAATAAATTTTTAAAAAATAATAATAATATAAGGTACCATAGACACTGAAGCAATATCAATACTAAGCACATGTGCACCAAGTGGTGTAGCATCCAAATCCTTTTTTTTATTATTATTTACTGACTTTTAGTTTACAACATTCAGTTCCGCAATCCCTTGAGGTGCAAGTTTTCTACCACTCCCTCTCTCCCCTTCCTCTACCATGGCAGCAGGCAATCAGATACAGGTTCTGTCTACAAATACCTTCACATTGCACATTAGTGAAGTTGTAAAGAAGGATTATAACCAACGGAGTGAACAGAGAGAAAGAAGGAATGAAACAAAACAAAACACAAAAGAAAGAGAGCAAGTAGTTTACTTCAATCTGCATTCAGACTCTGTAGTTCTTTCTCTGGATGGGGATGTACCTTTCCATCATGAGTCTTTTGGAGTTGCCTTCTAACCTTGCATTGCTGAGAGGAGCCCAGTCTATCAAAGTCACACATACAATGTATCTGTAATTATGTACAAAGTTCTCCTGGTTCTGCTCTCCTCACTCAGCATCAGTTTATATAAGTCTCTCCAGGTTATTATGAAGTCCATCTGCTCCTCACTTCTTATAGCACAATATCATTGCATTACATTCATATACCACAAAAAGCCATTCCCCAATTGATGGGCATCCCCTGGATTTCCAGTTCTTTGCCACCAGAAAAGAGCTTCTAAAAATATTTTTGTACATATAGGTCCTCCTCCCATTTGTATGATCTCTTTGGGATACAGTCCTAGAAGTGGTATTGCTGGGTAAAAGGGTACGAACTTTTTTATAGCCCTTTGGGCATAGTTCCAGATTGTTCTCCAGAATGGCTGAATCAGTTCACAACTGTACCAACAATGCATGCATTAGTATTCCAATTTTTCCACAGCCTCACCAGCATTTGTCATTTTCCTTTTTTGTTATCTTAGCCAATCTGACTGGTGAGAAGTGGTACCTCAGAGTTGTTTTGATTTGCATTTCTGTAATCAATAGTGATTTAGAGAATTTTTTCATATGTGTATAGATATCTTTAATTTCTTCCTCTGAAAATTGCCTGTTGATATGCTTTGACCATTTATCAACTGGGGAATAGCATCCAAATTCTTAAAGAAATTAAATGAGTTACAGAAAGAAATACACAGTAAAATTATACTAGTTTGATAGTAAATAAATAGTAAAACTATACTAAGAGGACCTCAACTTTCCTCTCTTCAGACCTAGATAAATCTAACCACAAAACAAACAAGAAAGAAGTTAAGGAGATGAATAGAATTTTAGAAAAGTTAAATATGATTGACCTCTGGAGAAAACTGAATGGGGACAGAAAAGAATATGCTTTTTTGTCAGTGGTATATGACACCTACACAAAAAATAACAATGTATTAAGGCATAAAAATCTCACAATCAAATGTAAAAATGCAGAAATATCAGATGCATCCTTTTCAGATCACAATGCAATAAAAGTCACATTCAATAATGGGCACTGGAAAGATAGATTAAAAATCAATTGAAAACTAAATAATCTAATCCTAAAGAATGAATGGGTCAAACAAATCATAGAAACAACAATTTCATTAAAGAGAATAACAAGAAAGAGACTACATACCAAAATTTGGGATGAAGTCAAAGCAGTACTTAGAGGAAATTTTATATCTCTACTCTGAAATAAATAAAACACAGAAAGAGTAGATTGGACATGTAATTGAAAAATAGAAAAAGGACAAATTAAAAATCTCCAATTAAAGACTAAAGGGGAAATCTTGAAAACCAAAGGTGAGATTAATAAAAGTGAAAGTAAGAAAACTATTGAGCTAATAAATAAAATTAGGATCTGATTTTATAGGGGGAAAAAACAAGAGGATAGAGCTCTGAACCATTGATTAATTTGATTTTAAAAAGAAAGAAAAAACCAAATTACTAGTATCAAAAATGAAAAGGGAAATTCACTACCAATGATGAGGAAATTAAAGTAATTATTAGGAACTATTTTGCCCAATCAATGAACATTCACAAAAACATAAATTGTCCCATTTAACAGAAGAGGAAATAGAATACTTAAATAACTGTGTCTTAGAAAAAGAAATTGAAGAAGCCATCAAGGAACTCCCTAGAAAATCCCCAGGACCACACAGGTTCACAAGTAAATCCTATCAAACATTTAAAGAGCAATTAATTCCAATACTATATAAACTATTTGGAAAAAGAGGCCAAAAAAGGAGTCTTACCAAATCCCTTTTATGACACAAATATGCTACTGATACGTAAGCCAGGAAGAGTGAAAACAGAAAAACAAAACTATAGACCAATTTCCCTAATGAATACCAATGCAAAAAAAAATTTTTTTTTAAATACTAGCAAGGAGATTACAGCAATATATCACAAGGATCATATACTATAATCTATATACTACATACCAGGAATGTAGGGTTGGTCCAATACTAGGAAAACTCCATCAGCATAACTAACTCTATCAACAACAAAAACAACAGAAATCATAGGATTATCTCAATAGATGCAGAAAAAGCTTTTGACAAAATACAGTATCCATTCCTATTAAGAACACTAGAGAGCACTGGAATAAATGAAGCTTTTCTCAAAATGACAAACATTATCTATCTAAAGCCATCAGTAAGCATTATCTGTAAGGGAGATAAGCTAGAAGCCTTCCCAATAAGATCAAGGATAAAGCAAAAATGCCCATTATAACCACTATTATTCAATATTGTACTAGAAATGTTAGCTATAGCAACAAGGGAAGAAAAAGAAATTGAAGGAATTATACTAGGCAATGACAAAACAAAACTATCAGTCTTTGCAAATGATATAATGGTATACTTAGACAATTCTAAAGAATCAACTAAAAAACTAGATGAAATAATTAACAACTTTAGCAAAGTTACAGGATATAAAATAAAGCCACATAAATCATCAGCCTTTCTATATTATTACCAACAAAGCCCAGCAGCAAGAGACAGAAAGAGAAATTCCATTTTAAATAACTGTAGACAGGGACAGCTAGATGGTACAGTGAATAGAGAACAGTCCCTGGAGTCAGGAGTACCTGAATTCAAATCCAGCCTCAAGACACCTGACACACCCACTAGCCGTGTGACCTTGGGCAAGCCACTTAACCCCAATTGCCCTGCCTCAAAAATAAATTAAACAAATAACTGTAGACCGTATAAAATACTTGAGTCTACCTGCCCAGACAAACCCAGGAATTATATGAACACAATTATAAAACACTTTTGACACAAAGTCAGATTTAAAACACTGGAACAATATCAATTATATAATAAAAATATATAATATAATAAAAATTACAATCCTACCTAAATTGATTTACTTATTCAGTGCCATACCAAACAACCAAAGAAAAGCTTTATAAAGCTAGAAAAATAATAATAAAAAATTCCTCTGGGAGAACAAAAGGTCAAGAACATCAAGGAAATTCATCACGGAAAAAATGGGAAGAAAAGTAGCCTAGCCATACCAGATCTCAAATTATATTACAAAGTAGTAATCGTCAAAGCTATGCGACACTGGCTAAGAATAGAATGGTGGACCAGTAGAATAGAGTAGGTACACCAGTCACAGTATAAATGACCATCGTAACCTAGCACTTGATAAATACAAAGACCCCGGTCTCTGGCATAAGAACTCACTCTTTGGCAAAAACTGCTAAGAAACCTGGAAAACAATATGGCAAAAAGTAGGTATAGACCAACATCTTATACTGTATACCACTATAAGATCAAAATGGCTACATAATTTAGACATAAAGGGTGATGCCAAAAGGAAATCAGAAAAGCAAGGAATAGTCTACCTGTTGGATCTATGGCAAAGCGAAGAATTTATGACCAGAGTATTATGGGATGTGAAATGGATAATTTTGATTATATTAAATTAAAAAGGGTTTGCACAAACAAAACCAATGCAACCACAATTAAAGGGAAAGGAGAAAGCTGGGAAACAATTTTTACAGCAAGTGTCTCTGATAAAGGCCTCATTTCTCAAATATATAGAGAACTGAGTCAAATTTATAAGAATTCAAGTCATTTCCCAATTGAAAATGGTTAAAAGATATGAACAGGCAGTTTTCAAATGAAGAAATCAAAACTATTTGTAGTCATATGAATAAAAAATGCTCTAAATCAGTATTGATTAGAGAAATGCCAATTAAAACAACTCTGAACTACCACATCACACCTATCAGATTGGCTAATATGACAGAAGAGGAAAGTGATAAATGTTGAAGGGGATATGGAAAAACTAGGACACAAATGCACGGTTTCTGAGAGCAATTTGGAACTATGCTCAAAGGCCAATGAAACTATGCATATCCTTTGATCCAGCAATACCCCTACTAGGTCTGCATCCTAAAGAGATTTAGAAAAGAAAATGTACAAAAATATTTATAGTTGTTCTTTTTGTAGTGGCAAAGAATTGGAAATTGAGGGATGCCCATTAATTAGGAAATGGCTGAACAAGTTGTGGTATATGAATGTAATGGAATACTATTGTGCAATAAGAAATGACAAGCAAGATACTTCCAGAAAAACCTGAAAAGACTTAAATGATCTGATGCTGAGTGAAATGAGCAGAACCAGGAGCACATTGTACACAATAACAGCAACATTGTGCAATGATCAACTATGAAGGACTTAGCTCTTCTCAGCAACACAATGATCCAAGACAATTCCAAAGGACTTATGATAAAAAACAGTATCCACATCCAGAAAAAGAACTGATGGAGTCGAATAAAGATTGAAGCATAATATTTTAACTTTATTTTTTTCGTGGTTCTCCTCTTTTGGTCTGTTTCTTCTTTTACAACATGACTAATATGGAGATATTATATATGATCTATATGAAATTTCTTATCATATTAGAGATGGGTGAGGGAGGGCAAGAGAAAATATGGAACTCAAAAAAAATTTTTTTAATGAATGTTAAAAATTGTCTTTACATGTAATTAGAAAAAAATAAAATACTATATAAAAATTAAGCTGAAATTTTCATAAAATTCTCTGCTCTCCAGAAGCACATAGTCTAATGATGGAGACAATATGCAAACAATTATGAACAAACAAGCTATATACAGTACTGAATAGAGATAATCAACAGAGGGAAGTCATTTTGGAAGCCTTTAAAGCATTCTATAAATGCTAACTATCATTATTATCGTACAATAAAACATTTAGGTGACACAGTGGAGAGTGACAAGTCTGAAGCCAGAAAGACCTGAATTGAAATCCAGCCTCAGATACTTCCTAGCTGTGTGACCCTAGACAAATCACCTAACCCTGTTTGCCTCAGTTTCCTCTTCTGTAAAAGGAGGTAGAGAAGGAAATAGCAACCACTCCAGTATCTTTGCTAAGAAAATCCCAAATGGGGTCACAAAGAGTAGGACCCAGCTGAAAACAAATGAGTCCACCTTGGATGGAGGGGGATGGACTTCTTGGTCTGTGATTCTATTATTTTATGTTTTTCCATTCCCAAATTATCCTGTGTGTACTTAAGACATTTACACAGAACTGTAAGATACATCTGGAATACTTCAGAATTATAAGATACAACAATATAAGATACAATTATAAGATATAAAATACACCAATTACAAGATACAACAATAAGATACAGAATTATAAGATATAAGGTATAAGAATACCCTCTCATTTCACAGATGAGAAAACTGAGGTAAAGGGAAGTTTAGTGATTTGTTCAAGGTCACACAGGCAGGGAACATCAGGTACATATTCTAACTCCAGAGCCAGGTATCTTTCCACTGTTATTATCACATGTTGGTTCAGATGTGACTCTGGACACCAGCCGTGTGAACCTGGGCAAGTCACTTAACCTCTGTTTGCCTCAATTTTCTCACCTGTAAAATGGGGATAATCATGGCATCCACCTCCCCAAATTGTAGTGAGGATTAAAATGAGATAATATTTTTCAGTCAATGACATGGAATGTAAACTCTTTGAGAGCAGAAATTGTGGTTGGTTGGTTTGAACAAATTATTTTTAGTGTTCTTTTTTTAATTTTGAGTTCTAAATTCTTCCTTCCCTCACCCACCCACTGAGAAGACAAGCAATAGGAATTCTTTTTGTGTGTTATCTTTGCATCCCCAGTGCCCATCATAGTGCCTTGCACATAGTAGGAGCTTAACAAATAATTGTTGAGTTGGATTGAATTCTATAACTCAGTGTCCAGAAATCACAGTTCAATATTCTAGTAGCCTTCATTTGTAAGCTAGAACTGAAAAGTGTTTCATTGCCCTGAGGTCGGGAAGCTGCCTGTGAGGTTGTAAAGCCACTTGGTAAACTGCAAAGTGGATAAGAGCCAGAGACTTGAGTTCAAACCTCACCTCACATACTTAAGAGCTGTAACACCCTGGGCAAGTCACTTAACCTTTCTCACCCTGCTTCTTCCTCTGTAAAAGGAGCTAATAAGTAACAGCCATCTTCCCAGGGTTTTGTGAGGATCAAATGTTGTAACGTATGTACAATGCTTTACAAAATTTAAAGCGCTATGTAAATGCTAACTATTATTATTACTATGATGACTTATTTTTTTACTTACATATTTTTTTTGGTCTAACTCTTTTGAATCATGCTGTTTAATGAAGGGGAAATAACCATGTAAGTCAAATATAAAAAAGGAAAAGCCGTTGCTCACCTCGGATTTGTCCTTGAGTCTCTCACTCCACCACAATTAACCAATACACAAAAGAGATTAGCAAGCTTCCGCTTGACCCAGAAAGGACAAAACCAGAATGGACAATGACAGTATAATCTATTTATAACTATCCTCTTAAGAAGCATTTTGTAATCGACCAACACAGTTAGAAAAAAAACAATCATCCATGACAGGTGGTAAATTCATAAGAGAAGTTTTTGTTTGTTTGTTTTTTAAACAAAAGACTGAGAATGGAGTTTGACTCCAAAAAAACCACAGAGTTTTTACAGTTTCGTCTGAGACTATCACTAGTCTCTAAGAAGAGTTTTTCTTCATTCTGCAGTCAACCATAATTGATACTGGAATGCAGGCTGGTGGTCAAATTTCTTTCTATTTTTACAATGGCATTAAAAAACCAAAGAAAGCATTTGAGTTACAGAAAGATACAGAGCTTGAATCTCGGAAGTGATAGGAGTACTCTGGGAATAAGCTGTCCAATGGGGACCAGGTTTGGGTGCAACCCCTCAAATCCTCCTCCTCTTCTTTTCCATCCTTTTCTAGTGCCAACTGGCATCCACCCTAGCCCTACCTTTGAACCACGAGGACAGAATCCTTGAGAAATAAAAACCACTCCAATCTAGTGCCAAATGGAAGTAAAACTTAACTCTTTCATAACAACCCAGCTAAAACCATCCTGGCAAAGGCATTCCGTCCAGAACCATTAAATTGCACAGGAATTTTTTTTATTATAAACACTTTTACTTCTGATAAACTGCTGCAAATAGATGTATAGCATTTTTAAAAGAATGTAGATCTCCATGAGGAATAAGTCCCCTCATAAACATGTCCCATAGGTCAAAGAAAAGGAAAATTAAGAATATGGGCTTGGTCTTCTTCCCCTTTGTCTTCCAAACTCTCCGGGGACAAGGATGAGAGAGTCTGCTCCCTTTCAGGGTATGGCTCTTCTCTGTAATCTCCAGCTCCCTGTCTCCTACCATCACTACCCTGCCTCAACCTGGTTTTTCCCCAGATTAAGAAATTTTAAGTTACCATACCTCAGAAGAGGAAGGATGGCTTAAAGTAATTCATTGCTAGCCAAACAACTAAAAACATGGATCAGGTCACTTTCATATAAGTAAGTGTATGCAATATATGTATATGTAAAATATATAATATATATGTATTATCAATTTTGGACTCCTAGGAAATGTCTAACCTTTTGTCTGTAAAAATAAAAAATGAATAGTTCTTTGCTAAATTAGTGAAATGTTCTACAATTCTGGATTTTCTATTCTGATCCCCAAAACAAAAATATCATCTAAGTTTTCTCTTTAAGAATATTCTTTTTAGAGATGCGCAACGGCTTTAGGCAATGAAAGCACCTGCCAGGTCGGACGGAGTGCCTGAGCCGCGCCGCCCCTGCCCCCTCCCGCTGGGACCGTCACAACCGCCAGCGCCCCCAACCCATGATAACCATGTGTGACCGCAAGGCCGTGATTAAAAATGCGGACATGTCGGAGGAGATGCAGCAGGACTCTGTGGAGTGTGCCACCCAGGCCCTGGAGAAGTACAACATTGAGAAGGACATAGCAGCCCATATCAAGAAGGAGTTTGACAAGAAGTATAAGCCCACCTGGCACTGCATCGTGGAGAGGAACTTCGGCAGCTACGTGACGCACGAGACAAAGCACTTCATCTACTTCTACCTGGGCCAGGTCGCCATTCTCCTGTTCAAGTCTGGTTAGAGCGTGGCCTGTGCCTCCTGCCCCGAGAGCCATCCAGATCACAAGGACTGCAGCCTAAATTCCAAATACCAGAGACTGAACTATCTTCAGCGTTGCCATGGGAACACCTCGAGCTTTAAGCCTTTATTGTGTTGTTGTACAGGGCATCCTATGTACTAGTTTGTTGTGGTTATAAAACACTTAGCAAAACAAAAAAAAACCAAAAAAAAGAATATTCTTTTTAAATCATAAAATTCTTTTCATAACAAAATTAAACTCATTTCCTTATAAATGCAAATGGCATATAAAGATCCTTGGTTTTTAAGTAATTATGTGAGTTTGTTCTGAATTGTTGACACATATTTATATAAAATGTGTTTATTTTTTGAAGTCTTCATCCTTTTTCCATACTCTATTCACATACTGTATATTATGTTCATTGTTCCGAAACTAGAATTTTTCACATCAGAAATTCCAATCAGGCTTGGGAGGACATCTAAGGAATAAAAGTGAACAAAACTAAATTTACCAAGTTATACTTTAAAATGTTTCAGTGAAGACAAGTTGCTTTACAAAAGGTGTTCATGAAATATAAATACATTCCAGGTTTAGTCATGGAAAAGAATACCCATGGACTTGTATGGGCAACCCATTGAGTAAGTTGATTGGCATATAAAGAGAGACAAGGTGGATTTGTTTGTAAACTCTCTAAGATTCATCTTATTTATGTACAGATAGGATCATGCCATTCTTGTTCAAAATCTGTGTGTGTGTGTCTTCTGGACTCACAATATTTAAGGAAGATAGATATATAATATAATAGACCAATATTAGTGCTGAGAACATAGCAGCCAGCTTTGTGGTCCCTTCTGCTGCTCTCCATAAAGGAATCAAAGAATCCTTTGAAAAAGGATGTGCAGGGCAGCTAGGTGGTGAATAAAGCACCAGTGCTGGAGTCAGGAGGACCGAGTTTAAATCCAGCCTCAGACACTTAACACACTTACTAGCTGTGTGACCTGGGGCAAGTTACTTAACCCCAATTGCCTTGCCTTCCCCCCTCCAAAAAAAAAAAGAGGGGCAAGATTCCTGGGATATCTATCAGATCTTCTTCCCCATCCCCTCCCCCCCCAACTCAAATGACAAAACCATGAGGAACCTACACGCACAATACATACACATCCTACTCAGTGGTGACCTCTGGGCATGTGATGTCAGAAATACACAGAGTGCATTTTTCAGCACCTCTTGTCTCACCTCTATGACCCACCTCTTGTCACAGAGACGATGGACTTAAGATGCAGAATAAGATACATTTTCAATATGGGAATTTGTTTTGAAGAACCAAAGTAAGGCCTCCAGAACACCACATAACTATGGGAAGGGGTACAGAGGTTATTACGGACACCAGGAGAGGAGAGTACCCACACTGATCAGGTCATGAGAAACAGGCTGAGTGAGATCCTTCAATCAGAGAACTAGTAAGTGTCTGAAATGGGACTCAATCCCATTTGACTCCGAGTCTGGTGTTCCATCCACTGCACCACTCTACCTCTTGTAAGTGGGGCAAGTTGATATTTTCAGAATCATTATTCTCCTACAATTATTTCTGTCAACTGAGGCAGAGGTGAGAGAATGAGGCAATCATAACCATTGTAGAGAGAGAACGGCATGTGCATATATATGTACACACATGCATCATATAATATGTATGCACATCTCATAAATAATGTTACATAATTCTATTATTTCATATATTGTTTGCATACATTTATGTGTACGTGTACATATGTCTATGGATATACATATAAAATGTGAATCGTGGGGAGTAGGAAGGGAAGAAGGTAGCAGTATTTATAGACAAATGTTTGGCCCAGGACAACACCAACACACATACACACTCCCCGCCACTTACATGCTGTCAACGTCACGGATGAATCACACATTAAAAAGGATTAGAAAGCATTAATCTAAAGGAATTCCAGGCTGCATGACTTGGTTGAAGCGTGTGCAAGTCAGAGGTTCAATCTCTTTATGAGCTTTGTTCTTCATCTCAGTCACTGATGACTAGACTGTCAAGCACAGGTGAAGAGGGACCCCTTCCCTTACAGGAATGGACTAGGGCCCCGACATGAAGAGATTGGATCCCAAAGCCTTGCCCCTGAAGAGTTCTCACCCCACCACAGTATTCTCCCTTACCTGGCCCCTCACTCACCAAAGTCTGCCACCCCAGAATACCACTTCCTGGAGCCCCCACTATCCAGCCCAACCCACTTCCCCCACCCTCCCCCCCTCACCAACTTATGTGCCAGAAGTTAATGGCTAGTAACAGCTGTCCTTAACCCAGTATCTGAGAAGCACCAATTCTTACTCTGGATCCTACAGACTTCTTCAGGCCTTTACTCATTTCTGCAGAGACACCTTCCCAGATGAAAAAGTCCTACTCTTGCAGAGGAGAGATTCTTCTAGTTACAGGTTTTGGACACAGATGGAAAAACACACAGATACACACTACTTTTATATATGCTATTATTGTTCTATATTAGTATTATACTATATATTACATATTTTATAACATTGTGTTGTATGTAACATGTCATATTTTTGCCTATATAACATGTTATACTATATAGAGTATATTCATACTATATCAGGGGTGGGGAACCTGCAGTCTCCTCCTCCTAGAGGGCCTGCAGTGGCCCTCTAGGTCCTCAAGTGTGGCCCTTTGACTGAATCTAAACTTCCCAGAACAAATTCTATAGTATGGTACCAATATATAACATACATGTGTGTGTATATATACATATATGGATATTTTTTTAAATGGACTTGTTCAATTGTGTGCAACTCTTTGTGACCTCATTTGCGGTTTTCTTCACAAAGATACTGAAATAGTCTGCCTTTTCCTTCTTCAGCTCACTTTACAGATGAGGAAACTGAGACAAACAGGGTTAAGTGACTTGCCCAGGATGACACAACTAGTGTCTGAGGCTACAGTCGAACTCAGGTCCTCCTGACTCCAGGCCCAGAGGTCTATTCACCGTGCCACTTAGCTGCCCCATTTTTTAAAAAAACTAGGTCACATTTGTAAAACTTTAAGCTTTGCAAAGCACTTTATTTACACAAATTATTTCACTTGATCTTTACAACAATCTAGGAAGGTAGGCACTATTATTATCCCCATTTATAGAAGGGGAAACTGAGGCAGAATTCAAATGATTTGCCCAGGGTCATAGAGATAGTGTCTGAGTTAAGATTTGTGCTCATGTCCTTCTGACTCTAGGTCCAGAACCATCTACTGTACTACCCAGCTGCCTACATGTGAATGTATGTAAATGTATATGTACACATGTATGTGCACTGTGCACATTGTATATACATGTGTATACAAATTAATTTTGCATGCAAATGTAATACAAGGATTTTGTTAATCTATTGTACACTTAAGATTTGCATGTTGTTATAAAAATTGTGTCATCCCGCTGCCTGCTACACTTAGCAATGAAGCATAAAAATCAAATTTAAGTATTCTTTGTACAGAGGCTAAAAGTACCAGAATGCTACATTTCTCAACAGCATTCTTTTTGCTAAGTACTCTTATAAAATAAGAGATTTCACAGAAACAGCAACTCTTTAAAAAATTGAAGTAATTCAAAAACAATTACAGATCATTATTTGCAATTTTAAACAATTAAATCTGTCTTAATTTTTATTGTAAGGAATTTTATCAAAAATTATATTCTTTTGGTGCTTAAGATCTCCATGTTGTTATAAAATTATAATGAATTCTTATTGTATTTTAATAAAATGTGAGCTATGAAAATTAGCTGCAGAGAGAATTCTTCTGAAAAGTACAGGGAGAATTTTTTCCCCTAAAAGCAGGGATAGAAAGCATTGCTCCATAATGTCTGGAAAAAAATGTTCTGTCCCCGCTTATAGGACCCTCAAAATTTTAATGCTTTGGGACAAGGCCCCAGTTGCCCTGGTTACATTTCTAATTTAACCTTACGACTCTTCCGGGTCATGCAGTGAGGCTACCACTAGAACAATTCACACTTTTGACACAGGACAGGAGGGCAAACAAGTGACTTTTTCCTCTATTTGCTTTGTGTGTTCTACAGTACACAAGCTTTGGAAATAGTCCCATGCTTCAAATTATTCCCCACCATCCATTTTACCTTCTTCCATACATGTCTCCTGTCTCCCTCTAACACCAGAACTAAGGCATTCATTCCCACTGTCTTCTGTACTATGTCTACTAAACTGCTAGTCCAACCCACATGGTCAGTATGATTATGAATAATCTACTGGGCTAATAGGAGATGTTTTGCGAATTAACTAAGCATGAATGAATGACTGCTACGAGATGGCTGAGCTACCTCACATGCAAAATAATGCAGCCAAGTTTAGGATATTATCATGCTCAGCCAGAGATCCAGCCGCCCCTTGGAAAACATTTCTGACTGGTTTTTCATGTGAAAATGATGAACAGAAGAGAGAGCTCCTCCGTTTCCATGTCAGTAATCTCGTTCTGCAGTTGTCTACATTTGTTTGACATCTAACAAAGCCTGAGAGGCAATGTCTCTGGGAAGTTCTTTCAGCAATAACATATGCTCAAAAGGATTTTTGAATGAAACAGCAAAACTCCTAGTCATTCTCGGTACTATCAAGAGCAACAAGGTCCCCATTTTTGCATCCAGACAAAAAACACATGTAAAATCAACTTTCCTTTGCCAGAGGAGTTTGTATTTGATCCCGGAGAGAATAAGGAGACAAATGGAGTTTAGAGGTGTGGGGGTGGCGGTGCAGAACTTCAGTTTTAGGAAAATCAGTTTGGTGGCTGAACGAAGGATGGATTGGAGTGGGGAGAGATTTGAGGCAGAGGGACCCACTGACAAGCAATTGGGGTGATGAGGGCCAGCACTAGAGTGTCAGAGGGAAGAAGGGGGCATATTCACAAAGGTGAAATCAACAGGCCTTGACAACAGATTTGCTGTGGGTGATGAACAAGAATGAGGATTCAAGGATAACTCTGGTACTCATGGAGCCAGAATATTAAGCTGTACTTAAAAAAAATTTTTTTCTGAAACCAGACAAAAAAAACACAAAGCTCCATCTTTCATAGAAACGCTAATTGAGTTTGCTAATTGAGTTCTGTCTGAATTACTTGAAGATAAATGTATGCTTTTACATTCATTATTGAGGCCATGAGAGGCAACATGGTTCAAAAGGGAGTTCAACTCAAAGCCAGGAAGACCTGGAAGAAGTCCTGCCTCTGATACATATTGGCTATGTTGACCCCGGGCAAATATCTCAACCATTAAAGCCAATTAATTCTTAAACTATTTAGTCTCAGGATCCCCTTTATACTGTTTTTGTTTTTGTTTTTTTTGCTTTTTGGAGGAGGGAAGATAAGGCAATTGGGGTTAAGTGACTTGCCCAAGGTCACACGGTTAGTTTTTTTTGTTAAGTGTCTAAGGCTGGATTTGAACTCAGGTCCTCCTGACTCCAGGGCTGGTGCTCTATTCACTGCGCCACCTAACCGCCCCACCTTTACACTCTTAAAAATTCCTGGGGACACTCCATACTCTCCCACCATGACCTCCTGTTTATATGAGAGATATCTATCAATATTTTCAATATTAGAAATTAAAACATCTTAGTATTATTATGAAAAAACTTTTTGACTTGTGACTCTCTTGAGTCTCAAGGGCCACTAAGGGTCCCAGGACCACATTTTGACACAGTGCTTTAGACAATTCTCTAAGGTTAAATTGAAGAGAAGGTACTGACCCTACATTTGGCACAGGGAGTTTCCTGACCTGGGTGTTCCCTATACCAAGGCAATCAATAACAGTTTCTGTCCTGATCACCATAAGGATGTGCTCCTAAGCTTTTCTGGGAACAGGCCATATTCGTACAGCATATATCACTGGCTATAACAGTCCTGTGAGGCATCTGTGTGTACATATGTGACAGACCCTTTGCCTATGGTCAAGTCACTTATGCTCCCTATCACCAACAGGATCAAATACTAAAGCCTCTGAAGCTCAAAGCCCTTCATAACCTGCCTTACCCTTTCCATCTTTCCAGTTTTTTTAACCCTTAAACCCTTCACTCCCAGATCCAGGGACACTGGCCTCCATGTTGATCTTCAAACAAGACACTACATCTCCCAACTTCAGCCATCTCCACTGGTTGTCCCTGTAATGGTAATGGGAATTTGAAGATCTTCTCTGATCCTTAATGAGTCTAAGGGGATGTGAAGACCTTCCCTGCTTTGAAGTCCCCTAACAGGCTGAATGTAATTACAGGGAGCCTCTGGTGGGAGGACTTTGCTGAAAGGTGAAGTAGAGCCCGCAGGAAGCTAGTAGTCAGAGAGTTAGAAAATGGACGGAGGAGAGGACTCACCCAAGGGAAACAGGCTTGTGAGTAAATATTGGTTTATGGGAAAGCTAAAGGAGGCTGTGGTTCTCTGTGCTATTATGGTTTATTAACTTCTCTACTACTATGATGGAATCAGCTTACTGGTTTTGGGATTCAGTTTTCTGGCGTCAGAATAAATGTTTTGCTTCTGTCTTCTATATGGAGAGTCTGTTATAGTTTGCAATTAAGCGCTATGCCAGCACATTTACAGTGGCCATTGATGCTGTGAATATTGCATTGGCACTACGGTCCCCTATGTCTGGAATGCTCTCCCTCCACATCTGTAACTCCAGGCTTTCTGGGTTTCCTTCAACTTCCATTTAAAATCCCACCATCTACAGTATGACTTTCTTGTTCCACCTAAATTCTAAGGCCTTCCTCCTGTTGTTTATTTCCAATTCATCCTGTATGTGGCTTATTTGTACTTGACTGTGTGCATGTTGTCTTTTCTGTTGTACTGCAAGCTCCTTCAAAGCAAGGACTCTCTTTTATTTTGACTTTGTATTCCTAGCATTTAGTGCTTGGGACAGTACAGGTACTTAATAAAGGTTTATTGACTGACAACTTCTCAATCCCCCATGCAATGGGAGTCTATATTGTTGCTCAGTCATATCTGACTCTTCCTTACAAAAACCCATTTGGGGTTTTCTTTGGCAAAGATACTGGAGTGATTTGCGATTTCCTTCTCTAGCCCATTTCACAGATGAGGAAACTAAGGCAAACAGGGTTAAATGACTTGCCCAGGGTCATACAGCTAATAAGGTCAAATTTGAGGGTAGATTTGAAATCATGAAAACAAGTCTTCCTGACTCCAGGCCTGGCACTCTATCCACTGCACCACCTAGCTGCCCAGGGAATTAATCTCAATTTCAATTTCTGTGTGTGTGTGTGTGTGTGTGTGTGTGTGTGTATGTATGTGTATATTTATATATTTAAATAATATATTTATGTATAATATGTATTTATATTTAAATTTAATTTTAAAATTTAAATACATATTTAAATATATATGCATACACTGTTGTTCAATCATTTCAATTGTGTCCAACTGTTCAAGACCCATTTGGGGTTTTCTTGGCAAAGATGCTCGAGTGGTTTGCCATTTCCTTCTCCAGCGTCTATACACATATATTATTAACATTGTCCATATTGATGGAGGGAATATCCACAATGGGAGTTTTCTATAGCAATGAAATCCCAGTCCTGGAATAATGACAGCAACAGTAACAAACAAGAACAAAAGAATAATTTAAAATATAGGAATGTCAGACTCCTGACCAGGAATGAAGTACATCTAAGAAGGACTAAGCAATATATTTGTCGGGAGGTTTGTCAAGTAAATTGTACAAGGGATTCTTGTTCAGGTATAGGCTGGATTATATGGCTTCCACAGGTCCCTCCAATTTAGACTTCAATCTTCCATTAAGATCAGAATATCCTGGTGGGTAATATGCATTCAGAATAGGGGTCTTAACCAGAGTATCATGAACTTGTTTTTAACAATATTCTGAAAACTGTGTTCCAATATTATTAATTTCCTTTGTCATTATATGTATTTTGATTTATGTATTTAAAATTTTTTTAACCTGGAAAGATTTATATGAACTGATACAAAGTAAAATGAGCAGAACCAGGAGAACATTTGTACACAGTAAGAGCAATATTGTAAGGGATCAACTGTGAATGACTTAGCTACTCTCAGCAATACAACGATCCAAGACAACTCTGAAGGACTTATGATAAAAAAAAAAAAGGCTACCGACCTCCAGAGAAAGAACTGACAGCCTGAACACAGACTGAAGCACGCTTTTTTTAACTTTCTTTATTCTTCTTGGTGTTTGATGTGCTTTTCCATCTATGTTTTCTTTTACAACATGACTAATATAGAAATGTTTTGCATGACTACACATGAATAACCTATATCAAATTGCTTGCCTTCTCATTAATGGGCGTGGGGAGCAAGGGACAGAATTTGGAACTCAAAATTGTTAAAATGAATGTTAAAAATTGTTTCTGCACGTAATTGGGAGAAAATGAAATACTAAATAATTTTTTAAAATATATTTTTCTCATAACAGGTCCCTAGTCTTCACCAGACTGCCCAAAGAATCCAGAACTCAAAACAAGTTGAGAACTCATCATCTAATACAGGGGTGTCCAGTTCAAATAAAATTGGGGGCCACTAATCACTACATAAGGGTCCCTGCAGGCCACACGTCAACTTAGTTTTAAGATGAAACGTTATCTACGTTTTACTGTATTTTTATTTATTTTCTTTTCCCAATAATATTTTATTTCAGGGACACTTAGGAGTAGTGGGTCTCGGGTTCCATACCTCTAGTTGAAAACAAATTGAAAGACTTAGGAACACGGTTCAACACAATGACCAACTACAATTCCAAAGGATTCATGATGAAGCGTGCCATCCACCTCCAGATAGGGAGCCGATGGCCTCAAACAGACTGAAGCACACTATTTTTGTTTTGTTTTGTTTTGTTTTTGTTGGGGGGGAGGGAATAAAGGAAAAACAGCTAATAAGAGAATTTGTTAGGCTTGATTCTATATATTTGTAAAGAATTTTGTTTTTCTTTTCTTCTCAAAGAATGGGGGAAGAGGAAGTGAAAAATGAAAAAAATCAATACTGAAAATAAAACTGAATTTTAAAAGAAAAACATAGTCTACTCTAGAAGGACCACTTTTGAACTGTACCAAAGCATGCTAAGTCTCCCGTTCCAGAAGATGACCAGTGACAATCTGGTTAGTTTTGTCATTTTAGATCCCTTTCTATATTTACCTTTGTCCTTTAGGAAGAGCTGCGTTCACTCAGCAATAATGCTACCTGTTCCTAGTACAGAGCACAACCTTTTCCAATAAATGTTTCAAATAGGAGAGGGGGGACAATGCCTTAAATACCTATTCCATGCAAGGCACAGTCCTAGGTACCGGGCATGCAAAAGTAAAAATAACATAATCCCTGACTTTAAGGACTTTACAAGATGGAGGGTGGGGAGGAGGGGAGAATTGGGATGAGGAAATATAACAGAGAAATCGATAAAATAAATAAATAAACAAGAGGTCATTTGAGTTGTAAGAGAGCATTAACAACTGAAAAGATCACAGAAGGGTGGAGGAGATGACATGTGACACGAGCCTTGAAGGGAGGAAAGGATCCCATTCAATGCAAGACCCAGCCAGAACAGTTTTGCCAAAGCCGAAATTCCAGGAATGTAACAAAATGAAATAATGCTGAAAATGTAGATTGGAGTCAGATTGTGGAGAGTCTTAAATACTAGGTCAGAAAATATAAACAAATCCGGCACTGGGGCTACAGTTTGTAGCTATTCACATTCAATTCCTTATCATGCTCAAAGGCTCCTGTTGAGAGCCACTAAAGGCTTTTAAGCAGGGGCTACAAATTACATAGCACTGCGCTATATTTGAATGAATGAATGAATGAATGAAAAAATGTTTAAGTGCTTACTATGTGCTGGGCACAATACAAAAGGCAAGACAGGCTCTGCCCTCAAGAAGCTTACATTCTAACAGAGGGAAAACATATTTGGGGAATGGAGGCCAGAGAGGGATAGTTTTTGAATATCACTAAATTATTGTTATGATCTTAATAACCCAGATCGAACCCCCTTCTCTCCTCTGATACTGTCAGGACCCACGCCTGCCTTTATCAGTTCAAGCTTAGACTACTGCAACAGCCTCCAGGTGGGTCACCCTACCCAAAGGTTCCTCCTTCTCCTTCATTCAGCTGTCAAATTGATCTTCCTGAAGTATAAATCCATGCTAATCATCCCAGTAGCTCCCTATCACCTCCAGGACAATCCTGCTTGATAGTCAAAACTTGCCCCTCCCCACCTTTCCAGGCTTCTTACACCTTACACTCCACATACCCACCCACATATTCCATGATTCAGAGACACTGGCCTCTTCAAACAAGAAGCTCCATTTTCCAACTCTGGGACTTTTCCTCGACTGTTCCCCGTACCTGGAATGCTCTCCTTCCTCATCCGGGCCTCCAGCCTTCCCTAGCTTCCTTCAAGTTCCAACTAAAAACCTGCCTGCCACGGGAAGCCTTTCTTAATCCTCTTTAACTCTAGCAGCTCCTTTTGGTTGATTATTTCCAATTTATCCTGTATATCTAATTGGTTTATGCAGTTGTTTGTCAGAAGCCTTGCATCATGAGCTCTCTGAGGGCAGGAACTGTCTCTGGCCTTCCGTTGCATCTCCAGCTCTTAACCCAGTTCTCAGCACAGAATAAGTGCTTAATAAACACTTATTAACTGAAATCTTCTCTTATTAGAATGGAAGCTTCTAGAGGACAGGAACCATCTTTCTTTTTGCTTTGATTTCCAGTCTCTAGCATAGTAACTGGCACATAATGAAGTGATTAATAAAATGCTTTATCTAATCTGATCTAAAATATATTTCTACTCTCCCCTTATGCCCTCTTCTAGAATTTTAGATCATCTGAAAGGGTCTTTTTAACTAGCTGTGTGACCTTGGGCAAGTCTCTTAACCCCAATTGCCCTGCTCCCTCCCAAAAAAAAGAAATAAAAGGGTCTTATATTTTCCTTTTCTGAGAATTTCTCCATCCTTATTCATCACCCCAATTATCATCACTTGCGTCTAGAGGAGTCAAGGAATCTCTCGCCCATGGGGAAGAGCAATGCCTGGCTACACAAAAATGTCCAGTTAGAGAAGGAAATTTCATATACTGCCTGCATGTACAAAATTCTGACATTTCTCCATCATCAGTCATGGAAGTCAAGAATAAAAATTCACCTTTCCTGGCCTTGATTATCAGGGTACTTCAGGTGAAGTTCCTTGACCTGAGCTGCCCAAACAGCTGCCTCAATGTTCACTTTCATTTTGCATGTGTAGGCATGCCATGAGGGGCAGGTATAAATAGGAAAGACTATTAGAATTACAGTCAGAAGACCTGTAATATAAGAGAAGTAAATCAATCAATAAGCATTTATTAAGCATCCACCATGTGCCAAGGCTCTAGGGCTATACAGAGACAAAAAGAGAACATTTTCTGCCCAAAGAAGCTTACATCTGACAGGGAAACCACACATACCATATAGAACTATGGTATAGAAAAAGTAAATACCAGGTGATGGCAGGAAGGGGCTCTAGCAGCTTGGGGAATTGGCAAGGTCTCACCCAGGAGGCGGCTCTTTATATGAGCTTAGAAGGAAGCTGAGGATTCTAAGAGGGAGAACAAGTAAGAAGAACGTACCTTTCAGGTATGGAAGGACAGCAGGGACAAATGTGGGCAAGGAGACAAGATGGAATGTGAATGAAGGATGGAAAGATGGCCAAAAAGGTTTGACGGGACCACAGAGCTCATGAAGGAGAGGAATATGCAACTGATCTGGAAAGGCAAGCTGCACCCAAACTGTGAAGGGCTTTAAATGCTAACCAATTTGGGAGCTCTGTGGCATATGGACTGGGGCAGAAAAAGATATAACCTCGCAATGCCTCATCTTCCTCACACATAAGATGGGTCAAATACTGTTCTGCCTACCTCACAGGGTTTTGAGGAGCAAATAAGATTATGTAAGGCACTGTATGGAGCGGCTAGGTGGTGCAGTGGATAGAGTGCTGGGCCTGGAGCCAGGAAAATTCATCTTACACACTAACTGTGTGACCTGGGCCAGTCACTTTGTGAGATTTGCCTCAGTTTCCTGTCAAAGAGCTATAGAGGGAAATGACAAACCACTCCATGATCTTTGCTAAGAAAACCTCAAATAGGGTCACAAAGAGTCAGACACAAGCCAAATGACTGAACAAGTAAAAGCACTATATATACATACATATTTCTATGTCTAGATAGACAGATACATAGACAGACAGACAGACAGACAGATAGATAGATAGATAGATAGACAGACAGACAGACAGACAGACAAGCCATAACTAGTTTGGACTATCCAGACAGGGGAAAAATGAGTACATAAAAATGCCAGTTAACCAGGCTAGGTCATACAAGTGGATTTATAGGCAATTTAAAGTGCATATCCAACAGTACAACATACCTGGGACTGACCCTATAAATGGACGATGAGCTGGGACCAGAATCAGGACAGTATAATTGATTGGATAGCCTTTGGGGAACTGCCCAGTCTATTAAAGACCTCAAGCTTCTATCCAAAACAGAGGGCTAATATTCAAAGGCTTACAGATTCAGAGTGGGGTACAATCTTTTTTTTCTTCTGTTCTACTATGTTATAGAAATGCTTGTTCTATTTATTTTTTTTTATTTTTATTCATTTTTTTTGGTTTATTTCTTAAATTCAGAATAAAATTTAAAAATAAAAACCATGAAGTCCAACCCCCTCATTTTACAAATGACAGAACAGAGAAATGCCAATACAAACAGAAACCAGGTGACTTGCCTGGGACCACACAGCTGGTGTGAGCCCAGACCTTCCTCACTGCAAGTCCAGTGCCCTACCCACTATGCCACACTGCCTCTCAAAGAGCAGTAACTTCAGTCTTATAGATTTAGAGTTTAAATGGGTACTAGAAGGCCAGAATCCAGCTCCCTCATTTTACAGATGACAAAATGATTTACTACAGATCACAGACCTATAAAGCTGAAAAGGACCTCAGAGACCACCCAATCCAAACTCTTCATTTTACAGATAAGGAAACTAAGGCAAAGGGAAGGTCAGGCTTTACCAAGTCTACACAGGAAGTAAGTCTGAGAGAGAGAATCTGAACCCAAGTTTTCTGTTTTCAAGTTTTCTGACTCCAGCCACAGTGCTCTCCCCATTACGGACCATGATTTCTCTTCTGAAGGTCTTAGAATACCAGCGTATGAATGAGTGAAGTTGATGTTCACCTGAAAGGCAATGGGAACATGCAGGATGAGTGTGAGCAGACTGCTACTGACATCACACACAAGGAATCATATGGGACAAATGATATACAGGGTGTCATCAAAGAAATAAATGACTGGGAAAAAAATGGGTTGGTCACGTGGTGAGGAAGCGACAATTGATAACAACTTCAGTGCTCCATTTGGATCTACCCAATGTAACAACATAAGGATGTTGGTGGCAGGCCCTCTACAGAGAATGTATTGAAGGATATATAGTAGAGTCACATATTATGAGCAGGCATTCATGGTTTTCCACCTTTATGACTTGACAGAAAACACACATCAATGAGATAATAGACCAAGGTTGGGAAACTACACCCTCGAGGCCATATGTGGCCCTCTAAGGTCCTCAAGTGTGACCCTTTGAATTCAAACTTCAGAGAACAAATCCCCTCTAGGTCCTCAAGTGCAGCCCTTTGTGAATCTAAAGTTCACAGAATATATCCCCTTAATAAAAGGATTTGTTCTGTAAAACTTGGACTCAGTCAAAAAGCCTCACCCAAGGACCTAGAGGGCCATGTGTGGCCATGTGAGGCTGCAGGTTCCCCACCACTGTAACAGACCATTTGGTGTATGAGTATTACTGTTAGCAGCAGTAGTAGTATTTTTATTAATAAGGGTTCCATGCTACTATGCTATAAGAAATGATGAATGGGACTGTTTCAGAGAAACTGGGAAGATTTGTATGACTTGATGCAAACTGAAGTGAGAAGAACCAAAACAATTTATACAATAACAACAATATTGTAAAAACAAAAAACTTTGAAATACTTAAGAGCCCTAATCAACTCCATTTTCCCAGAATACTCATGCTGAAACATGCCACCTCCAGACAAAGAGATGATGGTATCAGAGTGAAGGCTGGGACACACCCAATAAGGGGATTTTTTTTTTCATGAATACACATATTTATTACAAGGGCTTTTCTTTTCTTTCTATAAGTGAGGTGGAAGGGAAATGGGAAGGAGAAAGGGCAGATTTTGGATAAATGAAAAAATAAAATGTAACTTTTTTTTTAAAAGGGCTCCAGAATTTTTTTATCATAATCTGAAAAATAGTGTTTCCTTTCTCCTTCTTACCTATTACTTTTTATGCCTACTACCTCTTACCCAAACCTCATCCAACATGCCCTCAATCTTTCCCTATCATTTATTACCATGGTGCCAGGTGGCCTGTTGCAGAAAATTAGACTAAAAGTGCTGGGGGATGGGAAAGGAGAAGGGTGGGGAACAGTCACTTCTGTTTGGCAGCTAAATGGTGCTGTGGATGAAGTACTGGGCCTCAAGTCAGGAAAACCTGAATTCAAAGGCTGCCTCATTTACTGAATGATCCTGGGCCAAATCACTTGATCTCTGCCTAAAGTTTACTTGACTGTTTAAAAAAATGAAAATAATGACAGCATCTGCCTTCCCAGGATTGTTGTGAGGATCAAATGAGATAATATTTGTAAAGAACTCAACACAGTTCCTGTTCACATAGTAAGCGCTGTATAAATGCTTATTCCCTTCCCTGTTCATAAAGACCTGTATGCTGGTCAAGACACTGCAGGTAACTGGGCAAAACAGGTCCTTCCAATCACTCCTTATCTTAGCAAAATCATTTTCCTTAAACAAGAGCAAAAAAATTTCTAACCTTATATCTTTCAGAACCTTGGTATTTAACACTTTTCATCCCTCGCAATGCAATTTAACTGATTTCAACATAATAAACCTTTGCATGTCCCCTACCACTGAGTGACATTCCAACAAACTGAGACAAAGGTCTTTTTATCCATTGCTTCCAAGTATCTTACATAGACATATTAAATTGCCCAATTAAAGATGAAAAAATGTTGAAATGTTTGAAAGAATACATTTCAGTACTTAGCATGGTTAGCCCCACAGTAGGTTCCCAATGAATATTCACTGAATGAATTATTGCTAGTAACAACAATCTGACATTTATAAAGCACTATAGGATTCACAAAACGTTTTACATGCAGCGATACTCCCAACAATTCTGTGAGGCAGGGAGCATGATTACCCCCATTTTACAGACGTGGAAAATGAGAAATGAAGCAACTAGCTACCTTATTAGTCAGTGGAAAACCAGGGGCAGGAATACAAGAATACCCACACCATGACATAACCATACTTATCTATGAAGGGAAGGAGGAAGGATGGAAAGGGGAGGGGAGGAGAGGAGAGGGGATGGGAGGGAAGGGAAGGGAAAAAAGAAAAGAAGAAAGGAAGAAGGGAAGGAAAAAAGGAGGGGTAGGAGGGAAGGAGGAGAGGGAGGAAAGGAAGGGAAGACAGAAGAGGAGGGAGGAAAAGATGGGAAGGGAGGATGGGAAAAAAGGAAGGAGGAAGAAAAAATCAGGAGAAGGGAAGGAAGGTAGGAATGAGGAAGGGAAAGAGGGAGGAAGAGAAGGGAAGGGAGGGGGAGGAGGAAAGGAAAAGAAGGGATGAAATGAAGGAAAGAAGAAAGGAAAGGAGGGAGGTAGAAGGGAGGGGGAAAGAGAAAAGGAAAGGAATGTGGAAGGAATGGAATGAGGAGAGGAGAGGAGAGGAGAGGAGAGGAAAGGAATGAGGAGAGAAGGGGAGAAGGGAAAGGAGAAAGGAGGAGGAAAGAAAGAAAAAGGAAGAAAGTCCTTGCCCCCACTGAACTTGAGTTTATATACATAAATGATTATACACAAAATATATATAAAATAAAGTTAAGATAACTGGGGGAGGTACGAATAGCTGAGGGTATCAGAAAAGTCCTCATGTAGAAGACGGTGTCTAAGCTGAGCTTTGGAAGAAGCCAGAGATTGCACAACAAAGCCACTGTGTTTTCCAAGAGTGACGGGCAGGACATCACAGAATACACCTGCCAAAACTGATTCTTACCAAGGGGCAGGAGCCACATGCACAGGTAGTCAAGATAGCCGAGTTCAGTGCCAGGTTCTAACCTTTACTCCCCATATGCACTTGAGCAAAGTCCCCTCTGAGTTTCAATTTCCTTTCCTATAAAATTAGGATAATGGTGTGGGAGTGGGGGTGGGGGGGGAGGAGAGGGTACACAGGATACACCAGACATCCTCAAAGGTTTCTTCCACTTTTGACATTCTACGACCTTTCTTAAAAAACCACCACCACCAAAATGCATCATAGGTTCCAATCCTAGAATCTACTAAATGAATCCAAAGCAGTCATTCTTCCCAGTTCTGCCAATGACTCATCAATGACAGGCCTATGATTATGCAGTCTTATATCTTATCTAAAATTGAGATTCAATCAAAAGCACTTTACAAACATGAAATAAATCCTGTAGGCGGTTAAAGGAATGAGAATAAAAGAATGAGGCATGAAGATATCAAGGAGATTTGCCCCCCAGATATGGAGGGGAGGAGTATTGATGGGCAAGAAATTAAGTCGTATATTTATCCATTTCTAACTCTAAACCTTGAGCAGCTAGGTGCTGCAGAGGATAGAGGACCAGGTCTGGAGTGAGGAAACTCATCTTCCTGAGTTCAAATCCGGCCTCAGACTGTGTGACTCTGGGCAAATCATGTATCCCTGTATGCAGAATGAAATGGCAAGCCACTGCCAAGAAAACTCCAAATGGGGTCATGAAGACTAAAATGACTCAACAACATCATCAATTCTAAACCTAACAAGTCAAGCCCTTGTCCCTAACTAAAAGAATTTGCATGGAATTTCAATAATTTTCATGAAGGGTCAATGTAGTGTGATGGAGGCTTTAAGATTAGAAGACCTGGGTTTTTAATCCCTGATCCTGAAACCTTGTTTGACCTGTAGAGAAAGCTGGTCAATCAGTTAATACAAATTTATTAAATTCTTATTATGTTCCTGGCACTGGGTAAGCACCTGAAACACAAAGAAAGTTAAAAGACAGCCTCCATCCTTACAGAGCTCACAGACTAGTATAGGAGACAACATACAAACTATGTCCAAACAAGATCTATATGAAGATAAAATGGAAATAAGCTGATAGGGAGCAAGGTCTAGAACTAAATGGATTGTCAAAGTCTTGCTGGCACTTAAAGTGAGTCTGGGGAACCAACAGGTAGAAAAAAGAAAAAAAAAAAGAAGGGAGAGCACACCAAGTACAAGGGACAAATAGTGAAAATGCCCAGAGTCAGGAAGTCCTTCACCTCTGAGCCTCAGTTTCCTTATCTGTAAAATGGAGGAAGGCAATTGGACCACATCTCTAAGAAGCCTTTCCCTGTCCCCCTTAATGCTAGTGCCTTCCCTCTGAGACTACCTCCAATTTATCCTGTATGTTTCTTATTTGTACATAATTATTTACATGTTGTCTCCCCCAATAGACTATAAGCTCCTTGAGGGCAAGATTGCTTTTTACCTTTCTTTGTATTCCTATCATTTGCCTGTAAAATAGAGTAGATGCTTAATAAATATTCACAGATGATCTGATTAAGAAAGCTTCCAACTCTCCATATATGACCTTCTAAAACTATGCTTTATTATTAGAGATATTGGTATCAATGCCTGTTTTAGATGGCCACAAAGTCTTCCTTCATTCATCCCCCAGAGCAGAGGTGATACCAATCATGTGCTCAATTAGAATTTCACAGAAAGTTAGGGACCAGGCATTTCCCAGGGAAGATCCACCTCCTTAGAATCAGTTTGTCCTCTAGATAAGAAAAAGGCAGACTCTGAGGTCAAAGGTATGTTTAAATCCCCATCAGCACCATCAGTATCTGGCTTCATTGGGCTTCTCATTCCTCCACTCACTGCCTAGGGTGGGGGAGTGAGTCTAAAATTTATTCATTTGTGATTCTCAGGAATTTGTGAAAACTCAGGAAATGAATTTTTAAATAACCAAAATGATGACAATTTCTAATGAAAAAATTCCTATACGATGAATTATCTAAGGACCACAAGTTCAGAATGTTACCCAGATCCTTAACACCCAAAAGCGGGGGACAGTGGGGGGACCTTCAGAAAGAGAGAAACCAAGAAACTCACAATTACCTTATCAAGCTACATACAGTCTGTGGCCATCCTAAACCAACAATGGAAAGAATTAAAGTTCAATTATTTTATTTCCTTACAATTTTTCAGAGACTCTCCTTTCATCCTGCTTTCAAAGTAATCTTCCATTTCCATGGACCTATATCAAAAACACAAGATAAACAACAGTAACATCCCAGTCCCTCAAGGAGCTTACAATCTGATGGGGTGGAGAATAAGACAAAAGTAAGAATGATAAAAGTTAAAACTTGGTCATTGAGGCACAGAGATTCAGGTGAAGTACTCTAAGAAAAATCTGAGGAAAAAGGGTGGGAGGAGGAAATAAAGGAAGGAACAGGGAAAGGGGTTCTGGGAACTGGCAATCCCACAACTGAAAGTACTCTCTCTTGGGTTACCAACCATCTCTTTTTATCTGATTACCTTTATACAAGCCACATCCTACTAGAGAGAGCTTTTGAAACTGTCAAGACCCTCTCCTCCCAGGGCTCCAAGACATTGTTCTTCCTGGTTCTAGCAGTGGGTCCTCCTTCTTTGTATTCATAGCACAATGCCTGGCACATCTAATAAATGCCAATTAATTAACAGCTGACTGATTTGTTAGATCATCACCCCCCAACTGGCCCCTAAGCGTAGGCTTAGATCCCTCCTTGAGGGATCTTATCCACTCTGTGTGTTTATGTATGTCTATACACACACACCCCTAAAAACTTTATCTACTGAACTCCAATCCTAAATTATCAACTATCTGCTGAACCTGTTTACCAGGTGGCCCATAGGTATTTCAAAGCCAATATACATCCTAAACAAAATTCATTGTCTTCATTCCCTTAAACCCACTCCTCCTCCAAACTTCAGACGTCTCTATTTCTGGGAAGGAACCTACCATGAAAAACAATAAACTCCATATTCAGAGTCTGATGGCCTAGTTGTAAATGATGCCTGTCACTTCTTATGTGCTTTTGGGAAAGTCACTAGTCCCTTCCTAACATGAAGGGGTTGGCTGGGCCAAGAGGTCTTATGATGTTCTCTAAGTTCACAGAATAAATGAAAGGCTTGAATTGAAAGGCCCTTAGGTCTGTTCCAGTTCTAAATCTATGATCCCTAGGAGGATCATCACGAAGTTGACTACAAAGTTTCAAAACATGGAGATATTTTGGCCATAACAATTCTAAACAACCAAGTAGGGGCTATTATTATCCCTGTTTTACAGATGAAGAAATAGAAGCCCAGGTGTGAACAGGTAAATGTGCATATGTGTGACACCCAATGCATCAAGGTGCTTTGGGGAAAAAAATTTGGATTTAGAGTCAGAGGACCTCAGCTGTGATCCTGACTCTGTAACTAGCACCTTCATGACCCTGGACAAATCACTTCCCCTCCAGGGGATCTACTTCCTCATCTACCACATGAGGAGATTGTTCTAGATAATCCTTCAGATTCCTTCTATGCCTAGATCAGTGGTTCTCAACCTTCCTAATGCTGCAATCCTTTAATAGACATATGTGGGCGTGTCTGCATGTGGGCAGACCCACCTGGAGACAGATAGAGGAGGTTCCTAAGACCATCGGAAATATGTGTTTCCGATGGTCTTAGGCAACCCCTGTGACCCCTGTGAAAGGGTTGTTCGACCCCAAAGGGGTCTCAACCCACAGGTTGAGAACCGCTGGCCTAGATTCATGATCTTCTGATCATATCCTGGCAAGTCACATTACCACATTACCAAAAGTATAACACAATAAGTGGGCATTGATTCTCAAGGAATTTGAAACATATTAGTATAGTCAAGTTACCACCATTATTACATAAGGAGGGAGAGTCCTCAAGAATAGACTCATTAGCAAGTTTAACTTTCAGATACATAAGAACTTCAAATAAATAGAGCCAGTAAAATATTAATTTTACACATCTCCTCTGAGACTAGGAATAAGATGATCAATCTTTTAAGTCTTTGCCATTCCACAAAAGGCAGTCATTTTGAACCTTCAGCATTCCATCTCTGAGAAATAAGTAATTGGTCCAAAGATTAAAGACCAAGAATGTTTTTCCCTAGAACTCTGCTTGTAAAAAGCCAGAAGCCTGGGACATAAGAGAATGCAAGGAATTCTAGGGTTGTCTTTTCCCTCCCCTTGCACCAGTGGATCACATTCATCGCAAGGCTCAGTCTCAACCACCAGCTCTTCCCTCTCTGTTACTAAATACTTCCTTTTCTTCTCTTTTGTTGTTGCAGTTATTGCGGAGGGCATTTCATAAGATGTCAGAAATGTCACTGAAAGCTTGAAAGTAAAAGATATATCACCTTGAAAACCAGAATAACAAGGGAATATGGCTTTTGTTGGGTTGGAGTTTTTTTAATCCCTATTTCTTGTTCAACTTCACATAAACTTTTTAAGTTTTCTGCCCTGTATTCAATCAGCTGCTCAGGGCAGGAGAGGGTGTCTGCAAGGGCAAGGCATCTTTCACATCCTGTGCTTCTGTGAAATGACTTGGGGCTCTGGTTTCCCCATTTCCTCTAGGTCCTGCTGTAGTACTGCCCAAAGTCAGCAGAGCTGGGTTCAAGTCAGGGCTCAGTCACTAGCTGCGACCAGCTGGGTCACCAGGAACCAGTCACTTAGTTTCAGTTTCATCATCTGGAAAACTGAGATAACTATGCTACCTACCTGAAGTCATTATTGTGAGAGAAGTCCTTTGTAAACTCTAGAACACCATATAAATAAGATTTTACAATTAAATTCAACAGAGTTATTAGGGGCCTACTATGTACAGGATAATAACGCAAAAGCACTTTTTAACATTTCAGAAGAACTCAGGGTGGGAAAAAATTTTTGATCATTATTTCTCCCTTTTCTCTTCCTAAACCAATGTGATGATATCTGACACGGTCAGCCAATATAGGTGAGAGTTAACTTTTTTAAACACTGGGGCCTTTTCAAACTGTCTATTAATGTTGTATCTATCATCCAATGAGAGAATATTTATAAAGTGCTGAGCACAGTGCTTGGCAAACAGATGATTAATTTCTAGGGAATCCACTCCAGGCTTCTCATTTTGCAGATGAGGAAACTGAAGTTAAATGACTTGCCCAGGGTCACACAGCTGCTAAGTGTTGGAAGCCATATTTCAAACAAACCTTCCTGACCCCCAAGTCCAGCACTAAGTCCAGCACAATGGAGAAAACAGTGGACCTATGTGAGCTCACCCACTTGATGCAGATTTTTTTTTTTGGAGGGAGGTGGGCAGGGCAATTGGGGTTAAAGTGACTTACCCAAGGTCACACGGCTAGAAAGTGTTAAGTGTCTGAGGCCGGATTTGAACTCGGGTCCTCCTGACTCCAGAGCTGGTACTCTATTTACTGCATCACCCAGCTGCCCCTTGATGCAGAATTTTTATTTCTGCCTTCTGATCTAGGCCCTACCACCACCAAATCCTCCCTGACATGGGGTAGGAAAGGAGAAGTGAACAAGTATTCGTTAATCATCGGTTTGCCAGGCACCGCACTCAGCCCTTCACAAACATGATCTCATTGGATCCCAATGACAGCCCTGTGAGATAGGTGTGTTATGATCCACATTTCAAAACTGAGGAAACTGAGGCAGGCAGAGGAAATGGCCTGCTCACAATCACACACTAATAAGTGTCCGAGGCTGGATTTGAATTCAGGCCTTTCAAACTCCAAGCCTATATACCAGCAAAGTCTACATGCCTGAAATTATTCTACTTAAAATTATGTGTCATGCTCTGTCTTGACATTGTGGACTAACTGTTTTCTTTGTGGCTGACTATAGTATTTCTGTAATAAACAATCTATTCTTTTATGATTGGGGGAGGTGGTTTGGATAGACTATAATGACCAAAACTGGCTCCAGAGAAGAGCTGAAAAAATGCGCCTCTCTCCATTCTGTGCAGAGGTGAGAGACTATGGGTGTAGAATACTATATATACTGCCATACACTTGTGTTGTGCTGTTGTTGTTGAGTAAAATGCTTTGCAAACCTTACAGCACTTTTTATAAATGATAACTATTATTATTAGCTAATTATTATTATTAGGGTCCTCTCTTCTCTCTCTACATTCCCTCTCTTGGTGATCTCATCAGCTCCAGCAGAATCAACTATCATTTCTAAGCAGATGACTCCAAAATCTACATATCCAGGTCAAATCTCGCCATCTTGAGTCTCTAACTGCCAGCCTGACATTTTCACCTGACTTGGCACCGTAAACTCAACATGTCCAAAACTGAACTTTTCACCCAAATTCTTCCCTCCTCCTAACTTCCCAATTTCTGTTCAGGGCAGCAGCAGTATCCTTCTACTCACCCTAATCTCATTCTGGAAATTATCCTCAGCTTTATTCTTCAACCACTTCTACTTCCTGATCTCCAATCTCAGATGAGAAGAAGAGTGAGAACTTGCCTTGACTGTGATTTCAGGCCTTCCGTCTCCTGCTGTTAACCTGATCTCCATCCTGTGATGTGGAGAGCCTCCCCTTTGACCTCAGGCCTTCTATCTCCTGTTGTACTTGTCCCTTGAGTAAAGGGGAAAAGTTGATGGGAAGAAGGACATCCATTTCTTGCTACTAGTCTTCTGTCTAACCTCCTGCCTTCAAAAGGAATAGAACTAATGAAATGAAGGCCTCCCATATGGCCATGATATGCCACACTTGTCTCCCACCTGATCTTTAGCCTCCTCTAGGAAGAGAAATGGCACCTTCCACTCGATGAACATTCTCACACCTAGTCATACACTACACATCCCAGTGATTCTAAAATTCTCTCTCCCATTATCTACCACCCACTGCCTTATTTCTAGGTCCTCAACCCTCCCACCCCAAAGTCTGAAAGAAACACCACCACCCACTTCCTTTGGAATGCCTGTTCTCTAAACAACACAATTCCCTTCATCCTAAATCTTTTCCTCTCCTATACCTTCCATTTTTTCTAGCAATCACCTGTCTCCCACCTACCCACCCACACAGCTTCCCTGGCCAATACTAACTGGCTCCTCACTCATGCATCTTGGCTCACTGGCCAAGGTGGGAGAGCTGGAATAGTCCCTGTTCTCCAATGCCACTTCCAAGTTCTCCCCCTCCTTCCATCACTGAGTAACCTCTTCTCCTTTGAGGTTCATGCAATTTATATTGAGCAACCAATCAAAATTCTAATAGCTGTTGCCTACAGACCTGCAAGTGATGCCCCTTCCTCCTTCAATAAGTTTGGTACCTGACTTACAATTTTCCTCTCTTCCCCAACTGCTGTTCTCATACTAGGGGACTTTAACATACATACTGACTCTGCTTCAAATACCCTAAACTACTTAATTCTTCAATTTACTCAATTCTCATGATGCATTCCTCCACCCCAACTCAGCCACACACAAAGATGATCATACCTTCAATCTTGTCATCAACCACAAACATATCACCACCATATTCAAGCATTCGGAAATCCCTCTATCTGACCATAATCTATTGGTTTTCCACCTCTCTCTCTGCCTTCCTTTACAAAATCCTACTAGTAGTGCACACAGAGACCTCTAAACCCTCAACCCCTCAGTTCTCTGCCAAGTCATCTCCCCTGTACTAGCCACCCTGTCTTCTTTTCCCCATCCTGACCCCTTGGTGAACCACTTCAGCCCTATACTGTCCTCTTCTCTTGAGTCCCCTCGCCTCCTTATAATATCACTAATTATGCCTTGCCAAGCCTCAACCTTGGATCACTCCCAATATCCAATGCCTTCACTCCTATACATATGCTGCTAAAAGAAGGTGGAGAAAATCACACAGTCATTCTGACTAAGACCACTACAAATTTATGTTACACAACCTCAATTAGGCTCTCACTACTGTTTGGCAATGCTTCTCCTTACACCAGAACCTCTCAGATCACCTCACTTTCCCACTCTCTACAGCAGCTCTTCCAAACTTTTTGACCCCTCCTCAAATCTCCCATGGCTCCTAATTCCCCTACCCTCTCAGCTGAGAACTTTACTTCATATTTTACAGAAAAAAAAATGAAGCCATTCTCCATGAGCTCCCTCTTCCTCAACTCATACCATTCAGACGTTTTCTACCTCCAAACCTACTCTCTCAAAAGCTACCAATGATCTCTTGACTGCCAAATCCAATGGTCTTTTCTCAGTGCTCATTCTTCTTGACCTCTCTGCAGACTGAGACTGTTGATCATCCTCTTCTCCAGGATATGCTCTTCCTTCTAGTTTTTGGCACACTACTCTCTCCTGGTCTTCCTATCAGACCACTCCTCGGTGTCCTTTGTTAGAATCTCATCCAGGTCAAGCTCTCAAATCATAGGTGTCACACAGGGCTCTGTAATGGGCTCTCTTCTCTTCTCCTTCTATATTATTTCACTTGGTAATCTCATCAGTTCCCATAAATTTAATTACCATCTCTATGCTGATAATTCTTAAATGTAACTGTCCTGCTCTAACTTCTCTGTTGCTGTCCAATCTCACATCTCCAACTGGACTTGCACTCAGGAAGAAATGAGCAAACATCCTGCCTCTGACATTTACTAGCTATGTGATTCAAGCATAATTCACTTGACTGGCCAGTGCCTCAGTTTCCTCATCTAGATAATGGGAATAATAGTGCCTCTCAAGTAAGAAATCATATATATAAAGTGTTTTGTAAACCTTAAAGTTCTATAGAAATGCTAGCTATTATGGTTATTGCCAAACAAAAGACTTTATTCTAAAAATAACGGGAGCCATTGAACATTCTTAAGCCAAGGTAATAACACTGTTAGACCTGTCCTTTAGGGAATATCGATTTGGTAGCTGTGTGGGGGATGGACTGGAGAGGAGAGAGATTAGATGCAGAAAGATCAATTAGAAGTTTATTACAATAGCCCAAATGAGTTGATGAGGGCCTAAACTAGAATGGTTGTGGTCTGAGGGCAGAAAACGGGTCAGATATGAGAAAATCACTCTGGAGGTAGATTAGACACCACTTGGCACCTGATCAGATCTGGGAGTTAAGTCCAGCATTATATGCACCACCTAGCTATCAAGATGGCCTTTCACAACCTAACTGAAAGCTATCTTTCCAAATGATATTAGCCCAGGTCAAACCGATGGCTATTCATGGAACACAACATTATCACCTACAAAGAGGTTGGACCTCAAAGGAGGGCAGTCTCACAAAACCACCTCCCACAAAAGACCTCTCCCTGGCCACTGATACTCTTCCTGGATTCATTTCTTAAGAGTTAACATACTCCCACCATACCATACCCTCTTCACCCCCAGAAATGCTAGACTTGTACAAGCCCAATCCCTCCTTCCATATTGCCCCTCCCTTCTTACTATCCTCCTCAACTCTACTTGTCTCCCACCCTCGAGTTCCCTTCCATTTCTAGTCACTCCTTCCATTGTGATATCTGTAATTCTTGAACCAAAACTTTCAAACTTACTTTCATCTTAAATCTTTTTTTTTTCACTTTCTCCATCTTCTGGCTCTCACTGAGACTTGTCTCCCCACTGATAAAACTACTTCCTTGCTCCCCGTGTCCACCACTCCCTCCCAACATGCTCTGCAATCCAATACAGACACTTCATATCCTGACTCTGGACATTTTCACTGGCTGTTCGTCATGCCTTAAATGAATGTGCTCCCTCCACATTCACCTCTGCCTTCTGGCTTTCCTGTTTCCTTCAAATTCCAGCTAAAAATCCCCTCTTCTACAAGAAACCTTTTTTGATCTCCCGGAGTGCTTGAGCATGCCTCCCCTCTAATGAACATCCCCAATTTCTCAAGACTTCTCGAGAGCAGGGGCTATTTTTTGCCTTTCTTTGTATTCCCAGTATTTAACACAATGCCTAGCAATAAGAGAAGCTTAATAAATGCTTACTGACTGTTTATTAGCTGTCTACTTCCCTGGCAACCCTTTCCAGTACTGGCTGCATATTTACACATACCCCTAACTCACTGGTCATGGTAGATGAGCATGAATATTCCTCACCCCCATTGGTATTTCCAGTCCTTTCTTCTACCACATTCACTTAATAACCTCTTCTTTGTGATGTAATACCAATGTATCATGCTATTAAGATTATGGTAGCTATTATATACTGACCACCAGGACATTCTAGCTCACTTACTCAATGAGCTCAGTGCCTAGGCTCACAATCTTTCTCAACCTCAATTCCTGACCTCATACTAAGGGATTTCAACATACCTATTGATACTCACTCTTTCAAATACTTTAATTTTCCAGTTTTTTAATATGTTCATTTTCCATGATACTCCTCTACTCCATCTCCGCTAAATACAGAAATGGTTATATCCTTGATCTTGCCATCATATCCAAGTATTCACTTCCATCTTCATTAACTCTGAAATTCTTATCTCTGATCACAATTTTTTTTCATTCCAACCTTCTCTCTCCCTTCTGACCTCTAACCGTGTTCTAACATCTTCATGGAGAGTTCCAGTCCCTCCACCCCTCAGTTCTTTCAAGGCCATCATCCATGCATCATTAGCTTCACTGTCCTCCATTTCCTAACTCAATTCCTTGATGAATCAGATCAACTCTCTATTATTTATGCTCAAATACCTTGCCCAATCATTGATCATGTCTTGCCCAGTTTCAACTTTCAAGCCTAGTTAGGTGCCACTGAAACGAGCTGGAGGAAAATCAAGAAAACTTTCTAGGTGGGTCCACTACAAATTTATGTTATATAATCAAACCAGGCCCTCACTACAGCAAGGCAATCCATTAACGGCTCCCTAATCAAGACACAATTGCATTCTTTTTTTTGTTTTTGTTTTTCTGAAGGGGGAAGGTAGGGCAATTGGGGTTAAGTGACTTACCCAAGGTCATACAGCTCTGTGTGTGTGTGTGTGTGTGTGTGTGTGTGTGTGTGTGTGTGTGTAGTGTCTGAGGCCAGATTTGAACTCAGGTCCTCCTGACTCCAGGGCCGGTGCTCTATTCACTGTGTCACTATTCCATTCTTATTCCAGTAGCAGAAATAGCAACATATGTCAGAGTAATTAGTTCTTCTCAGAGTGGATTAGGATATTCTAGATATATAACCTATAGTGACTATATTTACACTATCTCATCTCTGGTTTAAAATAGACTTATCCTGCTATTCACGGTGCCTTTTAAGAAAGCCTGACACTGTTTTTGCCTCTGCCCACTGATCTCCTTATTCTTTCATTTCTTTGCTCTGCCATTACTAAATAAAACCTGAAGAAAGAAAGAAAGAAAGAAGCTTATTTTTTCACACGGAAGCAAGAAAGCAGATTCTAAGTCCCTTAAAATTATTTTCACCCCTCTTCAATACTCCCATGGCACCCCCTCTCCCCACACTCTGGTGTGGACTTCCCCTCATATTGCCCAGAAAATATGGAGGCCATTCACCAACTGCTCACTTTTCTCCCCTCCTCATCTCACACCATTTAGAAGCCTTCCTCCATTATATTCTTCCTCATTATTTCACATAAAGGGGCAGCCCTTCTCCTAATGAAGACACACACCTGAACATGTACAAGTGATCCCATTCAAATCTCCAAGAGATTCTGGCCCATCTTATCCCTAATCTCTTACTAACCTTCAATCTCTCCCTGTCTACTGGCTGCTAAACCTATTGCCTACACAATTCTTTAAAAAATCCTCACTTTATCACTATACCTAACTATTAGAAATTGAACTATATATCTCTCTTTCCTTTGGCAGCTCAACTCCTTGAGAAAGAAGTTTATACCTGTATACCTCTACTTCCTCTCCTCTCAATTGCTTCTAAACTCTGCTGCCATACACACTCAATTGGGTGTCTTACCTTAAAGGAAAATCCGGGGGAATGAGATAAGGTCGGGGGGATGATAGAAGAAAGGGCAAATTGGGGATTGGCGGAGGGGGTAGTCAGAAGCAAACACTTTTGAAAAGGTACAGGATCAAAGGAGAAAATAGAATAAATGGGGAGTGGGATAGGATGGAGGGAAATATAGTTAGTCCTTCACAATATGAATACTATGGAAATGTCTTGCATAAGTACACATGTATAGTCTATATTGAATTGCTTGTCTTCTCAATGGGGGTGGGTGAGGAGGGAAGAAGGGAGAGAATCTGGAACTCAAAGTTCTAAAAACAAATCTTAAAAAACTGTTTTTACATGCAACTGGGAAATAAGATATACAGGCAATGGGGTAAAGAAATCCATCTCGTCCTACAAGAAAGTAAGGGGGAAGGAGGGAAGGGATAGAGGGGATAGAAGAGAGCGCAGACTGGGGGAAGGAGTAAGCAGGGACAATCCTGATTTTGTGTTTGCACTGTGCTTGGCATACAGCTGTCATTTAATAAATTGAATCATTTCTGAAACCTCCATTTAACAGCATTCCACAACATTTATTAATTATTAATCACTTATCAGTTGTATGACCCTGAGAAAGTGACCACCTCTCTGAGGCTCAACTATTCATCAATAAAATATGAACATCCAGACCAAATGAAAAAGGTAAAGGACATTTAGGTGATGCAGTGGAGAGATCAACCAGCCTGGAGTCAGAAAGACCGGAGTTTAAATCCAGCCTCAGAAACTTACTAGTTGTGAGACCCTGGACTAGTCACTTAACCTGTTTGCTTCAGTTTCATCTGTAAAGTGGAAATAATAACAGCACCCATCTTCCAGGGTTGTTACAAAGATCAACTGAGATAATTATAAAGTATTTAGCATAGTGTGTGACGAACGTGTTATGTGCCATTACTATGTATGTAAAGTACTTTGCAAACCTTAAGACACAATATGAATGTCAGTTGCTATGGGTTTTTTTTCCTTTCAGATCCATAGGAGGCAGAATCCCGGATCCTTTGTTTCTATTTCTATCCCAGTAACTGAATCACTAGAACAGCGGTTCTCAACCTGTGGGTCGCGACCCCTTTGGGGGCCGAATGACCCTTTCACAGAGGTCACAGGGGTCACCTAAAACCATCAGAAAACACATATTTCCATTTCCGATGGTCTTAGGAACCAAGACACTGCTCCTCTATCCGTCTTCAGGCGGGACCACTCTCATGCAGATGCACCCACATAGGAGTATTAAAGGGTCACGGCATTAGGAAGGTTGAGAACCACTGCTCTAGAACATCTCCCCCAACCCCACTATTTTTAGCCTCCCTTTCTATTGGCCTAGTTAGGCTCTCTTCCAGCAATCTAATTCAATAAACATTTATTAACCACCTACTGTATGTATGCAAGTCACTGACAGGCAATGGAGAAAAGTCAGTAACAGTCCCAGCCCTGAAGGAACTTACATTTCAACACATTACTCATAGATTCAGGGCTCATCCCAAGTAATACCCCACCTTTTTGGTCATACTTGAGGGTACCATCCTACAACCCTAGGATCTATCAGCTATATAATTCTAGGGTCTATGCCCTTCCTAGGGACCCCCCCCCATTTGAGTTCCTCAGGATCCCTCCCAGATACACCAGGAGGCCCATCTACCTTCCCATTTTCACCAGAACAGAAGAGATTATATGGAGGTGAATAGAGCACTTGGCTTGGAATCAGGAACATCTGGGTTTAAATCCTGCCTCAGACATATACTATCAGTACAACCTTAAGCATGTCATTGAATCGCTATGGGCCTCAGTTTACTCATCTGTAAAATGAAAGGGCTGTATTTTTTGATTTGGTCTTTAAGATTCCTAATAGCTCTAAATCTATGACCTTCGTACCTACCTCTCACTTGTTACAAATCAGTGACATTAAGAGGTTTTAATTATAATGTCCTATAGCAGGGGTGGGAAACCTGTGGTCTCGAGGCCACATGTGGCCCTCTAGGTCATGAAGTTTCAGTCAAAGGGCAGCACTTGGTGACCTAGAGGGCCACATGTGGCCTTAAAGGCCGTTGAAGGTTCCTCACCCTTGTCCTTTACTAAAGTTTCTTGGATACCTGAGATAACCTCTCTAAAAGCTCAAATTTTGGTAGGTCTTACTAAGCTAGAAAGACCTGGAAGCAATGCAGGAAGGTCTGTCACACCTGAAAATAGAGCGATATTTTTCACCAAAAGCTCTAACACTAATGATGTTTCCAACACTAATGATGTTTCATCAGCACAGTAATTTATGAAGACCTGCACTAAAATTAGCAGGGAGCATGCATCTTAAGGGGTGAATCTGATCATTGTGAAATCCATTTCATCAGGAAAACCCCAGATGCTATCAGAGATTTGAAAATAATAATGTGATTAATTAATTAGTGGTATTTAAATTGTATCAAGTTTGCTTTCTCAGTGGTATCCTATTAATATTCACATCTATAAGGGGCAATACTTCCTACATTTATCTAGGCAGGTTCTACTTCAAGAAAAGAAAGTATACTTTTCATAAGATTTTGCAAAAATAATATCCTTGGGCAGCTAGGTGGTGCAGTGAATAGAGCACCAGCCCTGAAGTCAGGAGGACCTGAGTTCAAATCCAGCCTCAGACATTTGACACACTTACTAGCTGTGTGACCTTGGGCAAGTCACTTAACCCAATTGCCCTGCCTTACCCCCTCCAAAAAGACTAATAATAATAATAATAATAATAATAATAATAATACTATCCTTTGCCAGATCATGTATACTATTTTTAGTTCAGAAAAATATAATTATAAACTATATATTTATGTTATATATTAATAGTAAGAACATTCATAATATATTAATTTTATATTATATCATATATTAATCAGTCCTCTCTTCCCTCTCAATCCTCCTCACTCTACTATATAAGTTGGGAAGAGGAGCCAACAGACTTCACCCAAAATGGTCTTACAAAAGTGTTGGCAACGGGCAGCTAGGTGGCGCAGTGAATAGAACACCAGCCCTGGAGTCAAGAGAACCTGAGTTCAAATCCGACCTTAGATGCTTAACACTTACTAGCCCAGTGACCTTGGGCAAGTCACTTAACTCCAATTACCCTACCTTCCCCCTTCCTAAAACCAAAAAAAAAAAAAAAAGGAGGGGGGTTGGCAAGTACTGTCTCCCTTCCAGTTGATCTTTCCAGAACCTACCAGATTCTCAAGGAAGATAGTGGTTTCTTCTTCACCATCTTCTCCCAGTCTCAAGCTTGGTATGTGTGTTTGGGTGTCTATATCTCTCCTCTCTTCTTTTCTCTCTTTCTCTCTCTACAGCCCCAAGGCTCTCGGTTGGCTCTCAAATTCCTCTTCTATCACCTCCCCTCCCACCATATATACATATGCAGTATTTAATTTTACATAGGCCTGACCCCCTCCCCTTCAGCCACCCTGTACCTCAAAGGATCAAATTGTGTATCTCTCCTGGAGACCCCAGGACAAGGAGCTGAATGAGGAAAAGAAAGAAAAAATGAAAGATGGAAAGACTTTTTGATACAGCTGGTGATCCTCTTCCTAGACCTTTTTTCCAGGGAGCTAGCCAGAAATTTCATGAATGACAGCTGAAGTAAACTACTCACCAAACAAATCTATCCCCTCATGAGATCATAGATTAAGGGCTGGAAGAGACCTTGGAGTCTATCAAGTCCAATCCTTCGTTAGACAGAGGACAAATTAGAGGTTGAGAGGGGTTAAGTGACTTTTGCCTAAGGTCACATAGATGATAAACACTTCAGGAGGAATTGGAACTCAGATCTTCCTGATTCCCAGACCCACAATCTACAAACCGTATCATGTAGCTGTAATCTAAGGCGCCTGTCTAGTCTATAGAAAGGTGCCTTCAGCTGAAAGATAGGTCTTTCAGTTTTCTGGAGAGCAGTCTCCAGGTCAAACCACCATTTTTTCATTGTGTTGTCAAGAACCTACTGTTTTGTGTAATAACATTAGGATATGTGTTAACACTAGTAAGCTTTCTTACTTCCTTGTTCTGAGTGGTTGAATTCTCCTAGCCTCTAGTCTTATTTTTATGCACTTACTTAGATACTTAGCAATGAAGGAAGAATGTTTAAGGTTATATAAGATGGATTTTCTGAATTCCAAATATTATCATATTATAAAAATATGTTATATATTACATGTACCTTTGGGTAAAGTCTATTGCCTCCCTTTCCTAACTCTTACTGAAAAGGGAAGAGAGAGCTGATGTGCATAATGTAATGAAATATAATACAACAGACTACATAACATGCAGCAGCATGGTATAGTTGAAAGGCCACAGGAATTAGAATCAGGTAATCACCCCTAAGTTTCTGTCCTGGGCACTTTTCTCCTTGCATTTTCTTGGTGACATCATCAGCCTCTCTGTATCCAATTAGCTGTTCTATGAAGATGATTCCCAGATGTGTGTATCCAATCCCTAATGGTTCTTCTGAGCTCCAGTTCATGACCACAAACTGCCTGCTGGACATGTCCATTTAGATTTCCTATCTCAAATTTGACATGTTCAAAAGAAAACTATCTTCCTCCACTCCTCTTCCAAATTTCTCTTATTTCTCCTAAGGGCACTGCTCCCAACTTCCAAGTCAAAGGATCATAGGACCACAGATTTAGAGAAGGAAGGGTTCTTAAGAGGTCAGTTGGTCCAAGTCCTTCATTTTCCAAATGAGGGCATTGAGGTCCAGAGAGGTTATATGACTTATCCACATCATACAGGTTGCAAGTAGCTAGGTTCAGATCTCTGATTTTTTTCATGATCCTTGCTTCCCACTCTTATCCAGTAGGCTGCCAAGTCTCATCCACAATAGTCCTGAAAGCCAAGTCTGGTCCTGCATTAAATACATTTAGCAGTTCTGCTACATTGAAGATAAAATACAAACTCCTCAATTCAGCACTTAAAAGTCCTTCACAATTAGTCCAATCATTACAGAAAACAATTTGGAATTATGCAAATAAAGTGTCTAAAATGTGCATACCCTTTGCCCCAGAGAGTCTACCACAAAGAGGTCATTTATAAAAATAAACACCACATATATGCCAAAATATTTGTAGCATTTTTGTGGTAAGAAAAAAAAAGTTGATACACATCAATTGGGAAATGGCTAAATAAATTGCAGTACATAAATGCAGTGGAAAATTACCGAGTTGTAAGAAATGAAAGCCAACTGGCACAGTGGATTGAGCACTGAAGTTAGGGTCTGAAAGACATGAGTTCAAATGCAGCCTAAGACAGTTATTGGTTGCATGTGTGTCCCTGAGTAAGTCACTTTATCCCCTCTAAATTCAATAAACTCCAATGGCTCCCAATCACCCCCAGGACCAAATACAAAATCCTCTATTTGGCTTTCAAAGTCCTCCATAACCTAGCCTTCGCCTAACTTTCCAGTCTTCTCACACATCACTCCCTGCCATGTACTTTTTATTTCAGTGACATTGGACACTCCAATGTTCCATTAATAAGACACTCCATCTCTCAGCTCCCAGAATTTTCTCTGGTTGCCCCCACGTACCTGGAAGGCTCTCCTCTTCCTCATCTCCACCTACTGCCTCCCCTGATTTCTTTTTAAGTCCCAACTAAAATCCTATCTTCTAGAGGAAATCTTTCCCAGCCCTCTTAATTCTAGTGCCTCCCCTCTCTTAATTATTTCCTATTTATCCTGTGTATAGTTTGTATATATTTGCTGGCCTATAGTCTTTCCCATTAGATTGTGAGTTCCTTCAGGGCAGGGACAGTCTTTTACCCCTTTTGGTACCTCCAAGGGCTTAGCACAATGTCTGGCATGTAGTAGATGGTTAATAAATGTTTATTGACTGAAAGCCTCAGTTTCCTCATCTGTAAAAATAAGGAATAATTGCCTCCTAGAGTTGTTATGAGACTAAAGTGAGTTAATATTTGTAAAGTGTTTCGTAAACCTTCAAGGGCTACATAAATACCAGCTATTATTATCATCCTCTTATGATGAATACAGCGAGGCACGGAAAGACTTGCATGACCTGATGCAAAGTGAAGTAAGAAAATAATATACAAGATGAGGGCAACAATGAATGTAAACTGAAGGAGCAACAACCACAAAGAAAACTGAAAAGGAAAGTTGCAAAACTACAAAGAACAAGCATGGTCACAAGAAGAAAAGGCCCTTGTTGGCATTCTTTTGTGGGTGGGAGGTGCACACATAGGGCACATTGCACACATTTCCAACTTTTTCCAATATATCTTCAACTTTTTTCTGATATAATGATTGTAAATGTAGATTTTTTTACCCTCTTGTTTCCTTTTAAAAAGAAATCTCTTTTATGCCATGACTCTCTAGCATGAGAAAGGGGGAGGGATACAGGGAGAAATTTAGGTAAAGTAAAAACAAAGTTAAAAAAAAAAAAATATATATATATATATAAGTACATAGATAAAAATTATACATATGCATATTCTTATATGTATAGATATATATATATAATCTATACATATCTATCAATATATATCTATAAATACATTCGTTTAGTCCTTTAACTTTATCCTACTCTTTTAGACATCTGAAGATTTCCCATTATTACCCTTTATTTATTCTCTGTCCTGACCAAATTGGCCTATTTGCTGGCCCCCATACTTTAACGTTTTATTTACCAACCTCCCCCCACTCTCCTCTTAAAATCCTTAGCTTCCTTCAAGACAGCTCAGCTTCCAATAAGAAACCTTTCCTGATCTCCCTAAATGTTACCGTCCACCCTCTCCCATCAAATTATCTTGTATAGATTCATCTTTTTACCTCTCCTATCTCCCAAGAAAATATAAGTGCTGCCAAGGCAGACACTTCTTCCTTTCTGTTTCTGTGCCCATAGCCTAGAGAATGAGCATGGCACAGGGGACAGAGAGGTGACCTGAGTCAGAAAAATTTAGACTCAAGTTTGTCTCAGACATACAAGCGATATGACATATGACCCTGGAAAAGTCACTTAACCTCTCTCACTGCTCCAGGCAGTTCTCTAGGATTATGAAATGCCTACTGAATATTTACACTGTGCCAGTGGGCATCTCAATTCAACCTGTCCAAAACTCATTTCCCTCTACCCCCAGCCCACTCCTCACTCCACAATGTCATGCGTTCACAACATCATAAGACCATAAATCTAGACACCTCAAAGGTCATCTGGTCCAACCCTCACCCATTTGACAGATGAGGTCCAAAATGGTTAAGTGACTGGCCCAGAAGTCCACAAGTGGCAGTCAGGGCTGGATCTCAGTTGCTGTCACTCTAACACAAAGGATTCCCCCTTCCTCCCATATCAATGCATTTTCCAAGCCTTGTTATTTCCACCACCACAATATCCCTCATATCTATCCCCTTATGTTCATTCAAAAATAAATCCTCCACGCTAGTTAGGTCCCTCATTACCTCTTCCTAGGACGATTTCAGTATCTTCCTAATTGGTCTCCTGATTTCTATTCCCCCCACACCCCTATCCATTCTGCTCACAGCTGCCAAATATGATAACCCCAGAGTACAGGCCACTACTCCAATTTAAACTCTTCTGTTCCACTTTTCAAGCCCTTCACAATCTGGCTCCAACCAGCTTTTTCAGGCGTGAGAGGCTTTATTCCTTTTCACCCAAAAAGGCCTACGACTTCACTTCCTGTGTCCTTCCCTTTTCCGCTGGCTGTCCCCCATGCTGGGAGTTACCCCTTCCTCACCTCTGCCTCTTAAGAAATCTAACTCCTTTCCAAGTTCAGTTTAGGTCCCAACTCCTACATGAAATCTTTTCTGACAACCGGCTTCCCAACCCCACCCCCTGCTGATAGTATCCCAAATTATGGGGTATTTAACTTTGTATTATAATTTGTTTACTTCGTGTGTATCTGTTAAATCTCTCTTGGACAGCATAAACTCCCTGAGAACAGAAACTATTTGGCTTTTATCTCTGTATTTCCAAGACATAACTCGGTCACATAGTAGGCACATAATTTTTACTGATTTGAATTCTTAACACATAGCATGGGCTACTGTAAGTCTAAGTTTCAATCTTATCACCTATAAAATAGGTACTTATACAACTCATTTCATGGATAATTGAAAGTAATTTGTAAGCCTCAAAAGATGAGCTATCATTAAAATGTATGTGACCTAGGGCAAGTCACTTTTACTTCATGGGCCCCATTTCTTCATATGTAAAATGGGAAAGGGGGGAGTTGAGACCTGGGCCCTGGATGGCCATTCTAACTAACTCCAGAGCTAAGATCTAGGGTATTATTCACCTGATTTATCAAATTACACATTCCTACCAACAGTCCAGTTCTTTATTTTCTCTTTGACTAGAGGTGGCCACATGTATATGTAAGGAGCTGAATACAACATAGAACACAGAAATAATGTTGAGTTTCTATTTTTTCTATTTTCTAATTTTTCTACTTCCATTTCTAATTGTTTTAAATTTTTTTTTTTGCAAAGAAATCTGGGAAATTGTTAGAACTAAATCAAGAAGCTTTCCAGATTATGGAAATGTGCAGGGGCAAAGTAAAGACTCAAATGAGATGTGTAAAACATTTTGCACTTTAAGACATTGTATATAAATGCTAGCTATTATTGTTGTTATTACATATATATATATATATATATATATATATATATATATATATATATATATATACATAATGTTCTTTATGCAAAACACTGCGATGAAATCCACTTTCCCAAACTGTTCAGATCTTTCTTCCTAGAAAATTATCTCCCTGTACCCCTCCCCTTTGCACAGGATGTGTCTATATATGCCCAAAATGCTCTTCCTCCTACTTCTTGGAATCCTTACCTTTTTTCAAAACTCAGCTGAGGTGCCACCACCTTACACATAGCCTTTCTTGATTCCCATAGTTCAGTGCTCTCCTCCCACCTGCCCCCAATTCTGCCTCTGTTTGGTCTATATTTTCTAGTTATTAATCTGTGGATGTGTTGGTTTTCCTCCAGACGGTAAGCTCTTCTACGCAGTGACTGGGTGTAGGTCTTCTCTTTTAGTCACCGGTATGTATCCCTAGCACATAAGCACCAAGGCTGGAGAAAGTAGATATTTAATAAATGCTTGAATTGAGTTTGATCAGGTTTGTAGGAGGGAAACGAGGAACCACCAAAATATATTCAAAATCAGCTAAGCCTTAAAAAAAGCACTTTTTAAAAAAACTCACTTTGCAAACCATAAATACCTGAAACTGGTTTAAAAATATATGTAAATCTTGTTTCTCTAGGTGAGGTTTATCCCACCCACTATCAAGGCCTTTGGCAAGTTTTTTTTTTCTGTTTCCAAATTAGGAAATATTCCCAGTCAACTCAAGGCTAGTTTTAGGTGGTGTTTCAGAGATTTGGAAAAAAAAAAAGAGCATGCTTTGTAAAAACACCCCACACGGACCATCAAAATGTGGATTTAAGGGCTGGAGAAATTGACAGGGGGTTGTAATTACTTCAGAGAAGGAAATGGATAAAAATAAATAAAAGCTGTAAGAAGGACCAAGGAATTTAAATAGCGTCAAAATAAAAGTAGATCCTAAAGGCAAAAAAAAAAAAGAAACTGGGTGAAGGAGAGGAAAGGGAAGCAGGATTATCATAAAGACAAAAGCCAGAGTGCTGGAGAGATTGTCGTGCTCAATGATATTAGCATTCAAATGGCTCCTGGGGGACTGGGAGGCCAACTCCTCCTCGGGGCTAGCTGGGTGGGGAAGCCGCAGTCGAATTTGCACCTTTTTACTCTCATTGTTTAAATAGAGAAGGTCTTCTGCCCGGCTGGATAAACAGGCCACAGCAAAGGTTAAACATGCTTTGTGAGAGCAAAAGCAAATAACCCACAAAGGCCATCTAGTTGTGAAATTGCCTGTTTTTAGGCCTGGATTTTTCCAAGGGTGCTGGCTTATCTACTGTATTGTGTTTTAACTCCTAGCTCAGACAGGATAGTATGAGCCTGTCTCCCTCAAATTTGAAATTTTAAAGGCCAAAAAATATTGTTTGAAAAGGTAATGTCTTCATGTGCCAAAAGCTTCATGCACTGAAAGCTTCAAGGTTCTCTCATTCCTAGGAGGAGCCAGACATAGTGTGTAGCGTCAAGTATAGATGATAGAAATTTCACTCAGACTAGAAATGATTCTGTGATCTTTGCTGGAGAAACTTAGATGTGGAGCTTGAATCAGGCAAACCTACAAATGCTTTTCGATCTGTTATCAATATTGGCAGATGTAAAATATGGCAGAGTATGAGAAATAGAGATCTAGCAGTTATTTTTTGTTTTGAAGAAATCAAAGCTTTAGTCAAAATAGCACATATTTAATTATGGCAAGTTCACAACTCTGCCTCCAATAAAATGACTCAGTGGGAAATTTCCATCCTCTTCAGTGTCAGATTCCCACATTTTGACAGAACATGGAACTGAGGAAATCCAGTGCCACATCGAAGGATTTAATACATAAATACAGCACCTTATTTGTTATTCGATTGAGGCATATGTGAAGTCACAGCTAATGTATTCTCTTAATCTGTCTGTAGGGCAGGCAGGAATTATTATGCCAATTTTCATTTTACACTCTAACAGGATAAGTTATCCTAAGCAAGTTGCTTTCTGTATCAGAGGATGGAATTTCCACAGTAAGAAGTTCCCTACAGCAATGAAATTTAAAGGACCAGATGCCTTTCCGAAGTGGCAAAGTTAGAAACAGAAACCAGGTTTCCTCATTCCCAACTTCATTGCTTGGTCTCAAAGACTATATATATAGTATCTCAAAGACTATATATATACTACATGCTTTGAAAGACACAAAAGTGCCTAAAATATACTCCCTCCTCACCTTTGCCTCTTAAAATCCCTAATTTCCTTCAATTCAGTTCAAGCAAATGAGAAGACATCCCTCCCCTCCTTGCAGAGGAAGAAGGGTGGATGAATATAGAATGTAGCATATAATGTCACTGGTTTTTTCAATGTATCAATTAATTTTTCCTAATCGTTTTCTCCCCCTTCTTTTTCTTGCATTTATTTTCTTAAAAAGTTTTTAGTTGTAAAGGATGGCTCAGTGGGAGGGGGAAGGGTACAAGGGAAAGTTAATTGATATAAACACAAACATATCAATATTTAAATAAAATATTAGCTGGTACTGATCCTTCCCAGAGGCTAGTGCCTCACCTCCCTCTCCCCTCCCTCCCCATACTTCGTATTTATTTTATAGACACATTGTATATTAGCATATGTCCCTGGGTTGGGGAATTTCTCACCCTAGGTTCCAGGAGAGCTCAAGGAGAATCCCACCCACCAGGGGATCCACAAGACCACAGGTTAAATTGAATATGCAAACTGAAGCGGAAAAAAATGTACAAGGAAACCAAAGAGAGAACTCTAGGAGATAGAAAATTCCCTGCTATGTACAGATTTGGTTTATATATTTTTTCAGGTCCGCTTAGAGTTCATAGCCAATCAACACCAGTTTGCCTCATTTTTACTGGACCAATGGAGTACTATTTTGCCATAAAAGGAAAGCTGATTACTAGATTCCCCAAAACAGTAGGCTCAAAACTGCTTGCTCAACCTCTTGAGGCAGCTTGGAAAACCCCACCCAGAAAAAGAAGATTCTCATTTAGTCACCCAATATGTTTCTAAAATGGTATTTCCCCCGCTCCCAACTAAGATCCCACCTTCTTCTGGAAGCCTTCCCAAATGTCTTTAAATTCCAGTGCTTTCCCTCTTTTAATTATTTCTCATTTATCCTGTATTTGAATTGTTTCGTGTGTATCTGTTTGCATGTGGTCTCCCCCATTAGATTGTAAGCTCCTTGAGGGCAGGGTCTATCTTTTGCCTCTTTTTATATCTTTATATTAATGCCTTTCATCAATTAAGGGCCTAAATATTTGCATGCAATAAACTATCAGATTTTACTAATGAAATTATAATTCCTTCAACAGGGTGGCAGCTCTCTCACAGTCGCACTCTCTCAAGGCTAGAAAAATGAAATAGTTTTGGCCACAGGACAGACTGAGATTCTAAGAGAACTTACAACCAAAATTGAGACATATGATCTAACAGGATTTTGCCTTTCAAAGTATCCTCCTAGGTATCCTGTCCCTCCTCAAATCTTCTTGAGCTTAATAATCATTGTAAATACACAGGACCCTCTGTAGAGAGAGGTGAGCTCCCCAAGAGCAAGATCAAAGATACTAGAGTGGTTTGCCAATCCCTTCTCCAGCTCATTTTACAGATGAGGAAACTGAGGCAAGCAGGTGACTTTCCCAGGGTCACACAGCTAGTAAGTATCTGAGGCATTCGAACTCATCATGAAGATGAATCTTCCTGAGTCCAAGTTCACTGCTCTAACTACTATGACACCTAACTGCCCCCCAGCTCCCAAGTAGTAAGTGCTTAATAAATGCTTTTTGAATGAAAGAATGAACCTACACTTTTCTTTCTTGGAAAGCAACAACTCAGGAGAATCTGGGAAGTTTCTGCGTGAGTGGGATAACCACACCTCAAACGTGATATTCAAAGATGCTAAACTACTAGACATTTACAAAGAATTACAATGTTTTACTTTCTTTTTCACTTTTTTTTTTAAGAGTAGAGGGCAGGGCAGTTGGGGTTAAGTGACTTGCCTAAGGTCACCGGGTAGTAAATGTTGAGCGTCTGAGGCTGGATTTGAACTCAGGTCCTCCCGACTCCAGGGCCGGTGCTCTATTCACTGCCACCTGGCCAACCTGCAATGTTTTAATATGCCCTTATGAGGGGCAGCTAGATTGTGAAGTGGATAGAGCACAGGGCCAGAGTCAGGAGGACCTGAGTTCAACAAAGGCTTAAGAAACTTGACACTTACTGGCTGTGTGACTTTGGGGAAGTCACTTAACCCTGACTGCTTTGCCAAAAATAATAAATTGCTATTGTAAATATTACCTCAAAGTGCCCAGAGGCAATTACTTAAAGTTCAAGTCTTTCAGTCCATCCAGCTAGCATTTATTAAGGACCTACAACAAGCAAGATATAGTGTTAGGCCAAAAAGAAAAACCTGCCCTAACTTCAAGATGCTTACCGTCTACTAGGGGTCATTCCCAAAGTGTTGTGAGAATTAAAGTGCTCAGGATCACTTTGCAAAGTGTGTTTGCCTAGAAAAATAGCCTAAAGAGATCAAGAAAAGGAGCCAATGAAAGGAAGCTTCCTTCCCAGCCAGTCTTTGAACCCTCCAAATAGGACTTCATTATCTTCAAGAAAAGCCATCTGAATTTGGTACTCTAAGAGATAGTCTGCAGATCAAGTTAAATAAACAACCTAAAACAGACAATATTTCTACAGACAGGCCACTGAGCAAACACTGCAGCAGCATGGAAATTAGCGGATATATCAGAGGGAACAACCAGGGCCTTCTGGAGGTCACTGAAGGCCCCTAAAAGCTTGGGGAGGGCGGGATTAGGAAGGATTTAATGACCTTTCCTAGTCTGTCCTGAAGGAAGTGAAATGCAGTGAATGAGCTGCTGGGCCTGAGAAGGCTTCATGATTCATAAAGAACATCTATTACTTTTTTTGAAAGAGGAAGAAGTTCCACCCACTCTCTTCAAAACCTAAGAATCATTCTCAAATTATCTTTAAAATCTTGATCATTGCCTCCGCTGGGTTAACCACCCACAAACATTTACAGAGCTATCACTATGTGCAAATGCCCTGTGCTAAGTAAGGGCTACCTTGATAGACCTGTCCCTGACCACAAAGAACTTCAAATACAGTTAAGGAAAACCTGGTCTTGCCCTTCCAATGTACTCCTTTGGAACTACCATTCTGAAAGCAATCAGAGCAGCAGCTCCATCCCACTTCAGGTGCTCCGGGCATCCTCAGCAGCCACCCTCAGCTTCGAGACAGGGGTCGTCTTCCCCTGCCTAGGCATTCTCCACTTTTTCTAACCACCCCTCCTTACTCCCCATTCATCTCCCCATATACTTAGTTGCCTGATATCCTGGGACAATTCTCCTACATACCGTTTGTCCTTTGAATGAATGAGAGAGAAAAGTTATTAAATGTGTTATTAAATAGCCAAGCACTGTACTAATAATCATTGGAGATAAAAAGGGAAAAAATAGGACAGACTTGCATCAACAGCTATCTATGGGACATCTCAAATAGAATGTCTTGTAGACATCTTTTAGACATGTCTAAAACTGAATGCATTAACTTTCCCCCTAACTCTCCCCTCTTCCTAAGGTACCACCATCCTCTCAGACCCTCAGGCTTGAAACCTATGTCATCCTCTACTCCTCACTCTCTTTCCTATCAATTTTTTAATCCTTTCTTCCTTCATAGCATCATCCCTCCTTTAAAACTCTCGTCTCCTCTGACATTGCAACCACCCTGTTGCAGGCTGTCTCTGCCTCAGGACTCCAGCCCATCTTCTACTCAGTTGTCAAACTCATCTTCTAAAAGTACAGGTCCCTATTCAATAGACTTGTGTTTCCCTATTACCGCCGAGATCAAATATAAAATCTTGCTTAGCCTTTAGCCCCTGCCTCCTTTTACAGCCTTCTCACCTTCCTCCCCTACACAAACTCAACACTTCTGTGACACTGACTTCCTCGCTGTTCCTAAAACAAAACATACTATCTCTTGACTACCAGCATTTTCACTGGCTGACCTCCATGCCTAGAATTCTCTCTCTTCACCTGGCTTCCTTCTAGTCTCAGCTAAAGCCTTACCTTCTACAAGAGCCACCTCCAGTTGTCCTGGATCTTAGTGCCTTCCCTCTGATACATGCTCCAATTTATTCTGTGCATATATCTTATCAGAACAGAGTTGCATGAAGTCTTCCCATTAGATAGTGAGCTCCTTGGGAGCAGGGACTTTTTTTTGTTATAGTTTTCGTTTTGCCTTTTCCAGAGCATGGCACAGTGCCTGGGACAATGTAATAGACAACTTGAGAATGATATTTGGGTTTTGAAGACAGTGAATACAGCTTCTTCCTCTTTCAAAAAAAAAACAATAGATGTTACTAATAAATGCCAGTTGACAAAAAGCATGGTTCCTTCTAGAGTATTCACTAACAATATTAGTTGGATTAACTCAGGGGATCTTAGAGGTCTATGAAATGGGTTTGTTTTGTTTTTAATATTTTGATAATCAGTGTAACTGATTTCCTTTGTAATCCTCTGCATTTACTTTATGCATCAAAAAAAAATTCCATGGAGAGGTCCATAGGCTTCACAAGAGGGTGAAAAGTATTCATGACACAGAGAAAGATATTCCACAATTTTATATATTTACCCCCTGCTTTATGCATTTCTTTCTTACCTTCAAATCCCTCATTAAGCCCATTTCCCCATTTTATAGATGACAAAACTGAAGAACAGAGGAGCTCTCAGCGGTATCAACTATCCAGAGTCAGTGGCAGCTGTGACAATCAGGGAATGTCCTTTCCCTAGCCCTACCTGACCTCCTCACTTAGAGCTGGTTACACAAGCCGTTAAACTGTTTAACAATAATAAAGAAAGAGTTAGGAATTAACAGCTTCTATGTGGACAAACTATTGGATTTTTTTTTTTTTAAAAAGACCAAAAAGAAAGTTTTCCTTGATGGAAAGACAAGCTATAAAATTTGAACTGCATTTTGACCATTTATTTATCTTCAACTCCAGGTACAGATTGTGTTCATTAATTAAAAATCATAAATCCTCATCTATTGCTAAAATATTCTTAAGCTGTTGTATGAAATACCAAAATAAATGTTAGCAACAGCATACACAGATCAATCACTCTGTCTCACTCCATTACACTTGCCAAGGTCAGTATCTGGTATTCCTGAAATGTTCACCTGTAGAATGAATAGATGTTTTGTAAGGATTTTCAATTCAAACAGAAAAAAAGGAAGAATGAAAATAAGAAACAATTAGCTATTCAATGGTATTGAACACATTCCAAGTATGAGTTCCTTTGTTTATTTTTTTTTCTTACCCACCTTGAGACTTTAAGCCATATAAAAATGGATCTTGTGTGAATTTTCTACATGCCTTCTGTAGACCTTAGTGGAGATGTTGATGTAAGTCTCAGCTTTTATTTTGCAGCCAGGGATAGGAACAGAGAGTTATCTATTAAACACTTTCATCTTGTTTTCTATCCCTCAAGATACTTAAACTTAGCAGGTAAGGAAACTGGCTTATGCTAATAGTACTGGAAAACTCACAGGACAAAATAAAATCCCAAACCTACCCCATGGCTATTTTAGTTGCTGCATCCCAACCCAAAGATTCAGGGCACTGGCCTCCTCCTTACAGTTCCTCGAATAGGATATTCCATCTCCAGACTCCACGACTTTTCACTTGCTGTCTCCCATTCTTGGAACACTCTCCCTCTTCAACCTCAGTCTTCTGCCTTTCTTGGATTCCTTCAGGATTCATTTCTAATCCCACCTTCTGGAAGAGGCTTTTCTCAGTTGCCCCCCAGCTAATTCCATCCCTCTTCCATTACCTCCTATTTACATTGTATGTACGTACTAATGAGTCAACAATCAGGTATTTGCTGTATGTCTGAAGCCCAAGAATATGGGTAGTTTTAATTATAAGTAAAGGATAAATGAAAATAATTCTGTTATACGTATGTGTGTATACATATATATCTTGCATCTCATATAGTTTGCATGTTGTGTCCCCCTTTAGAATTAGTACCTCTGAAGTCAGGGACCATGTTCTTGTCTTAATTTATATCCCCAGCCTGGTACAGTGCCTGGTACGTAACAAGTGGGTAACAAATACCTTTGGAGGAGAGGGAGGAGGAGGAGGATGGTCGTGTTGGTGGTGGTGAATGTCCACAGGCATGAAACCCTGTCCCTCCTCACCTGTGCCTTCTGGTTTCCCAGGCTTCCTTCGAGACTCGGCTCTAATCTTGCCGCCTACAAGAGGCCTTTCCCAATCTTTCCAACACCCCTTCCCTTGGCCCCTCCCCTGCCTTCCCCTGGTGTTTCCTTCCTACTTACTTTGCATATATCTGGCATATACATAATTGCGCGTTGTCTTCCCTTTAGAATGTGAATTCCTTTAGGGCAGGGACTGGTTTTTTGAATTTATTCGCATCTCCAGTGACTTAGTAAACACTTAATAGATGCTTGTTGATGATGAAAATCAGAGCCAAGGGAAAATTTTCTAGCAGTTGGAGTTTAATTATTCCTTTCATCAAGAAGTCTCTTCCTACCTTCCTCCTGGGTTCTTTTTCAATCCAACTGTCTTTATAGCCCAGTCGAGTAAAGCAACCCTCTCGTATCCTTTTTCAGAAGGACACAGGAAAGCTGTTCATGAGACCATGGGAAGTGGGGAAAGAAGGCAGCAGCCAATATGATTGATCTTTGTATGCCTAGTGATTAGCACAAAGCCTAGCACATGGTAAGCACTTAGGAGACACTGGCTAAGGGATGGAAAGGATACTCAGTCCCAGAATCGGATGTTCTAAATCTTCCAGCACCCTGAAGTATTTCATAGTGAGTGTTTCACTGAGGCCCCAGCAGGATCCCAACATGCAAAAACAAAACAGCAGCTGATGCTTACATAACTTTACCTATATTATCCCAGGTAAGTGTCTCAATAACTATGAGTACCACAGGCATCCTCATCTCCATTTTACTGATGAGTAAACAGCTGAGAGAAGTCAAACCATTTGCCAGTGGTCACCCACCTGCCAATGGTCAGAAGTAGGATTTGAAACTAGGTCTTGTTAATTCCTGGTGTGGCACTGTCCACTACGCAGAGCAGGCCAGAGAGAGAAACAGGGCAGCTGTCCAAGGGTTTATGATTATGGGAGGCTGAATGATCCTAGATTGGAAACATTCCAGCAGCATCCTAGAAACTGGTACTGAAGGTTCGTATTCTAGGTTAGACTCTACTGAGGGCCTTGTAGAAGTTTTTGGAATCGTCTGCTTAGTACTTAGCACAATATCTGACATGCAGTATATACTTAATAAATGTTAATTGACTGTCCAAAACACTGAATTCTGGGAAACAGCAGGTCAGATGATAGTGAAGGGATTTGTGTGTATGTGTGCCAGAGGACCTGGATTCAAATCCCACATTCTACTCTACTGCCTGCATGACCTTTGTCAAGTCTGTTCTCTTCTTGGGTCTCAAGTTCCTGATCTGTAAAATGAGGGGAGTGGGAGGGTGGACTGGATGACCTTCTAAAGGCCATTCTAGCTCTGAGTCTATAATCCTGTGATCTGATGAATACGCATGGCATCCTCCAGAGTAGAGATCTGAAGAGGTTCTAGTTTGCCCTTCCTCATCAGAGGAATGTGATCTGAAACACCACATTTCAGGAGTAGAAGTCACACAAGACATCTCGCAACTCTGAAGTATGACTATCACAGATTTCCCTTCAAGGTCCCCATCCTGAAGGTGAGAATAGCTTTGAACTCATGTCCATGACTCCCAAAAACCATCAGAAAACCTTTCCCAGGACAGCTACACAAGGATGAACCAGAATGAGAACTTCCTCTGCATCATCTATTCTCTCTGCTTTTCTAGTGAACTTCTCATTTCTCACCTGACTCTACTACTCTGGGCCTTCCCCGACTTCTCCACCATGTTCCCAAGTCGAGTAACTACCCTTCCCCAGCTCCCCAGTCCCACCACTTTTCAGTTTCTTTCTGTGTGTTGTCTTTCCCCCATTTGATTGTAAACTCCATGAGGGCAGGGGCTGTCTTTCTTCTTTTGTATGTGTATCCCCAGCACTTAGCACAGTACTTAGTTGGTCCTTAATAAATGTTTTTGGATAGATAGAAAACGCAAAGACGGGAAAGTCAAAGAATCATAGAATTAAGAGCTGAAAGAGACCTCAGAGATCACCTTGTCCAACCCTTTCACTTTTTAGACACTAAAGACAGCATTTGGCATATAACAAGACTTTTAATTGATGCTTCTTGACTGACTAACTGGGCCTTTGCACAGATTGTCACCCAGGTCTGATGCTCTCTTTCCTCACTCCAATCTCTTGGAATCCCTAATTCTTTTCAAGGCTCAAGGACCACCTCCCAAAACAGGTCTTTCCTGATCACACTAATTGTTAGGGTTTTCCCTTTTCTTACTTTGAATTAATATATATGTAATTTTCAAATCTGTATTGTAATCCAACCATAAAAATGAAATCTCTGTGAGGGCAAGGATTATTTCATTTTTTAATCTATATGTCTCTAGTATCTGCCATAATGCTATATGTGTATACATGCACACATATATGTGTAGAAACATATGTATACATATATATATAAGAACATGCTTATTAAACTGAATTAAGTGACTTTAAGATCACAAAAGTAGCAAAGGTGGGATTTGAACCCATATGTCCTGTCTCCAAAATCACTATTGTAATCAGCATATGCTGCTTCTTAAAAAAGAAGTGTCTTTCATTTTAGATTAGGTCAAATGTGGTCTGTAATATAACTAATCATTCACCATTGTCCTTTGATAGAATGGGAATCTTTCCCACTCCTCTCAACCCCTGCAAATGGGTCCATCTTCTACTTATCAAATTGTTGTTAGGTAAAAAATGATATTCTGAATAAAATATTGCTGACCTTCCTATCTGAAGATGTTGCTGCTGACAGTGTTATTTCCTATAGTAGAATTCTTACTGTCAGCAAATAAATTCATGTTCAGTAAATTCAAGATTGGTTCCACAGATCTGGTCAGCTTCCTCCTGTCCCTGAGGAGTTGCCCCAATTATAATTCGTTTGCCAATTCTTAGTTTCTGTGCCAATGAAAAATAGGGGGAGCAAGGGTAAATGCCATTCCCAAGTAATCTAAATAACTCATTTTAATGACTAACTTCTGTCACTAGAATTGCTAATAAGCAATGAAAAGTTGTGTGGGCTCCAACTCCTCCTCTTTACATTCTGGTAAAAACTCTAATGAGTAATAGGACATATCAGACCAGAAGAGATGGGGGGACTCGGCATAGGGGAAAGGGAAGAGGACTGCACAGAGGTGCAAGGCCCTGGATTCAAATCTGCCACTTTCTACCTGCGCGACTTTGGAACTCTATTAACTATAATGACATCACCTTCAGAAAGAGCATTCTACCTTTGGAAGAAGTAGACCAACCTATAGTTTCACTGCCCATCTTTGTGACTTCCCAGCCCATAAGTCCCTTCCTTGACCCCTCCCATTAGAATGTAAGATCCCTGAAGGCAGGTGTTTGTTTTTGTGTCCCCAGCACTTAGAATAGTGCTTGGCACATAATAAGAGATTAATAAGTGCTTTTCACTCATTCAAATTATTTTACTTCTCTGGGCCTTAACTTCTTCCCTGCAATATGAAAGGATTTCGTTTGATGGCCCTTAAAGTACCTTCTAAACAATCAATCAATCAGCACTTATTTATTAAGCACCTACAAGGACTTATCATGGGGGGAGACAAGTGTATGTGTACACACACACACACACACACGCACACAGACACACAACATACGTATATGTATAAACTAAGACTTTGAGGGACATTTCATGTATTTATATATACATATATAATTACAAATTATATACTGCATATAATAATATTGAAATATGAAATATAATTATAAAATACATAAATTATATATTATTATAGTAATATATACAAATACATTAGGTGTCCCAAAACTCTTAGTACAGTTCTATCTAAGCTATTGTATAATGTAAATGTAAAGTGGATATATGAAACATAGATAGATAAATACACACACATAGAGCTCCAAATCTATGACTCCAAGAGATATAAATGATCAATTAGGTAAAGTTATCAAATTATTTATCTAAATGAATCCCTAAAAAAAGAATTCTTTTAAAAAATCCCCCAAAAAAAGAATCCCTAAAAAAAAATTCTTAAAAAAACTATTTAAGCTAGTTCCCTCCCAAGATCATAAATTTGGCACTGGAAGGGCCCTTACACATTGTCTAGTCCAACCAACTACATTATTAACAGTTGAAGAAAGTGAGGACTCAAGAGTGTGACTTAAGCTCGATTACACAGAAAATAAATAATAGCAAATCCAGCACTTTCCCCGTAATACCACAGCCTCAATTTTTAGATGCCTGAGGGCAATAAATTCTAAATAATTTGCCCAGCTAACTCATAAGGATAGTTAATGACAAAGCCTGACCTAGAATCTAGGTGTCTGGATTCCTAAGTCTTTCCAGTACACCATATATGACCTGTGCTAGGATTCTAGAGTCTGAAATTCTTCAGATGGCTACTCAGAATTTGCACTCCATTATGAATTGAAAATTAATTTCCTCAATAATATCCAGATATCTTGTAACATCATAGCACATTGACAATATAATGAAACAATCACAAAAAATCCAATCATTTAACACTTAATAAATACTGGTTGACTTGATTGCAATAATATACACCTTACTCAGTCTGAAAACCACTGAGTTCTGACCTTTGACTACACTGTAAGATATCACTGCCAAAAGAAATAAGATCTTTGAAGTTATTTAGAAGTTGACATCAGTCCAACTTAGCAAAATTAATACTGCTGTCACTTAATGTGTCTTATGGCCAAGTCACCTTTCTCATTCAGCAAAGTGTGAGTAACAAAAGTAAGCAGAAGAAACTGAGATGAGTGAAGAGCTTCTTTCTCTCACTAATATGGGGATAATAATGGGCTTGACAAAAATAGAAGCATTTCAGATTTGACTTCCTTTACCACGGTGACTAGTGCTTCAAAAATTAAATTTACCACTAAAAATTTGGGGGAGGATTATTTGTTACTTGGAATATGACATCTGAGAGAACACAGATGAATAGCTTAAGGCCATAGTAAGTAAATATCCTACCCTCCACCAAAAGCCAATTCAACTCACAAATGTTTATTATGTACCTACTACATGCAGGACACAGTGGGGCCACAAAGATGGGGGGAAAAGGTCTCTGCCCCCAAGGAGCTTACACAGAAATATCACTCCAAACTGCGGCTCTCCTTTGGAAATCTTCAATGTGCCCTGAGGAATCTCATCAACAGAAACCTCATCATCCTGGGAACTTGTACCAGTCTTGGTATTCTACCTCCTCAGTGTTCTCTGCCCCTCCAACTGGAGGACAGAATGATGATCTCTTCCCCAAACATCCATTCAAACAGAATGCCCAGATTGGCCATTTCTTCATTTCACACCTAGCTGAAAGCCTTTGGAATTCTCCATCGTGCCCCTCACCTAGGTACCTTCTTTCACTCCCCACTTTTAGCTTCCTTTTTAGTGTTGTCTTCCCCATTACAATGGAAGCTACTTGAGGGGAGGGACAGTCTTTCTTTTATGTACTTTTATCCCCAGTCCTTAGTACAATGCTTGACACTTAATAGCTGCTAACAAATATTTGTTGACTAATAAGATGCTGCTGGGCACTTACTATGGGTCGAAGAATCATGGTATCACGGCCAAGAAGCTGGCCTGGGAGGCAGAAAGATCCAGACTCAAGTCCCACTTCTGACACATACATAAAGACTGTGTGACCCTGGACAAGTCACTTTACCCCTCAGGGCTCTAGAAAACTAAGACTATAAATTTCAGAGAAGGTCTTGACCTGCACTGGTAGAAGTTTCCTCACCTGGCAGTTCCCTATACCTATGAAATCACAAGTTGATTTTTTGTTCCTTATACTCCAGACACTGTGCTGGGCACTTGGGATATAATGACCAAAAAAGAATGAATCTCAATTTTCATGGAGTTTATAGTCTGATGTATAGGGGATACCCCAGGTGCTACAGGGCAGAAAAGATGAGGAAGGAGAGAGAAGGGAAGGTAGGGGTGAATGATTAGATTTATTCCTTTGTGTTTCTAGAAAATATGAATTTGGGGGCCCAAAATATGAATTGTCTCTACTACTAGGTGCTTCCAAAGATAATAAATGCCTAATTCATTTTTTTTCACATGAAAGGAGACAAAAGTTTTGAGTTGTTTTATTAAGGTTTAAAAAAAAAAACAAACTCCATACTAACTCCATAAATCAAAAGGCTGATAGGCAATTATAATTCTTTTTGTAGACTCTTGATATTCCAAGCTTAGGCTAAGGCAACCCTTCCAAAGCACCCCCGCTGCTTCAATAAGGAAGCCCGGAGAGAAAACTTTTTTTTTCTATTAATGCTAACTGTGAATCACATTGTGTCAATTGAATGCTTTTGTCCAGAATTCTTCAAAGGGGTGAGAGTTTTCTAATTTCTACAGGCCTTTCTTTTATTTATAAAGCTCTTTCCTAGACTATCATACCTATGTTGTTCAAAAATTGTAGAGACCTTGGGTCAAGGAAACACTGGCGTTAGCTTTAGACAGAAAATGGGCTTCTCCACACTAAAATAGCCACTTAAGCAAGAATGTGAAAATGATTTATCTCACAATGTTTAAAGTTGGAGCTTCACCTCACCTATGTCACAACTGCACAATCAGTCAGGCACAAGTCATCCTATATTTCTAAACAAGGAAAACCATACTAATCACTAAAATAAATCAGGCTTTAATAAGATGTCAAAATTACTTTAATAAAAGTTAAAAGACTTAAATCCCAAAATATGAACATCACTGTCAATAGTAACGTTTACTGTGTAGGAACAGCAGGGCCTAAAATAGAACTGTTTGTCTTATGTAAAAATCGTCATTGTTCAAGCTGAGATTTTAACACAGCATGTATAAAAGTTAGGAAGAACAAGAATCAAGCATTCTCATTTTTTTCCCTACAAAATGAAGTATGTCAACAATGCCCTCGCACCCACAAATCAGGGAGAGGATTGTCTGCCTTCAACGAGTGGCACTAACATTACTACTAACTTAGTAAAACAGTTCGCCTTGAATTTTCCAGAGAGACTACATTTCAAAGAGGGAAAAAAATAACCTTATAATTTTATTTTATTCAAAGACTGTAATTCTAAAGAAGCTTTGTGATGAGAACATTCTCTGTCATATTATATGTCCTTTTGGGGGGTTCAGGTCAGGTCACCAAACACCCTTTAAAGTTAGGGGACATATCTTTGTATCACCGCCACTGTTTAGTTCAGCACTGTCTCTATAGTAGGCCTGTAATGGATATTTTTCAAGATAAAGGATGGTTTTTTATATTTGACATAACAGATCTGGAAATGAATTTCATGTAGCCTATTTCATCTTTTTTATCATGCTATTTTTGTCACAAATGGTTCAGAAATTTAGTCTTCATTCATAGTTGTATTACCTTCTATTCTTGAACTTTATAATAGTGTTTTGAAAAAACTGAGCTTATTTATGCATTTGGAAAGTATTGTGATATGTGGTATAAGTTGCAAGTCTGAACCCATTTTCTGCCAGACTGCTATCCAGTTTTCCCAGCAGTCCTTGCTGGGAAGACTACTTTCCTCAGTACTTTGTGTTCGGGGGAAGACTCAATTACAGTATATGCTTCCATCTAAATCTTGTTGATCATCAGGGGCCAGAAGGGACATTCAAGGCCCTCTAATCCAAGCCATTCATTTTATAGCTGAGTAAAGTGAGGCACAGAAAGATCTGCAGAGGATGTATCACAAAGCCAGTCCATGTCTGAAATGGGATTTGAACCCACATTTTCCGAATTATACAGATAAAACCCTTCACAACCTGGTCCCTTCTGATCTTTCCCAGTTTCTCATACCACATGCCTCTCCACATATTCTGCAATTCATAACCTCTTTCTGTTTTCCAAATAAGATAGCCCATATCTCGACTGAGCATTTTCTGTCTGTCTTGCACACCTGGAATTCTTTCCTTCTTCACCTCTGCCTCTTATATTCCCTGGTTTACTTCAAGTCTTAACCAAAATTCCACCTTCTGTAAGAAGCTTCTCCTCCTTAACCTTAGTGCCTTCACTCTAAGGTGACTCTCCGTTTTTCCTCTGTATATCTTTTTTGTACATAGTTGTTCGTATGTTGTCTCCTCCTAACACTATGAACTCCTTGGAAGCAGGGTCTATTCTTTGCCATTCATGGTATTCCCAGAGTTTAGCAATGGGTACTTTAGTAAATGCTAGTTGGCTGACTGACTTAACGCCCTATGCTTTACAGAATAGTTATCTAATCCCTTTTACAGAAAAAAAAATTTTTTTTAAATCCATACTAGATAATTTTGCACAAATGCAGCTAGAATAAGAAATGGGTTGGGGAGTAAAAGCCTTGCAGAAAATATTTACCAAGTCTTAGATCCAAAATTACTAAGAATTGACACAAATCTTTACCACATGATCAAAGAGAATGAATAAGCAGTTCTTTAAAATCCACGCATCAACACATATATAAAAAAAGTAATCCATGGGGTAGCTAGGTGGCACAGTAAATAGAGCACCGGCCCTGGAGTCAGGAGGATCTGAGTTCAAACCAGGCCTCAGACACTTAACATTTACTAGCCGCATGACTTTGGGCAAGTCATTTAACCCCAACTGCCCTGCCTTCCCCCCTCCAAAAAAAGAAAAAAAAAACATAAAGTAGTCAGAATGTTTAATACTCTGAGCAATGCAGATTAAAACAACTCTCAGATATCAAAATTCAGTGTTGGAGATGTAAGAAGATAGCTCTATCAATTTCCTGTTGATGACATTGTATATTACTCTAATTATTTTGGCAAATGGGATTGTGCAAGTTACAAAATTGCCCATACTCTCTGATCCCAAAATCCTACTCCTGGGTTTATGCTCCTAAGAAGATTATTAATCAGAAGAAACTTATTTCTACAAAAATATTCATTAGTGGCACAAATTGTAATACAAGACGAAAGAACTAAGGAAATTCATAGCTAAACAAACTGGAGTATGCACGAAATAAAATATTACTGCCTCATAAGGAAAAAAGCACTCTGAAGAATTCGAAGATATATGGAAAGATTTGCATGAAGCAATTCAGAGAGAACAAAGCAGAACCAAAAGAACGTTATTACTCAAACTACATAAATGAAGTCTTTAAATGGAAAAAAAACCTCAGATAAAAAAATGGGATAAATTTACTAATTTATAAACCATACCTATTCCTTCTTTCAGCAAATAGGAAACTGCTTAAGTGAAAGTTTTTAAGCGCTATCAATCAAAATCAAGCCTTTGTCTAAGTTTACTTTTACTGTTTTGGCTAACACATATATGGCATATTAGAATAAAATTCATCAATATTTTTTAAAATAGAGGTTCAAAATTAAGAGAATGAACCTCTGAACCTAATTTTACTTGGGCTTCGGAGGACACATTCAAACATAAACATTATCTGTCTCAAATTTCAAAACTACAGACTCCTTCGGTCAATCAACAAGTATTTACTGAGAACTTACTACCCTCCAGGCACTGTGCTGAACAACTGGGGATACAAAGAGTTTAAAAAAAAAAAAGGGAAAAAAACTCAACCAAGTTCTCTGCCCTCACGGAACTAACATTCTACGCCTGGGAGACAGCATGCAAATAACTTTGTACATTGAAAATACATACAAGGTAAAGGATAGGAATCTCTGAGGGAAAGAGCAAGAGGAAGGACTCAGAAGGGCTTGAAGTAAACCTAGGAAGTTGGGAGGGAGGGCATTGCAGACATGGAGGGAGTCAGAAGTCTAGAGACAGGTATGTTCTGTACAAGGGATAGTAAGAAATCTACTGTTACTGAATCATGAGGGTACAGGGAAGGGAATAAAGTATAAGAAGCCTGGAAAGGTGTGAAGGGCTTTAAAAGCCAAACACAGGTTTTATTTTATTTGGCTCTAGAAGTAATAGGGAGCCCTGGGAATTTACTGAACAGAGGAGTGACATTTCACATTACTCATCAAGCACTATATTCCAAACAAACTGACCTATTTGCTGTTCACTGAAGTCTGAATTCCATCTCCTGGTTCTACAGGCTATTGACCATGCCTAAAAGTCCCTCCCTCCGTTTGTCCACCTTTTGGAATCCTTAACTTCATTCTAGTCCTGGTTTAGATGCCACTCGCTATGGGGGTGGAAAACCCACACAACTGAAAATAAAAGCCAGAAGAAAACCAATTTAAAAGGAGTAGAACAGAGATTACCAGGAATTAGGGATGAATTAGCTAGCAAAGCTAAATAATGATTTTAACTCTGGATTTCCAGACCAGGTTAAAAAGGAAACAGGTTGGGTTACATAGCTCTCCCTAGTGTTAATGATATCTGCCTCTAAAATTACCCTGTTTTTACTTCATCTGTTTACATCATGCAATCTCCAGGAGAATGGTAGCCCTTTTGAGGGCAGGAATGAGTTTTCATTTTTGTCATTACATCCTCCCAATTTAGCGTAGTACTTTGCATATGGTAAGTGATTAATAAAATGTTCAGTTGAACTAAGTATGGCTAAACAGCAATACTTCTGAAAAAGATCTTGGAATTTTAGTGGCTTGAAAGCTCAATAATGAACGGTGTGATATGACAGAAAAAAAGGATCATGTGCCGCAATCAGAAAAGACTGTTCAGGCCTAAGGAGGGGATGATAACTCCTCTATAGTCTGCCCTGGTCATTTTGGAATGTTCTGGCTACCACATTTTAGGAGAAGCACCGCACCGATAACCTGGAGAGTGTAACAGAAGAAAGCAACCTGAATGAAATCTTGAAATCATTCCATATGAGGACTGGGTGGGAACCTGACAGCAGCATAGCTCAGGGAAGGGATGTGTTGCCTTGAGAGTCAGACCTGAGTTGGATCCTAGCTCTGTCTCTTATGTGATGTTGGGAAAGTTCCCTTCTGTGTTACTTTGATCAAAGGATGTTTAACCAGGAGAAGCTAAGGTCTTCAAGGAGAGGATAGCTGTTTTCAAAAATGTGAAGGGCCATCACCTTGAAATGGGATAAGATTTGTGCTACTAAATCCCAAAGTAAGTTACCAAGAGGCAAACTTTGCCCTGTGTAGAAAGGGCATCCAGGATAGGTAAGTGATCTTTCTCTTCCTGGAGGTTTTCAAATCAAAACTGGATGAACCATTTGTCCTAGTAGGTAGAAAAACAACCTGTCATTATAGGGAGCAGCACACTGGAGACAGGAGACCTGGACTGGCATCCTGCTTCACACCTCTCTCAGAGGCACCGTTTCCTCATTTGTAAAAGAAGATAATTGCACTACCTGCCTTCAATTTGGAAATTGTTAAAGCTTGTCTGTCCTCTTACACTTCACTCCCTGATTCCACAAGGCTCCTAAGCAAGCCCCACGATCTCTTACTCTCAGGGTTTTTACTGGCTGTCTCCCAGGACTGGAAGCCTTTCTCATCATCTCACCTAAAGTCCTATGTTCTTCAAGAAACCTTTCCTCATTCTCCTTAACCTTAGTGCCTTCCCCTGAGTTGTTTGCAGGTTGTCTCCCTCATGAGAGTGAGCTCCTTAGAAGCAAGAATTACATTTAGTATTCCCAGAGCTTAGCACAGTGCTTGGCACATAGCAGGCACTTAATGGTAAGTCAATAAGCATTTATTAAGAGCCAACTGCTACTGACAACTTCATAAATGTGGATTATGTTGCTTAGGTACAGGTTGAACAGAATAGCCTTTGTGTTCTCATCTATCTCTGAGATAAATCTGAGAAAGATGTAGGTAAGGCTTGTTTTGCCTAACAGCTTCAGAAAATAAAGCTCAGAAATAAAGTAATTTACAAAGTTCACAAAGCTACTGAGTGGTGGAACTGGGACAGGTATCCAGTTTGTTTTTTAATCCTTTTCACTATATAACACTAGAATGGTCAGAATATCTGACTCCCCCATCTCTCTTCCTCTACAAATCAAAACCCATCTCTGATATCACTTATCCTCAACTCCTTTAGTCTCTGAGAAAGCAGTCTTTTTTTCCATGCCGAGGCCAATCCCTTCACTCGTGTACTTGATCCTATGTGCTCTCATTTCAAGGACGGGGTGTTTAGCTGCAATAATTAATTCACCTCAAATTCTTCAGAATATCCCTATTGCCCACCCACAAACTGCTCCTACACATCCTCCCCCCCACCTTTTACCTTCCATCTCCCTCAGGATCCCTTCCTTTATCCCTTCTCTGCTTCTTCCCTGGGTGCATTCACTTAGATAATCAGAAAGCAATGTACCCAAACGCTGTTATCTTAGCTCCAGGAAGAAAGACCTTCCCCGAGTTGAGATTTAATGTTATATCCTCTACTTTCCTAAAGGGTCAATATAAGAAGCAGTCATTTGAAAAATGTTCTTGCAAAATCTATGTTGGAGACATTGCCCATTATGTTATCCAATGTCTCTTATATAAGGATCCACGTGACAGATTCCTCCTTGAATTTAGTGCCAGGAAAACATTTGCCTCCATAGACTTCTGTGTGCTTCCTCTTAGCAGACAATGAGAACTACATAAACCAAAGTGTTTCCTTTTTTGCCTGCTTTGAAAAGTCACAGTTAAAAAGTCATTGTTCAGCTGCAGTAACTAATTCATTCCAGGTTCCTAGTAATCTCTATTCTTCTGGTCCTTTTAAATTGTTTTTCTTCTGTTTCTTATTTTCAATTGTCCCTGTTTTGTTGTTGTTGATCCTGGTAATTTTTTTTAATTGTGTAATTCTGTAAGCCACCTCCCTCTTTTTTATAGAAAACAGAATATAAATTTAAAAAAAAAACCTAAAAATTCTAAGGTACTATCAAACTTTTTTGAAGTATCAACCCACTACTATATTGTTTGATTTCTAAAGATACTGCCCTTTCCCCAAAACTCTTACATAGTTCATTTTAAAATTAAAGCAATTTGTTTTTCAGAATTTTGTCACAGCTGATCTAATGAAATATTTACATTATAAAGTGCCTGGCATGTAGCAGGTGCTTAATAAATGCTTAAAAAAAAAAAAAAGCTTGGTCTAGTAGACCGAGCTCTAGGCTAATCAGACCTGACTTCCAATCTTAATTGATCTACCTAGTTGTTTGATCTAAGGCAAATCCTTTAGGGCCTTCGAAGGGCAGACTGGTCCTGCCACCCTAGCCCACTTTGCATTCTTTAGTTCCTCAGGCTCAACATTATCTTCCTCCCAGAAAGTCTTTGCACTAGAATGATCTCACTCCTCTATCCCTTATTTTCCCAGATTCCCATCCTATGACTCAGCTCAAATCCCACCTTCTGCAAGAGGACTTTCCCCATCCCCCAACAAGCAACCTAATTGCTTGTGCTATCCCCTCTCAGATCACCTTCCATCTACAATGTTTATATCTTGTATATACAGGTTTATTTGCATGTTTGTTTGTTTGTTTTTTTCCCATCACAAGTTGAGCCCCTTGAAGATATAGTTTTTTGTTTAGTCTTTACCTTTTGTTTTGTATCCCCAGAGCTTAGTATGGTACATATTAAGTACTTAATAAATGCTTTGAGAAATACATAAGAAAGACCTAAGAGCTGTGATCAACACAATGACCGAGCATAATATCAGAGGACATATTGTGAAACATGCTCCCTACCTCCTGACAAGGAGGTGACTGACAAGCTCAGGGGAGAGAGAGAGAGAGAGAGAGAGAGACAGAGAGTCAGAGAGAGAGACAGACAGACAGACAGACAGAGAGACAGAGAGAGACAGAGAGACAGAGATGAAGGAAAGAAGGATGGATGGATGGAAGGATGGATAGATAGACAGACAGACAGATAGATAGATAGACAGACAGATGGATAGATGGATGGATGGAGGGATGGATGGAAACATTTATGTACATGGGCCATGGAGAAAGCCAAGTTCTGCTTGACTTCTCTGTTACAAAGTGCATCTACCCACCCCCACAAGGAAGGGGAAGTGGAAAGGAGAGAAAACAGATTTTTGTTCAATAAAAAATAAAATAAAAACTTTAAAATAAAACAAATGATTGTTGACTGACTTTGAGCCTCATTTTCTTCCTCAACCAAAATCAGGATGATAATCCTTGTGCTATCACCTTACAAAACTATTGTAAAGAAAGTAGACCTTCAAGGGTTCATGTTAAGAATCACTCCTCTAGGAACAAATTTATATGAGGTCAAATATTTTATGTTTAGGATAATTATTTGTTACTTACAGGCAAGATTTTTTTTTTGGTTCACATATGCAAGCAGTCTCTATTCTTGACATCTTGTGGAGAACTACATCGGAAAGATGGTTGGAGGAGCAACATGGTGTGATTTTTTTTTTAATTTTATTTTTGCTTTTTGGAGGGGGGGAGGGCAGGGCAATTGGGGTTAAGCTACTTGCTCAAAGGTCACACAGCTAGTGTTAAGTGTCTGAGGCCATATTTGAACTCAGGACCTCCTGACTCCAGGGCCAGTGCTCTATTCACTGTGCCACCTAGCCACCCCCTATGTTGTGATTTAAAGAGCACTTGACTTGAAGTTGTAAGCCTTGGGGTCTAGTCAATTTGAGAGGCATTCATTAAGTGCCTACTAGGTGCCTCCTATTGGCTGTGCTAAACTATAAGAATACAAAGAAAGGCAAAAAACAAAACCCCAGTGCCTGCCCTCAAGGAGCTTACAATCTAGGGGCTATAGCTTGCAAACAACTAGGTCTAGTTTTGTCACTTATCGAGCATGTGACTATGAAAAAGTTATTTAATTTTTACAACCCTCAGTATTCTCATCTGTCAAATGGGAAAAAGCATACTTGCACTAACTGCTTCATAGAGGCATGAAGAGAAAATCACTTTGCAAGTCGTAAAACAAAGCTTGTACATGGGAGCAATGATTATTTGCACAAAGTAGATCACATTTTCCCAGAGGAACAAGATTATAACTAGGGGTAACATTTCTTACTAAGGATTCTGCCTCATACAAATTGTAACTTTAACCAACAATATGACATAAAAGCAAAGACGGAATTATGAAACTCCATCATTTTAAATGATAAAGTGAGGCCTTGATTTCTTTTTTTTAATGGCACAAATGTACTTTATACTAATTACCTAAGGGTTCTATACAATTCATAAAAAATACAACTATTAGCCTACAAATTTGACTTATTTAAATTGAATGCACTAGTTCAAATATTTAACCAACCTCTTCACTTTTTTAGAGGACCTTGGGTGATAATTTCTGTGACTCACATTGTCTTTAATAAAAGGTTTTGTTAATGCCTACTGTTTTAAGACACACTCATTTCTAATATGTACCACTACCGCCACCACTACCTACTCCTGCCTTATAACAAAGAAAAAGTCAGGCAAAGTCAACTGTGATAGGTCTTACCATATATACAACATACTTAGCCCTCTCTATGAAAAGGAAGATACTTCATTTCCACTAGGCCAAGACTGGTCATTAGACTTACTAAATATTCTGTTTTCTTTTAATGTACTTTTCACTGGCATATTAGTGTAGCCATCTTGTATATTATTTTCCTGATTCAGCCTACTTGACTTAGCATCAGTTCCTACCCGTCTTCCCATGTTTCAATAATATGCCATGACATTCATATACCACAATTCCTTCAGTCATTTCCTAATCTATGGGCAAATTTGTTCCTAGTCTTTTTGAGCCCACAAAAATGTGCTGTGATTATTATTTTGTTATACACATCTCCTGTCTTTACGAAGTTATCCTGGGAAGTTTTAACTAAAGCCTTTGTTTTCATCTCAAATTTCCCAGTAGCAGACACATTCAAATCATTCTGTGGCCTTAAAGTTGTATTCAAGGTTTGAATTATTATTTTTTTTCCAAAATGGTTTTTGCTGGACCTAAACATTTCAAGACCTTAAAGAGGACTTGACTTACGAGGGTTTGGAGGGGAAGCTACTCTTGAATCTGTTTTCATTTGTTTTCCCTTTGTTCTTTTCCACTTTTTAGCTCCCCAAAACTGCCAAGAGCAAGCCCTCAGAAGAAAGCGAAAGGAAGAAAAGAGCAACCTGCGGAAAGAGAAGACAGTCAGTACTCCTTTGTTTGTGTGATGGTGGGGGTACTTCTGGGCACACCTCTGCTGTACCTGCAGGACAGATTTAGAACCTCTTCCGGGACTCTTGTTGTACCTCTGATGCTACACAGCCAACTGAAATAATCTAAGGTTTCATCTTCATCTTTATCTCTCTTTCTATGTACTTGTTTTTGGTTTTAACTGGAAGACCACCCAGGAAAAAGCAACACAGCCAATGAAAGAAGAAATTTAGATATTTCATCTGAGTTGAATTTCTTAGTCTACGTACATCATATGCCCAGCAGTGCTCTAACGCTACCAATATCTAAAATCCTTTTGTTTTTATTTGTATCACTACAACTATAATAGGGACATCTGGCTAACTTCATGTATTTGATTTCCATTTTTCCTAGAAAAAAAATGAAACATAGGCCTAAAGTCCAGGTAGCTCATTAATATAATTTCCACCTAAAAGAAAGCTTAAATGAGTCTTCATTTATTGTGGAAGAAGCTATGTAGGCATATTAAACTTAGGTGAAGGTATTAAAGACATCTCTATTTCAAGGAAATTAATATGAGTTATTACAGAGTACAGTAACTATAAACTGAGCTTCTCTGAGGCGACACTGTCTCCCCATAGCCTTCAAATGACTCATGAGCCAAAAGTAGCTCTGGAGGAGAGACAGTAGTTTCCTCAACACCATTTCCACCACACAATCTGAGCTAATAGTATGAGGCTGGAAATTAGGAAAAGGGTACTCAGTGAGCAATGAAAAACTATGGTCAAGAAGTAAAAAGAACTTTTCATTCTCTTCTCCCCAGGTCCTAATCACAAAAACTGAGATCCTTTCTATGGGTCTTGTGGCTTCCAAGCACTAGCCATCCTTAAAACAATAATGGATTGAGGTTTTCTAAACCGGATTTCTTATAAAAAGTCTACAAATGGCAAATGAGCAGGAAAACATAAGAGAAAACACATCTAAAACTTGCACTCTTTCTCATTCTTACTATGTTCTGTTGCCAAGTGACTTTTGACTTTTCACAAGCTGTTATGAACAACATAACCCTCTTAGCCTGGAACTTGTTATCTTTTTAATGCCTGTGTGTATCAGGGGGCAGCTGAGTGGCACAGTGAATAGAATGCTTGGCCTGGAGTCAGGAAAACCTTAGTTCAAATTCAACCTCAGCCCTTTACTAGCGGTGTGACCCTGGGCAAGTCAATTAACCCTATTTGCCTCAGTTTCCTCATTTGTCAAACAAGCTGGACAAGGAAATGGCAAACCACTCCTGTATCTTTGCCAAGAAAATCCCAATTTTTTTTCAATGATAGTAAGAGCTAATATGGCAGCCATAAAAGTGACTGTGATAATAACTTTCACTGAAATTATTGAACAACAAAAAAAATATAATTAGGACCTGCCTCAGACACTTAGTGGCTATGTTACTATAGACAAATCACTTCATTCTCCTGACCCTCTGTTTCCTCATTTTTAAATGACCTCAGAATACTGTATGTAAAACACTTTACAAACCCTAAAACCCATAAATGAATGTGAGATATTATACATATATCTATGTGTGTGTATTAAAAATTAGGTCTTGTCTTTTAGCAACCATTGCAATTATCTGTACGATGTTGATAAATGTGATACTGGTGCTTCAGTGCTGACAAGAGACAACACTGACTGACGAAAGAAATAATGTTTTCAACTAATGTGCTGACCATATTAAGTTTCAATTGCAGCAACATGGCATGGAACAATTGCCCTTGGCATGAGTAAAGTTATCATGAGTCTGAAAAAATAAAATCTGCCTTATCTACAAAAAGACACAGCTTTAAGACTCAAAAGGGAACATAAAACCTAGAGCCAGGAAAAGCCTTAGAAAAAAAATTTTTAATCCAACCCCCTCCTTTCATGAAGGAGGAAAAACTGTGACCCAGAGTTACCCAAGGTCAGGCAGGTCATAAACGTCACAGCCACAATTCCAACCTGGTCCTTACTCCCAACCCAGCACTCTTTCTAGCATAGTAAGATGCTCTGGATTTTTTTGTCTGTTCAATTCAATTTCATAAACATATATGTATTAAGTGCCTATTATGTGCAAGTTGCTGTATGGGCACTGGAGGTAAAACAAATTAAAAACGAAACAGTCCTTGACCACAAGAAGCTTAAATTGTGGAGATCAGCAGGAGAGGAAGTGGAATAGGAGATATAACACACATAAATAAGAAAGTATAAACTAATACAGGAAGCAGAGGCACCTGTGCAAAGGCACAATTTGAGAGATAGAATCCCAAATTCTGGAAGGAGATACTGGGCAAATTTGACTGGAACTGAGAGTTCCATTGAGAGGAGTAATATTAAATAAAACTAGATAGGTGGGATTGTTGAGGACCTTAAAATTACTTGCTAAGAATTTTGTATTTGAACCTAAGGCTTTAAGAAGCCACTGAAGATTTTTCAGTAGGGGAGTGACACTGTTTTAAGAACATCTGTCCTCTTATATCCACTCACACTGCCATTACCCTACTTCAGGCCTCATCACCCCTCACCTGGAGGTCACCAGTCTCATATATAGTCTCCTTGCCTCAGTTTTATTCCCATTCCAATCCATCTTCAACACTGCTGCCAAAATGATTTTCCTAAATCACAGGGCTGACTATGTCACTCCCCTAACTAATCAATTCCAGCAACTCCCTACTACATCTAAGACCAAATATATATACATGCCTGTTTGGCATTTAAACTCTTTTACAACCTAACCCCGAGCTACCTCTCAACCTTATTATACATTATTACCTTTCATGCAGACTGGAGTCCAGCCACACTAGCCTTCTAGCTGCTTCTAATACATTTTATTCCTTGGAGGCTACTAGCCTCCACTCATTTGCACCAGCTGTTCTCCCTCACCTCTGCCTGTAGGAATGCTTGGCTTCCTTTTGGATACTACTCAAGTACCACCTTCTACAAGACTTCCCCAATTCCCCAACCCAAAATTATTTTGCATCTACTCTGTGTATTTATAGTTATGAGTATGAGTGTGTGTATGTGTGTGTGTGTGTGTGTGTGTGTGTGTGTGTTATACAACTATTTGTTATCTTTGCTCATATTAAAAATTCTTTAAGGGAAGGGTCTGTGACTTTTTTTGTCATACAACAAGGACAGAGAACTAGTCTTGGAGTCTGGGCAATCTATGAACCTAGGTGGGTCACCTAATGTTTCTAGGCAACTGGCTAATACCATAAGCTAATAGAGAAGGTGCCACTCTACATTAGCACAATCTCGTCTAGGAATTCTCTATACCAAGGAATCAACAAGGCCAGACTCTATCTTTATTAACGCTTAGCAAAGTACCTGGCACATATGTGATAATCACTGAATGATCAAGAGATGTGAGACATGTTGTGGAAGAGCTGAAGAGATAGAAACAGAGATGTAAAGAATACTCAAAATGTATCCTGCTACTCAATTCCTATGTCATCACTGTATGGGAAGGTCAAAATACAGCCTCTAACTTCACCAGGTGACTATGGGGAGGAGAAAGAACAATTATAATAATTACTAATATTTAGATAGCGCTTTCAGGTTGCAAGGGTCTTCATAGATAAAACTACATTTGATCTCAGAAAAAACAGGAAGGTGAATACAACGGGTATCATTCTCACTTTATAAGATGAGGATAAGTGGAGAGAAGTTAGGGGACCTGCCCAAGGTCACACAGAGAGTGTCAGGGTTTGTATTTAACCCAGAAGTCTCCAGATTCCAAGTGAGGAATGTCTCCTACTCTTGGCCCTGCCAAAAACTAGGATGAGCTTGTAGGCCACTGCTTTTTCATTCAACAATGAAGGGGCTTAAAGACTAGATTGGCAGTTCTCAAAGTGGTACCCAAGACCCTTTAAGGGTCTGTGAAATCAAAACTATTTTGATAATAATATTTGTGTAAGAAAATACTTGACCTTTTTCCAACTACATATCTGTATGAGACCAGATTTTCTTCATATATTGCAACCAAAACAACGCATCCCAACAGATTGTATGCAAAAACAGATAGGAGAATCCAGCTGTCTTCCATTAAGCCAGACAATAAAGAGATAGAGATTTGCAAAAATACATAATAATTCCAGGCTTCTTGCTATTTTTTTTTTACTTTGGAAAAGATATTTTTCATACTTATGTTGACAGGTAATGTGTTTAGTTATTTTTAAGTGAATTAATTAATTTTAAAAATTTATTCATTTTACTTTCTAATAGCATAAATATCACCATATGTAACTCATATAAACATGAAGCATTCAATAATTATTATGAGTTATGAAAAGGTCCTCAAGAATTTTTAAGAGTATAATTGGGATCCTGAGACCAAAATTTTGAGAACAACCTATGGGATAAATCTAAAAAACAAAAAAAGCTAATAAAATTTATGAATAATATATTATTATTTTAAAGTGGTAAAAAGGAAGGAACAAATGAAATACTTTGTGTAAAGCACTGTACCGATCTTCACAGAACTCCAGAGTTGCAAGGGACCTTGGCAGACATCTGGTCTATACCTGAAAATGGAACCCTTCCACACCAGACTTGACAAGTGGTCATCCATTCTTTAGTGAGCACTCAAGTGGATGGGTTAAGAACAGGCCAGTCTACTTACCCATAGCTCTTAGGGAGTTTTCCCCTCACAATCAAACCCAAATGTTTTTTCTGTCTCTTCACAGCTGCCATCTGTTACTCCTAGTTCTACCCAATAAGACCAAGTAGAGAAAGTCTAATCCCCCTTCTCTTTAACACTCAAAAGACAAATATCATGTTCCTCCTAAGTCATCTCTTTTCCAGACTAAAAATCCCTGGTTCCTCTGACTGATCTTCATATTGAATGAACTCTAGGCTAATCACATTTCTGGATACTCTCCACAGAATATTATAAAGTACTCCCTAAAAAAGGCACCCAGAAACCAAAGACAGTTCTCCAGATGCAGGGTGAGCAAGGCAGAATAGTGCAGAACTATCATCACCTTGTTCTAAGATTGCTACAGTTCTCTTAAATGAAAGCTAAGATCACATTTTCACGGCTGCTGTATCAGCTATTACTATCACTGAAAAAAATCTGAAAACTCCTATTGGGCTTGAAGTCCACCAAAACCCTTGGACTTTTTTTTCCAAACAAATTGCCCTCTTACCACACCTCTTCCCACTTTGTACTTAAAAAGTTGGTTTTCTTCCTCTAAGTGTCAATTTCATTATTTTATAAAATTAGACTCAGTGATTTAGATTGCTAAGATGTTTTCAAATTTTCATTGTCATCAAAAGTGTTGGCTATAAAGTCAAAGGACCAGAGTTTCAAATCCCAGTTCTGCCAGTTAGTACCAGCATTAATTTAAGTAAATCACTAACTCTCTGGGCTTGTTTCTTTTTATGTAAAAATAAAAGGTATATGATCTTTAAAGTGCCTTTCAGCTCTAAATCATGATTCTAATATTCCCTATGTCTTCACTATAATATTTCCATTTCATCTATTTAAAGTTATTATCTGTTGTACTATTTTAAAAAGCAAAATAAGTAAAATTCCACTGTTATAATTAATCACAGGAGTTTTATCTTTTAACATTTCAACTTACATTGTTTTGTTTGTTGTTGTTGAGTCATTATTCAGTCACATCCGACACTTCATGACCCCCTGGGCTTTTCTTGGCAGAGATACTGGAGTGGTTTGCCATTTCCTTCTCCAGCTCATTTTACAGACGAGGAACTGAGGCAAGCAGGATTAAATAGACTTGCCCAGAGTCACACGGCTACTAAGTGTCTGAGCCCTGATTTGAACTCAAAAGATGAGACTTCCTGACTCCAGGTCTAACACTCCATCCACTGTACCACTTAGCTGCCCCTTTTATATTGTTCTAGGGAATATTTTCTTTTCAAGAAAGGAACACATTTTAAAAACCTAATTTTGCTTTGCATCTAAATTTAGATCTCTGCTCTTTTGTTAGTTTCTTGAAATTTAGCATTTAAATTTAGACTCTACCATTACTTACTTGCTTTCAACAGCACTAGGATGTGGGTAGCCAATAATAATTTTTCATCTAAAGAAAACCACTAACAGTAGGGTGCCAGATGAAATTTCCTCCAAGCTAATCAGATAATTAATAGAGGGTATTCAGAGATAGAAGAAAAAAAAAGGAACTAGGGTTCCCTTGGTTCTAACCCTTCTTTAGCAAGTGATTGAGTCTTTGTATCATTTATTCAACCACTGTATGATGAACATTTATGTGGCATGTGTGTAAGGCACTATGGTAAAAACAGCTTGTGCCACAAACAGAACTGATAGCCAGAGTTCTTTCCATCCCATACTGATTGACACATAGCAACTTGCCCACTGTCTCTAGAAAGTACAAGAATACGCTCACCTGCCACAAGGCATACAACTGATAAGAAGAGCCTGCTGGACAGGACTGAGCTTCCTATGCACATAAGGCCAGCAGTATGGGCACTCAAATATCAAGACAATTTACTTAGTCCATCAAAAGTATTATCATCTTTCTAGAATCTGATCCTACACTGAAAATTACTAGTTGGTGCATCAAAAGGCACTGACTTCAAGGCCTTTTCAGTTTGTCTTGTTAAGGCCTGTGTCTTTAAGAATCAGGGTCACCTGTGTTTGCCATATGGTTTGGAGTTTAGAGAGGTTCTCAATCACCAGAAGACTGGTCAGCAAATAGTGAATTTATTTGGCCACAGTCAATTTTGTTGTGTATTAGAAAGATGACTCACACTAATAATGTAGTAGGTCTTTAAAAGTAATTACTAAAAGTCTAACACAATTTTAAAAACACATCTTAGTATGCTGCTCTTTGTAAAAAAAAAAAAAAAGCAATACTCTTCCAAATGTATGCCCTCCTCACTTTGAGCTTTCAACTTGATCCGTGCTGATTCATCTAGCATTCTTGGTCTCCTCCTGTGATCAAAGGCATAGTGTTCTTGGTTCTACGACTTTCCAGCAGCAAAATTTAGGAACTGAAAACTACCTAATACTTAAATTTACCATCTTAGAAGTTTATGTTTATGGCAAGAGTTAACATGACTTAGTAAAGAGGGCCAGTCAGAGTCAGGAAAGTTGGGTTCAAGTTGGAACTTTGACACATACTGCCTATCTCTGGGCACATCACGTTGATCTTTCAGTACCCCAGATGACTCCAACACTAAAAGCTACAGAGTCCATACTTAGCTGTGTTGGTAGAGGTTGTTTCCTTCACCAACAGTACCCTACACTGATGAAAAAGTTTATGGCATTCCTCATTGGAAGCTGGCTTAGGTTAAGGTAAACTAACATAACTGGTTTCATATGACAAAATGTGAATTCTACACTCTGTTAATCTATTAAACAGCTGACATTGACATTTTTATGGCTTAAAATATTCAGTACTCATATTCATCTTAAGTAAATCTATCTAGAAACTAGCAAAAGCTCAAAGACAACCTAATTTCTCTATGGCCCACACCCCAGATGTTTAAGTCATCATCTTTGTTTTGTTTTGTTTTTTTAGGGAGGCAGTTTAGACAGGACCTGTGATTTTACCAGTGTAGGGAATACCCAATGAGGAACTTACTCAACCACAGAATGTTGATCCCCCACCTTCTGGGTAACAATTGTCTTACAGAGTTGCCTAGGGATACTGAAAATTTAAGGGACTTATCTAGGGTCACAGAACTAGTATGTGTAAGAGATGGAATTTAAAGCCAGGCCTTCCTGTCTCCCAATGGGGTCAGCTCTCTATAGACTAAATCACGCTTTGTCTGGTGGGCTTCCTTGATGAAATAAAATATTCATGCACACATTTAGAGTTGTTCAGTCTCCTCTGGCCATGTCATAAACCTGAGTAGAGAAGCATAATTTCATTTACTTGGGGGATGAAAATTCAGGTCCCCCAACAGTCAGTACATTTTCTTCTTCCTTACCTAGCCTGAGAATGTGGAATGAGGAAATCTCAATAAGGAACTGAAGGACAATCACAAGACTGTAATTTAACACACAATTAAGAGTTGCATACTATATGTTCCTTATTTATGTCATATGTAATTTTTTTAAACTATGGCAGCTTCAATTATTCAGAAAGTGAAACAAAACCATAATGTGAATGAGGCTACAAAACATTAACTTGAGAATTTTTAAAAATCTGTTTATCCAACACTTATTAAGTGAGAATAGTACTGTAAAGAGGTAATATTATGCTTTATGGAAAATAATATGATAATTTAAGAAACGCAGAGAGGAAAAATTAACTGCACTTATAATAAATTTCCCTTATGTTGACTTTTCCAGTGGAAACTGAATAGAATCTTAAATCCATACAAATGGAAAAAGAAGGTCTTGTTTAATTTTTTATAATTGCTTCTTAGAGTTTAAGCACTGAGCATCAGCACATCATAACTAAAACATTATAAAATGACACATAATAGTTTCAAAAATACTTAAAAATAAACAGAGAGCACATTATTAGTGTCTTAATGGGGAAAAAAACAAATAAAAAAGCAAAAAAAAATCTGTAATAAATAAAAAATAGGAACTCTTCAACCCCAGATGCCCAATAATTCCACTTAGCCCACTTCTACTCATCCATGCTTCAGAATAAGGACAAATGTGGCCTAGTTTCCTGAACTAGAACAATAACATTCAGATCTAAACTCATATAACCTCTAATTTTTTAATTGGAATTTATCATACCAAAAGCTTCAGAGCATGTAATAGTTATGAAGTTATTTAGAAAGCTAGCTGTGATTTGTCAACTTTGTTCCACGGCTACAATGGTTAAGCTACCTTGGTAGTCACTCTCTGCTTTTAAAAGAACCTCACAATTACTATAGTACTACAGTGTCTACTATAGCTTTGAGTGTAATTATCACTGATTTAAACAAATTATATATAATAGAGTTAAGACCAAACTGTGTTAGTTACCTTAAAAGAACAAATAAGATCTTCCTTCCCACCCCAAAACACAACTGTACAAGTGTCTTTATAAGGTCTGCATTCTACTCAGTCTCTATGGTATGGATTCTCCATCACATTAAAGGATTTAAAACAAAAAAGTCTGGCCAAGATATAGCAATAAAAACTGTCTGGAAAAGGAGGTAAGGAGGGGAAAAGATGCACTGGAGGAAATGAGTGGGAAGAGGGAAGGAGAAAAGAAGGTAGGAGGAAATAAAGTAGCTATCAATGTCACACACTATATATCTCATCTTTCAAATAAGTTATACATTTATCAAGTAATGTACACATTGTGTATATGCATATGTATGTTAACTTAAAATTATCTTTCCTAGAGAAATAATGGGAAAAAATGGCTAACATTTATGTAGTCCTTACTATGGTGCCAGACACTGTGCTAAGTACTTTATAATTGTCTCCTTTGATTCTCACAACAAATCCTTGAGAGACACATGCTATTATTATCCCCATTTTTACAGATGAGGAAACTTTGGTGAATACAGGTTAAGTGACTTGCCCACGATCACACAGCTATTAAGTGTCTGAATCTGAATTTGAACTCAGGTCTTTCTGACTCCAGGTCAAATACTCTATCCACTGTGCCATCTATTTTTAAAACCACAACAGAATCTTCTGTTTTGATCGCACTTAAATAATTATACCATCGGTAAGAACCAGAAGATTATTTAGACTATCAGTAATTACCAGAGCTTGAATTCTTCAGGAGAACTAAAATAAGAAAAATTTAGATTCAGAAACTCAATTGGCAAGCACTTTACTAGGTGCCAAGTACCATGCTCAACAATCATTAAAAAAAAGTTGCTGGTCTCAAGACACTTATATTCTAATGTGGGAAACAACATATCCATAGAGGGGCACGTTCAGAATACAGAGTGAAAGGTAGCAGTAGAAGGGAAGTAGAAGCCTCCTGCAGATGGCACTTTATTCATCAAAGAATCCAACGGTTGGGGCAGCTAGGTGGCAGAGTGAATAGAGTCAGGAGGACCTGAGTTCAAATCCAGCCTCAGACACTTAGCACTTAATGGTCGTGTGGCCTTGGGCAAGTCACTTAACCCCAATTGCCCTGCCTTCCTCCCTCCAAAAAAGAAAAAAAAAGAATCTAAGTGTTCTAAGAGGGGGCAGTGAGTAGAGAGAATTGTAGGTATTGGGGTCAACCAATGCAGAACCATAGAGAGAGGACATGGTACATAGATATGAGAGAGGAACAGCATGGAGGCCACTATAGCTGGACCTCACAGTACACAGAGGAGAGAAGTGTAACAGACTGGAAGATACGAAAGGACCAGGCTGTGAAGAGCTTCAAGTGTCAAGGAAGCTTCTGTTTGAACCTAGAGTTAAAAGGGAACCCCTCAAGTTCACTGGATTGAGGAGGATAATATGAGTAAGTCATTTTGGCGGGGGTGACAAGTGTACGAACAAGGATGGTGGGTGTGTAAGTGGAGAGAAGAGGACATGTGTAAGAAATACTTAGGAGAAAGAAATCACATGATTTGGCAATTGACTGGATATGGGACATGATGAATATGAATATACTATACTGAACATATATATTGCATATGAATATATATTGAATAATATAATGAATATGAATGAGGGGTCAAAGAAGACAAGAGAGTAAACATGAGTGTATGAGAAGGTAGTTTCCTCAAAAGCAAAAGGGAAGTTAATGCTGAGAGTACAATATAAAGAAGGCCCAAAACATTGCCTTGAGGCACTCTCAATGTAGGTGGGAAAGAAATGGATGAAGATCAGTAGAAGAGACTGAGGAGTGGAAGGAAAACTGTGAGGCCAAAATCATGAAATTCAGAACCATGAGAATATCCAGGAGAGGACAGTCAATAGAGACAAAATACTGTAGACAAAAGTACACCCTGAACCTTAGTTTTCAACTATGAAAAGGTCTACGAGCCCATAACATTAAAACAATGAGCTCTCCAACTAAGTTCTCTGACAAAACAAGGGTTAGACACTAAGCTAAACGAAATGGAGACACATAATATTAAATCCAGAGGCACAAGGCTGGTAAAGCTGATCAAATTTACTTAGGATGTTTGAACTAAAAGGTAACATAATTTCTGAAAACTATGTCACATCTACAAACAAAACATGAGGGCATAGTATAGTAATGTTTTTCCACCACTGGGGTCACTCCTTTGGCTTCAAAAGGCCCTTTTAAAAATTCATGTATGTTACCTGAGAGTTAATGTCTTAGTACTCTGTGACCATAGCAGATACACAGGGAGCCTCAAAAAACCAGGAACAAGACGGGTGAAGTTCGACTGGAGGCCTGCGGAGGGAAGGTAAACGTGGGGGGAAAAGGAAAGATTCTGAGTATGAGGCTCAGAACTTAGGGCAAACCTGGGTTTGAGGAGGGTATATCTACTCCACAATTAAGACATGAGCCACAGAGCTCTAATTCAAATATTTGTTTGGTAGAGCATGGGATGTGTTCCTTATTAAATTCTCCCTCTGTAGTGCTTCACTTCCTACTTTTAGGATATAACATGCAGAGAGTAGGCAAATGAAAACACTGGGAAAAACTGATCTAGATTATTGTGAACTAAGGACTAGAGAGTTTAAAATTTCACATGCTATATAGATTTTTGTCATTTATGTAACTTTTCCCCTGGGTCAAGCACACATATATCAATATGTATTTAGTCTTCTTTGAAAGGATGTAAATAATATACAGAAAAAAAATAGCAATCAATGTATCTTTAAATATTATGAGTCATAACATTTCTTCTGAAATAAATTCCTGGCAACAATAAAATTTAACACTTGGTCTAATTTCCCATTGCCATGAGTATATGTAATTGTAATATTAGATTATGTATACCAATATAGCATATCATTTCATCTATAATTATCCTATTTCAACATTACGTAATGCGTGCTACTACAGAAAGGGACACTACATGAAGTAGATAGTGGAAAAGCTTAGTTTCTAGCACCAGTTGTGTTACTAACTAGCTGTGACATTAAGTCATTCTATGAGGGGATGAGACTAAATGATATTTAAGATTCCCTCCCAGTTTAATAATTCTGCAGTTCTAAATACCATTTGCTGTATATTCTAACTGCCCCTTCTACAAGGTTCAGTTCAAGGCCCAAAGCGCGGTCATTCCTTTGTGGGGAGAATGATTTAATAGGTATTAATGTTATCAAATGACAAGGTTTTAGTGCCCGCCAAGTAGTAAAAAGCAGAGCTAGGTTTTGAATACAGGTCTCTGAGTCCGAGCCTCTACTCTTAAGACTATACCACTTCGTATCTGTTCTACGAAGAGGACGATAATGAACATAATTTTCAATTTATAAGAATATTCTAATTCTTGGGGACTCTGACAACAATAGATTGTAATCAGTTTCGTTTATTACACTACTTAAAGTGAACATGAAATAAGTTTGATTCTCCCGAGTGACCAAGGTAAAGAAATTAACTTTAAAAACCACCAGCTGACACCCATTTCATAGGCAAAAGTGAATATAATTGTTGAAAAAAATTGTTAGATCAGGTTTAGGTGGTATTTCAGATCATGACTTTCCCTTCCTCCACCTACTCTTAAATTATGACTTATTCTTCATAAAAAAAATTCCAGGTAATGAGGAACTCCACTAGATCTAAGCTGATATTGAATATTACAACTTCCTTTCCAGGATATTCAGTTATCAGTATGGTAACTAGGCTTATTATTTCTTTCTACTATTTAAGATTAATGTTATTACTTCAATCATTTTTAAGGATTCCTATGCATTTTATTCTCTTTCTAAACACAGGTCAAGTTTACTTTTTCATGTTTTAAAATTGACATTCTCAGTACCATGGATCACATTTATAAAATGAAACATTCAGCAAAATAACTTTAAAAAATACTATTTGTCCTCTGGTTCCAAAAGGATTTTTTTCTTTTGTTTTGAATAGAGTCCAAGCTAATTTTGTCCTATTTTCATTGAAAATGTTCTAATAATGTAGAAAATTATGTTAATCTTATATCCCAATAAAAGGATTCCAAAAATAACATTCCTTCCATTAAGTATACTTCAAAAACTGAACCTTGTTAAAGTAAATGAAATGAGTTTTTCTAAATCTCAAGTCAAGCCAGGTTAGGGCAATGGCTTGCCACATATTGATGGGCTGAACTTCTTTTCTTCCTCTCCACAATCTTAATAGCTCTAATCACATTAATCATATTTATTGCTGAGCAATGTCCCCACCATCTGTTACTGACATCATTCTATCCGAAAATATCCTTTTCTTACATCCCCATTCTTAAATACTCTGCACTTTAAACTTCAATAGAGAAAAGAAATAATATAAAATTTCTACTTTTAAATGATTCATTTTGGAAAGATAGCATTAAGACAATACAATTGCATGACTAAGAAAATGGCTTACAAAAGACAATTTTACCAACATATTTTAAATTGATACTCTCATATCCATTTGGCCAAATCCCCATATGTTTTGGGATCTGAATAGTGAACATCTCCATTTAACTCTCCAAATACTATTTAAAAATGTGTATTCAGTAGTAGATGCAGAAAAGGATCAATAAGCTCCTGGAAATTAATATACTATAATCCAGGATAACTATTCTTAAGCTGTAAGTGCTTACTACTGTTTATTTTTGTTTGGAAAACAGAAAGACATATTTCATCATCAGTAGCTATTAGAAGTAACAAAATTATTTCTGCAAGGTATAGAACCCATCAAAGTTTTATGAGCTTTTTGATACATTTACCAACAAAACAAAACAAAAAACACTTTTCTCACCATTGCATTCCTTTCTCATATCATAGGAACTTAGATTTAGGGCTGGAAGGGACCCTTAAATTCATCAAGTCCAGAACACTCATTTCACAAATGAGGAACCTGAGGGCCAGAGAAGGGAAGGATCACAAAACAGTTAAGTGGCAAAGCTGGCATTTAAGCCCAGGTCAAGGCTCCAGATGCAGCACTTTGCAACACTACTATCAGTAGTTTATGATACTAACGATTCTCTCAAACTATTCAGTCAGAATTCTACTAATTAAGAAATATACAACACCGAGCCATAAGGTTTAAATTATCCTTTAAAAATCTAGGAATTTGTCATGTATCTTCATTAAATGGAGCCAATACTGAACTTTATGTTAAGATATTCTTTTCCCTCACATCTTTTCTAAATAAGCCTAATTCTTTACTACCTTTCTAACATCACCAGTTGGTAAAATTAGCCTCACTGTCCTCTCAAAGTTCTTTCCTTGGCACTGTCTCCTTTCATATATATAGCCCTACACAGCATTTTTTTAAGGATCAGCAAAAAAAAAAACAAAGGGTGAGAAAAATGGCAAATCATCTTCCATAATCTACTCCCAACAAAGCACAGCCCCAGGAACATTTCTAAATCACATTTTCATTTGCCTTCTACACATTTCTATTAAACATCAACAAGGGTCTATGTAAGTTTATACTATTAGCCTTCAGTAGTCATTTCCTATTCGTTTTCCAACCAAATTTTTTTGTTAATTATGTATCAATTAATACCAATCTCCCTAATTCCATTCTTTCCTCCTTCTCCCCCTCTGAAATCTCTATCCTGATTCAACTCTTCCTCTTATAAGAACAAGGAATAAAAGATAGGATCCTCATATGAAATTATATATATTTATATATATATATATTTGCTAGATTCTAATTTATACTACCATGTAGTCCTTCTTGTACTTGATCACCTTTTGATGCTTTTTGAGTCCTTATTAAAAGGAAGGAAATTCAAGGCACTGATCAGAACAAGCTCTCATAGCATCCCCAAAGATTCTGAGAATATACCACATAAATGAAGTTTTACATAGGAGATAAGACTTTGCAAAGAAAAATATGTAATACAAATGCTCTGTGCTCACTAGTACTTCAGCCAAACATGCAATGTAATTAAGTTATGTTTATTTTAATTTTCAAAATGCTCATTTTTGCAAATAAAGCAATTCACATTGCTTTTGTCACTTCTTTATTTCTTAAATTGAATTTACCTGATAGACCCATACTGAATTCTGATACCTATTCATTTTTAAAATGAAAATTCCTCAACCTTAGTTCTGCTTTTAAAACTATGCTTGGTGCTTCTGTGTTTTTCAGCCATGAAATAAAAAATTGCTGCCTCAGAAAAGCTCTTTCCAATTCCACCACTGTATTGACGGAGGTCATGGGTTGTCTATTCATGAAAACCCACAATGATACCCATTTACAGTTCTCATTATCCTTCCAAAAGAAGGAACTGTTTCAAATTTCTGCACTGGGCTTCCTTGCAGGAAGCGCCTAGTTTACGTACAACTAAATATTAAAGTTATAGTGCTGATCTTGTCATTCATTTTTTGCAATCTAGTATTAAAATTCAATCAAAAATATGTATAGAGTACAGAAATTATCCACAAAAATAAAATCTTAGCTTTCTAATGTAAATAACACTTGCAAAACAAGATTCCTATCTAAGGTGCAATAACTAAATGGTTAAAGTCATCTCAGCCCGAGATGATACCATGTTTTGAAAACAAATGAAAACATGTAAAAAATGTTAAGAGATTCAATCTTTTTTCTTGGGGGGGTGGCGGGGGATAAGTATAAAACATAGCATTCCTGTCTATATACAATTCTGATTTTTGCGAGTTCAAAGACCTTAAATGCAAGTGCTTCTCTTTCAAATAAAATTATTTCAAATAAATTCAAAGTCCCATTCCCAAGTACTAAACTACCTGATTTTATCACTTAATTTTACTATCTCCAATTGTAATTTTTTTAGGAGGGGGACTGATTTTTCAATTTTTATGAACCTCTAACAGTTCTGAGACAAATTTAATGAATATACAAAGACTGGTCATCTTATTTGACTACATTAAGAATGCAAAGAACACACAATGCTTATTACTTATTTTATCATATGAGTATTAGGGCTTGTAGTCAATCACCACACCAAAGGAAGTTTGAAAGGGGGAGAGAAAAGAAGGGAGCAAGCATTTATTAAGCACCTTTTATATGCCAGATACTGTGCTAAGGGCTTTATGAATATTATCTTATTTGAGAGAGTGGCACATAATTAAAGGAATCATATGGGCCAAATCCACCACCCTCTTAGTCTATGTCACTTATTTCAGGGCCCCCTCTTTTTACTGTTAATAAGCATCACACTTGTTCTTTTAACTTGTTTCCACACAAACACACACACACACACTCTCTCTCTCATACGTTCATTCCTTACCTCTTCCTAGCAGCTTAGGGCCCAGGTCTTCCTTCTTCTTCTTCCTGTATGTGGTGAGCTGATGAGTATTCCTTCCAATCAACATACTTATCCCCCAGCCACTTCCCCACACTTCCAACTTATTGCAGAAGGCATACGTCCGCTTGAACTCGAGGATAATTCTGCAAACGCTGGTTTGGAATTAATTTTTAAATAAGATTTATGCTACGTTGAAACCTATTTGGCTATTTATATTTATCCTATATGGCATTCAGTTTTATTACTCCTTTGTAGAAAATATTTTATTCACCTATGGTCATATGGAAGCTAATTCTTCATAAGCAAATAGTTGCAGCAGCTGATTATCGTTAAATGCACTGTTTAAATGATTTGTTGATGGAATTTACTAAGCTGTTTTGAGGTTTAATTAAATGTTTGGACTGTACTTAGTAATTATCAGATGAGAGATTTCATATACCGTGTAATAAATTCAACTTGCTACATATCAGTTTAATTTGCTATGAAATTAAAGAGCTTCTTCTGTAAGTTAAAGTGCTCCATAAAAGCCTTTATTTTGTTCCAAATTAACCTAAATACGACATTAGTGTTCAACATCGTCTTTTAAAAATAGGTGATGCCTATTTTTAACATATTTTAAAGGGACTGTATTCTAATTTTTGAAGGCAATCTTCCAGACAATGGCCCAAGAATACACCTAAGAATTAAGGATCATTTTACAGAACTACGTATCTACAAAAATACAGACACATAAAGGCTATAGGAAAATATGAACAACCTAAGAAGGGTTAAATACTTCAAAATGTATGCCGCCTGATAATCATTTCCTCAAAAATAGCTGCACTGTCACAAGACAGATGTTTTGGTCACTTACAAGCAAAGGCAGCAACAAAACTTCTAGATGTTATGTTTATAGTAATTCTCATTATTATAATAAAACAGAAGAACGTAGAAAATAAAGCAAGTCAAATAGTTGCTAGCTAATTTTCAGGAGGCATCAAGCTCTTTATCATTTCACAGAAGGTACAACAAGGTTGGTGAACTGCCACATCTCCCTTCAAAAATACCAAAGGGGAGCCCATGACAAAACCTTCATGGAATATTACTGACATGACCCGGTGCGATATGATGCATGTGTCATATCATAGCACTAACAAAGAAGCTTTGCTTCACAATTAAACAAACTCTGCTGTCAAAAAGTGCTAATTATATACCTGTTTTAGTCTGAAAATAAAAACACACTGTGAATTCTGAAAGCCGGTTATTTGAAGAAAAATTCTTCAGTTCAAGTAGGAAGCCTACTAGTTTGGAGGTGAAGTATGCAGGTCCCAACAAGACATACTGATCAAAACTGACAGCAGTTCACAGTTTAAGTTATCTTAATGGCAAGGGATGGTTAAGTATCAGAGATGATGAAACTCATTTTGTATCTTAATTTAAGCTCAGGAATAGAGCAGTACATAAACTATATCAAGTAACCAAAGATTTAACCTTCTGTACCTCTGTGAGAGACAGAGAGAGAGAGAGAAACATGAAAGTGAAACATACCACTATACTACTGTTGGCAGACATTTTAAAACTACTGTGCAAAATATGCATAAAACATGATCATCATTTTTTTATGTAGGTTGAAACTGACCTTGTGTTGGCTAGCAAATTTTTAACTTAGAACTTTTAATTGTCTGAAGACTATTCTAATTCATTTTGAATAATAATGGTTCTTAGATTCAAAACCAAATAACTTTAGTTAGATTTCCCACTCAACTAAAAAAAAAACCTTCTCAAATATGCTTATAACACTTTATTATTCTAAGAACATGGGGAAATTCTATTGTGGAAAATAAGGATTAGAGAAACAAATCTGTGGGCAGTTATTTGTTAGTTTAAAGCAGATGTGCGGGCCTACTTGATGGCAGGAGGATAGATATATAACCTGGGCTCAGAAGTCCCACCTAACACATCATTACCAGTGTGACTGAGCAAGTGCCACAGCAACTCTGTAAGATTATAAGTCGCAGGGCTCCTGTTCAAGCTTCATCACTGGCAGTTAGCTACCCCAATGATATAATAGGTCCAGATTGACTAAAAAAAATTTTTGGGAGACCTTGGAAGCGAGGACTGTTAAGTGATGGCTTATATCTGTATAGTTCTTTAAAGTTACAAGCTGTTAGATTGTAAGGTAGGGTAGTACAAATATTAGCCCCCCCAGTGGAGAAGGGAAAACTGCCGATCTGAAAACTTAAATGACTCCAGATGCAGTGAGAGAGTGCTGGGTTGGAAGTTAGTGGACCTGGGTTTTAACCTCAGTTACACCACTACCTACCTCTGTCCCTAGAGTAAGTCACCAAAGGGCTCTGGGCCCATTTTCCTCTTTTATAGACTATTAAGAGGTTGTACTAGGTTATGTCTGTAGCCCCTTCTAGCTCTAAATTTGTTATCATTTGCCTGTGGTCACATGGTTAGCATGTATATCTGAAACAGAATTTGAACACATGCCCTCAGACACCAAGACCTGAGGTTTTTCCACTACACAAAATATATATAAAGAACCAAGTTTCATAGATGTAGGGATTTCCTTCCCAGATTTCTGCTCATCTGAAGACTTCTTTCCAAAGAAATGACCAAACCTAGGACATAAGCCCTACTTACACAAGAGAACAAAACATTTACATTTCCTAATGTTTGGGGGGCCCTTGGTCTACTGCTGAGAAGCTGCTGCCTAGAAGTTTAAAATGACACCCTTTAAACAATTGCTTATGTATAATATGTAATATTCATGTTGAAAATATAAAGCTTCCCCCTCAAGGACCTATCCCATTTCCCACCAAATTACTCATTTTGTCCACCAAATTTCCAAATACAATTTTCATAACTCATAATGCTATTTTAGCGGAGCTTATTTTCTCTCCACACTTAAGGCTGTGTATATTCATCATTATTCATTCCAGGTTCACTTATTCAGATTTATCCAAGACCTAAAAAACTTTCTTAACACTAACTTGATAATAACCTGATCTAGGTTCCTTTACTTATTTCTGGAGTTTAGGATGTTTTTCTCTTTAACTTCTCCAACTATGAAATTTTATCTATACTTAACATTAATTATTTTCCATTATTATGTATGTTCTCAGTTTTTTCAATGCTATTATTTTATTACAATGTTTTAAAGAAAGCACTTAGGATCAAAAATTGGAAACTAAAATAAAATCTCTTACTTTAAGACTTAGAACATAATCTACCTGAAATAGCATCTACGATAGCCAACTCAAAAATTTCAAGAAAAAACAATTTTAATTTACAAAATATGTAATTTGTATGGTTTCACAATATGGTGCATAGCTAAAACACTAATAAAAATGAAAATATTCAAACTGATTTCCAATTACAATAAACTTAGATGCAAAGTATCTATGCTTAACACAATAAGTGTACTGAATTTTAAAAAGCACAAGTCCCAAAACTGCTAGGTACAGATGATAAATATCCTATGGAATTTAGTTAATAGGAAATCTGAAAAGTATGACTTGGTATTAAGTGATATCTCCTTTCCTCAATTTTGTGATTAACAGGATTTTTTTATTGGTATTAAGCTAGAGCAAACAAATCAGAATAATACATATGCAATATTCAGTACACACAGTTAAAGAAATTCAAAACCTGTATAAAACAAAAAAATTTGAGAAAAATTACACAGCTTAAGAGATACAGTGGTAAAGGTCCTCTCCATCCCTTGATTACAGCTTGCACTCTGTACCTAAATAGAAGAACTTACTGCACTCAACTGTAATAAGAAATATAGACTCATGTTAGTATAGAGCGAATTTAGGGGATTAAATAAATTCTCTAAGAACCTTGCATTGGCAAACAGGTGACTTCAGTTGGTGAAAGCAGCCTAAGGAAGGGGAAGTGGGGAAGAAAAATTAACTGGTGTTCTGAAATATTTTTTTAAATAATTTCTTATTTTTCAAACACTGCTTTCCTAACAGAAGTGTTGTACACTTGCACAATGTTAATTACTTTATTATACATGGAAGCCTGTAATAGGCTGATTACACAATAAGACTGCAAACAACCAGTGGTACTTTTCTGACGTCAGAAGAGTACATAGGACTGAAACATCACCAAAAGTACATAAAAAACTCATGAGCATAAACATCAAAGTACAATAAAAAAATGTAATCGAAAAAAAATACATTTGCTAAAAAGTGGTTTAGAGCAGCGCCACCGCCTATCAGTAGCTTCGAATGGCCATTAGCGTTCCTAGCAAGTTTCCATTAACTTCACAAGATCCGTGTACAATACTGACTCATGTACTCCAGAAAGTACAGGAAAGGCTGCAATTTCACAGAGGTTCTGATGTCATTAGGAAATACTGAGCTCAATTCTCATTGGTTAAGCCACCAGACAGAATTACAACCTTATTACACAGAGCTGTGAGTAAGTGGGGCTATGATATTATCATACATGGAAACTTGTATTGGATCTACAAATGGGGAGGGGGAAGGGTGTTTACACTACTGTTGACTATTTGATGCCATAAGACATATAAAAAGTACATAATGAATTATGTTTTGGAATGTAAATCATTTAAAAATTCAAACTGTCAAGATAGGAAGAAAGGAACAAGGAGGGAAGGTCTAAGAACCTTGAAGAACAGGGTTGAGAACAAGGACAAAACAGAGGTGTGTCATATACTAGAAGACAAGTGGAAGAGAAAATGTTTTAAACCATGTATAATAAATGCATCCCCAAAATGTATATGTATTACATAATACCATCTTATGGTTCTTATATGAACCACTTGGGTTTCAATTTTTGTTGATGTCACTAGAATCTCTTAATGGAATTACAGCCTTGTTATAGTTGGGATGAGGGGAGGGCGCTTTTCATTCTTCTTTATAGTTAAAGCTATCATTCCAGGCTTTGATCAAAGATCCAAGAATATTTGTTCTACCAGTCTGGAATGAATGTGGTTTGGAAGATCAGAGTCCATTTGAAAAGCTGCAACAAAATATAGGTAGCCAACATCTCAGAATTTTGGATCAGCCCAGACAGAGATAGCAATTTGAAATGTTTTAGATCCCTTACTTAAATGTTGAAATATTTTATCATTCTTCTATCTGCAAGTTGGATATTCCAATACAGTGATAATGTATAGAATTCCCATGCGTTATTACACTTTCCTGAGAGTAAAGCAATTAGAATAACCTTAATCCTAGGAACAAAATTTTTTTGTAGGTTTTTTTTTTTTTGCATTTAAAACTTTTGGGCTATTCCCTGACAATCTATACATGTAAATTTGATTGCTAAACATTGTCACTTTGAATGTCAAACTATTTTTAATCTATTGATTTTGATTAAAAATCATAATACAAACAGAGCTAAAATCACACTAACAAAATAAACTAAATATGAAAAGTTGCATTGAAAGGGCATGTTACATTATTCTTAATAGGATCATGTAGAAACATTCCAATGGCAGTGTTCTCAAAATAAAACAAAATCACACTGTAAGACCCCCAGCCTGGTCACACTTGGGACCTTACCTGTAACTTTGGCTGGTTGGTGTCTTTACTCTTGTACTACATGGCTCACTTACATCAGACATCATATTTGTATACCCTGAGAAATCTGACACTGAAGTCCTTACTCTATGGTCCACTTCTCCATTAGAGTTAGTGATAAAGGTCATTGGCACCCTGCTGCCCGACTTAAACTGAGAACCAAATGCCTGTGCAAAGTTCTCAATTTGATACGTTGTTCTAGGCTCTATGTCTTTCTGAGGATCTATCTGGCTAGTTAACTCCTGAGATGGAATCTGAAAGCTTGTGGAGGACTCTAAGTTTTTCTGTTCCTTCTGGCTAGTCAATTTCTGAGATGTAGACTGGTAGCTTGATGAAGTCTCTAAGTTTTTCTGTGGATCTATCAGATCATCCAGTTCCTGTGATGGAGTCAGCTGCTGATGGGTGGCCTCCAAAGCAGATAAATAAAAACCTGGTTGAGATCCAAGCAACATCCCAAAAGGAGGCTTTGGCAATGTAGTTGGCAACACTGAGGTAACAGATTGGCTGAAACCACACTCCAGGGGAGATGTAGTGTATATTTGTTTATCTGGAAATAAAGTGTGGTTGTGGAGAGTTGAAGACAAACTAACAAACTGGAAACTGGGTCCAAACGCAAAACCGGTGCTATTGGCTGATCTTTCAAAAGCTTGCTGGATGTATTTGGAATATCCTTGCAACATGTTTGTTTTGTCATTTGAAGGTGTCTGGTTGCCTGGGCTCAAATTTTCCTCTTGAACCATGTCTGAATGTTCTCCTGAGGGGTGTAAATCAACTCGTTGTTCTGTTATGTTGAAAGGATCCTCTTTCTGCCCCTCAGATTTACTTGAATACTGGTCCAAAAGGCTCTGTAAGACTTCATCAGGGATTCCAGACTTGTCATGACAAGACTTGATCTCAGTGTTGAGAGATGAGGAATCAATAAGTGATAATGGCGCTTCATTGTCCATAACACTCACGCCTGCAGACTGGATGACAGACTGTTGGGAGGCCATATGTCCAACATTTATAGAAAAGGCACTGTTACCACTGGCAGTTTGTAAGTATCTTCTCTTCTTTGAAAACTGCATAGCATCATCATAGTTGCTACTTAGCTGGCCTTGCTTGCCACCTGCACCCTGGAGAAGACTAATGGCCTCCACACTACTATTGGACACTATGCCAAGAGAACCACTTGGTTTCCCTGACAGTGATTTCTGTCCAACTATATCTGGTAATGGTGACACAAAATTAAGGTAGTTTTTGTCTGTATTTTTTCTGCTTCCTTTTTTGAAGACCAACTTTGGCACCCTTTTTTGTAATTCGTCAATACCAGCGCCAATTATGCCACCACTGGAAGACACAATAGGAATTTCTACTGTATAACTCTGCATGTTGATATTATTTGCAATTTGTGATTCATTTGCTTTACCAGTCTTATGTTCCTTGTTTTCAATGGATAAACTCTTTGACTTATTTTTTCTCCTTGAAGAACTTGTATTTCCCTGAGACAACACAGTCAGGTTACCCATACTGTTATGGTTTGATGACCCAGGTTCTGCACTAGCTGCTCCTTTAGCTACAGCTTCACCACAGGTGCGCCTGTGCTTCAACAATCTATCAGTCCTTGAAAAATACTGTTGACAAGTATCACATTTGTATGGCTTTTCTCCACTATGTGTCCTCTTGTGTCTCTCCATATGGTACTTCTGAATGAACTTCATGCTGCATTGATCACACCCAAATGGCTTCTCTCTACTATGGATTTTCTCATGTCTTTGCAGCAGATACTTCTGAATGAAACCCATGCTACACTGGCTGCACTGGAAAGGTCTCTCTCCTGTGTGAATGAGGACATGTCTGCGCAGGTGGTAGGAGCTCCTGAAAGCAGCGCTACAGTGTTCACAGATGTGAGGTTTCTGACTTGGGGAAAGAATGGCACCTTCTCCATCTCCAACCAGAGAAGGCTTGGAAGAAGCGCTGGGCTTCCGCTTGGCTTTGATTCCCTGAGATTCTGGCTTTGGCCTCTTTGCCTTTTTGACGCTAGTGTCCTGCTTTGGCTCCTCGCTGCCGTGGTGGTCATCGGTCCTGCTGCTGCTGCTGAGCAGCACGTCTCGGTGGTGCTGGGGGGGAGGGTGCTGGCCGTGCTGGTGCAGAAGGCTCAGATCCTGGATGACGCCGTGGCTCCCCCCCTCCCCGCCTCCTAGGCCGGGAGCTCTCTCCTCCGCCCCTGCGAACAGGCCTCCGTAGTGGTGGTGGTGGTGGTGATGCTGCTGCTCCTCGGGCTCCGTGGGCTTCTCTTGTTTGATGCTCACCAGGGACTGCAGAAAGCCCCAGGAGTTCCTCTGCGGGGGGTAGGCCGCGGCCGGCGCCGCGGGCTCCTTCTTGAAAGTCATGTCCGGGGCAGGAGGAGGAGGCGGGGGAGGCTCGGCGGCCGGAGCTGCGGAGTTGGAGGCCGAGGAAGAGGAGGAGGAGGAGGAGGAGGTCGAGGAGGAGGAGGAGGAGGAGGAGGATAACACGCACTGCGGGGGAGGGGCGGCCCCCACCGCCGCCCGGGTAAAGCTGGTGACCGGGGGAAGCCGGTGGTTGAACATGACCATACTCGGGGGGAAGGTGGGTTCCATCTCCACCCTCCTGCTGCCGCCGCCGCCGCCGCTACTGCTGCTGCTGCCGCCGCCGCCGCCGCCGCTGCTGCCGCCGCCGCCGCTGCTGCTGCTACCGCTGCCGCCGCCGCCGCCGCCGCTACTCAGGAACCCACTGCCGACTTTCATACCCCGGAGGAGGCCTGGCTGAGGAGAGGAGGAAAAGGGAGGAGAAGGGAGGGAAGGAGGAGGAACCGGGCCCCGGGGCCGGGACCACCGCGGCGCTCAGACCCCGCCGCCGCCGCCGCCGCCGCCGCTGCCGCCGCCGCCGCCGCCCAGACCGCAACGCGCCCGGCGCTTATCCCCGGCCGCCTCCGGCCCCAGCGCGCATGGTACGGCGGCCCTACCCCGGACCTCCCCCCCCTCCCCCCTCCCTGGCCCCCCAGCAGCAGCACTTACGGGTCCCGCCGCCGCCACCGCAGCCGCCGTCGCCTCCAGTTAATAAAAATAACGCCGAGTCCTCTCCACAATGGAATTAAAAGCCTCCCTAGCACTGCGCAGGCGCGGCGCGGGGTCTGCTGGGAACTACTCGACCCGGCCAGAGGGGAGCTCTGGGGAGCCAGGGCGCCTGCGCAACAGCTTCCGCCCGGCCGTCCTGTCAATCATTCCGGCGGTTGGGCCCGAGGGTTGGGGCCGACTCGTGTGGGGCCCGTGGGGCGGGGACTTGTGAGGTGACCGGCGGGGTGGGCCTGGGCCGAGGCAAAGGGGAAAGAGGGCTCGGGCCTTTCGATGTGCAACTGGCAGGGCAAGAAGGGACGAGGATTTGGGATTGGAGTCACTAGGGCTGCGTTGGCAGGAAGAAAGAGGGCGCCTGGGAAAAGGAAGGAGGCAAATGGGGCAGAGATGGGAGGTGAAGTGGGGAGCATATGGGTACCTAGCCGGTCAGATTAGACGAGAGCACCCCCTTCAGACACCCCCCCCACACACACACACACCCTCCGCAGTCGTCCTGCCGTCACCAAGTCCATTCACCCCTGCGTTAGTTCGTGATCTCTTGGACCCAGTTCATTAGCAGTCGTGGGAGTGGCTTACTTTGAAAACGTAATCGGGGTACCTTTGCCAAAAAAAAAAAAAGCTGCTGTCTTATTGCCAACCTACCTGAAGGCTACTCAAAAAGGAAACCACTTGCAATCCGAGTTCAGCCGCCCTATAAAATACACGCCCACACGCACTTCATCATCATTAAATGTTATTTAAATGCCCACGTTCCTTTGTAGGCTTTACTTATGAGCCTATTTGTCCTGTTACCTCGCAGCTACTTTTCTTTTTTGGAAACTGCAGTGGCTACCAAACCGCTTACCACCTCTGGAAGACCACTGATGTCATTCTTCAGTCCCCACCCCCATCCCTTCTTCCAAGCCAAGAAATATAAGAAGACTGCTTATTCTTGTCCCTTAAAGGAATCTCCCAAACCGAAACCGAACAAATGAACTCCACAAATACTTATCGAGCACCCGTGAGCTAGGTGCACATCTTACTGCAAACTCCTTGAGGACAGGGGCTGCCTTTTGCTTCTCTGTATCTGCTGTGCCCGGCGCTTGATAAATGTTGATTGAATTGAATTGATAATTGAGTATGCAGCCATCTGAAGCAGCATTTTTCCTTTTGGGTTGCATAAATATGGCACTGGAGCTTTGCACAGGTGCCTGGCACATACTAGGTGCTAGAACTGTAATGACATACCTTTTATGGTGTATTTTCTGAATGTTAAAATAAAACGACGGTTTTCTTTTCTGCTTTTTTCTGATATTTTATCCATGAGCTGTAGTTCATGTTTATATAACAGTTTATGGTATGGTGTGCAAAGCCTTTTCCTCACAGCCACCCTGTGAGGTAGGTACCATTATTATTAAGCATATTTTACAGATGCGGAAACTAAGACCTAGAAGGATGAAAGGACTTGTCCAGGCTCATACAAACTATTAAGTGTCACAGCTGGGAATCATAGACTCTAACATCAAGCCTGCTATACCATGCTGGTGTAATGAAATTATGAATAAATACCCATAGGCCTCACTTATTTGGCCTCAAATATTTTAAAATAATTTTTAAAATATTAAAGGTGATTCATAAAAAGAAACCAATATTTGATGAAATATTATATTCTACATAATGTTTTTAGAGTTAAGAAAAATTAGTCCCTAATTGCATGTAACTATAAATGCCAAAGTTCTGTCTCTTGAACTGTAAAACTTTAATACAGTCAAGTGTAGCTAAGTGTTAAAAGAAAGACTGGAAATTCAAAAACTTAAAACAGCAGTAAAATATTAGTCAATGCCTATGAGAAATGAGTCTGTCCCTTTATTCAGGGTGTCTGTGTTTAATGGTAAGCTGGGATGCATATAAGCTAGTCCAAGCATGAAGGGCAGTAGGACACTCATATGGAAAGCCAACTTTGTCCCTCAGTTATCAAGATAAGAAACCTGTCATTTCTCTCATTCACTCTGTCAGCCTTGAGATACTCTAAGCAGACTTACCTCTGTGTTGTACACCCCATATATCAGGAAGATGAAGAGACCCTGTAAAATAAAATGGAGGGGAAAAGCTGTTAACTCTAATCATTTCAGCAGTAGAAATACCTGAAATAAACTTTCCTGGGAACAGACAAAAGAAGACACACTTCATCAAGGTCAATTTATTTTTCTATTTTTCAACATTATAAGCTGTACCTTGAACATTTATTTGATAACATGGGACTGCTTTTGCCTATGGCATTTTGTGCTATTCACCTCTTTAGAAATAGAAAAAGATGTCACCAATAGTGGAGCTTATTAATTAGAAAAATTTTTATGTTTGCCTCTGAATAATCTTTGCTCAATGAATTAAAGATGAACTCAGAAATGTCACCCAAATAATTTTAGAATCATTAGCAAACTATTAGTATTTCCAAGTACCATTAAAAATTTGGTCACAGTAGGTATGTAAGCCATATCTCAGATAAATAATCTTTTATTAAAATGTAAAATGTCTTATAGGAAAAAATAAGATAATAAAAAAGCTAACATTTAATTTTCAAATGATTAGCTGTTGTGAAATTTTGTGATTTTTCTATGTTTTAAAAAGCTCCTAGTTTGAAATCTATTAAGACATGTGCTACTTAACCCTGTATTCGACATTTCTCCACATAAATATAGACTACTTAGCTCGCTGCAAATGTCATAAAGGAAGATTTTGGTCAATCATACCTAAACATAAAATCTCATTAGAAATTAGAATACTAAACTCTCAATTTTCCATAGAAAATACATGGCAATTACTAATGGCCTCATTAGTGCCCATCTTTCTTTACACGTGTCTTTTCTTTTGACAATTGGAAAGCAAAACATTAAGCACTTATGTGATAATGATTAGATAGGGGGTCATAATTAAAATCTGCATTTAATAAATGCTTAAAATTAAGGCAATAGTGAATTGTGATGACAGTTCAGAAAGTACTCTACATTACTAACTAAACTTAGGTTTATATTAAGGTAGAGGAGCCCTGAAGTAACATTTCTACATTTGATTTTTATCTCTGGAGTTCTTATTACAAATGATGCACAAGAGATCACAAAAAAGACCAGTTTAAAAATAAAACTCATAATTTCTTATTGATTTGTATCAATCAATTCTCATATAGACTTTGAGCATCACATTTTTTTAACAAATGTTTAATGCAAAGGATTTTTTTTCCCTTTGCACAACTTTTCTTCTCATTCTAGTTGCTTACATTTTATTGATGCAAAAGCATTTTATGTAATAAAATGGTCTATTTTGACTTTTATAATCTTCTTGATCCTATATCTGTTTGTGAATTTTTCCCTTACCCACAACTGTGAATAACATAACCTTCTGTTTCTCTCTCTCTCTCTCTCTCTGTCTAGTGTAAGTTGACTTTCTTATTTGTACTCATTGGGTCATAGATTTGTAGCCTGAGAGGAAATTATCATCCTCTAGTTCACACTCTCCATTTTTATATATGAGGAAACTGAGGCCCAGATTAAGTGACTTGACCAAGGTCACATAGATGGTAGAGCTGGGATTCAAGCTCAGATTCTCTGATTCATAATTGAGTTAGCTTCCCACTATATCATTCTATGCTGTAAGATGCTTTTCTAAATTTATTTTCACCAAATTGCTTTCTAGTTTTCCCAGTAATTATCAAATAGAGTCCCTTCTGCAGTTATTTGTGTTCTTAGGTTTACTGAAAACTCAGTGTCTTTATGTGTTTACTTATCTAATCTGTACTTCTAATATACTTCCCTATTTTTTATTCAGTACTGTATAATTTTGATAATTATTGCTTTGTAATATAATTCCAGATCTGACAATACAAACCTTCTTTCCTTTTTTTCTTGCTCTTCTCCATAATAACAAAAACATTAAAAGTACTACAACACCTGACCAAATAATGAAAAGCTTTTGAGAGTATGTGAATTATTGAACCTTACCATTTCAGTAGTAGATTTTAAAAAACATATGTGTACTCATAGCCATTATGCTATGTGGGTGTATATATCATCATTAGCATAATTTCAAAAGAAAACAACCCTTTCAAAGAAACAGAACCAATTTATACAGCACAGATTGAACTGAATTAATTTTGTTTTACAGGCCATTATCTTACTGACTAGTATTTCTTCCTATTCTAGATAATTCTGGGTTTTTCTCAGTTATTTAAATGTGATGGTACGCAGCTCCAATTCAGCAGATAATTTCAAACTCTATTCAGCTGTAGAACTATATTAAGGATAAATTACTCAATTCTGAATCCCATTTAAGAATATAATTTTACCTTTGTATAGATAAAAGGTGAGTTCTTACGTAAGTCACATTTCCACAAATTGGGTCACATAGTTATACAGCACATGTAATAAATATTAAGGAGCCTTACTGTCTAGATAACATCTTCAGTCTCACTCTTTTGGTATTAAAAAAAAAACAAAATTGTTGGTTATATGAGTAATCTCCTAATTTGTCTTTTAAATTCATATTTTCTTAAAGTGAGACCCACATCTAGGAGGAAAACAAAGCAGAAAGCAAACCAAATAAAATAAAAGTACATTTTTTTCTATATCTAGAGTAGCCTGATAGTTTGTCATTCATATATACAGTTACTAGTAATTCACCATTGTCTACTAATTATTTTTGCATTTTATTATATTCAGCTTCTGTATGGCAAACATATGCATACATGTGCTATTTTTTGAATTTTTAATTAATATAAAATGAATAGCCATATGCCCCCTTTTCCAAAAAAGTTGAAAATTTGTCAGTTTAACTGAGGGGAAAGAAATCATATCTAAGCAGTGTCCTATTCCCTTCTCCTCCTCTTTTTCCTCAACAGATGTACAACATAAGAACATGAGTAAGCCTAGTTACCAACAAGTAAGTGTCTGCCTGAGAACTGTGAAGTCCGAAGCTTAAAATCACTACAAGGAATCCCAGGTCATCTACATGATGCCAACGTAGCCGGTGAAAAATTCAATACAACTAGGTTTGAAGTCTTATATGACAAAAAAATTATCACTTGGATTTTTTTTTTCACCAAACTGACTAGTTATTTGATTTATTCAACTGCTCTTTGGGCATCGTATAGACATAATTTTAAAAGTATTTATAAGTCTTTCATTATTAGATTTATATCTCATTTCCTATCCCTTCAGATTCTGAAAAGAAAAAAAAAAGTAACAAAACAAACTATTGGATAAAAATCCTAGGCTTCTTACTACTTCATAACTATGAGCCATTTTTCAATTCCTGCAGAGAGAACCCTGTTAGGAACAGCTGGAAGGAACCAACTGCCAATCCCCAACTGGCACAGAAATTTCTGGAACTCCTTACTCCAACATTCTGTCCTGTTGAAGACCAATCATCAAAAATGTCCCACTTATTTCTGAAATATCTGCAGAGATGAAAGATTCTTCAGTTGTTACACAAGTATCAACATTTTTCCCCCCTCCATCCACAGGAATATTGCTATGTGTAATAGGTGTGGCCATTTATAGTGGTACCAAATTCCCAATGCTGCAACGCAGTAAAAATATCAATAATTGGGCAGGAAGCAATCAAGTGTCACCAGTTGGATTCCTATTGCATGTGAATGCCTATGGGTAAGAGCTAGGATCAGAAGACAGCACGACGTTACTCTGATACTACACAGCAGTTAAAGAAGAAAAACTCTGGAAAAAGAGAGGTCAGTAGACACTGATCCCTTGCTTTAGTTCATCTGAGAAACATTAAAAGGAAAGGCAACTTTTTAAACACTTCCAACCATTATGGAAACAGTCATGTGAATAATATGTACAAACAGATAAAAGCATTGAGACCTAATCTGCTAGTTTTTGTATTGATCACTCTCACGCCTCATCATATACTTAATGGTTGCTATAAAATCATTCTTCTTTTTAGCGGTAACATGTTACTTTCCTTTCCTAACCTACGAAAAAGAAAGGAGAGGTCCCTACTTAAATATTGAACATTATATCATAGATTCACAAGTGAAAAAAACAAAAAACTCAACAACCACGTTAAGACTTCAAATGTGAACCCACGTTCACACCCGTCACCAGGTTCAGGATGAAATTGTAGAAGTCATTAAACATATAGGTTTATTAAATTAATTTTGCAAACATACAGTTGTTTCAAATAACTTTGGTTCTGTTCACATCTCAAGTGGTCCAGCTGGTATGGCGGAAAATGAACCCTAGAACTGTTTCTCCATTACTATGTCCCAAATTTGTTTTATGTTCTCATCTTGTGTCACTGCAGATTCTCGTTTGATGACTTGTTCTTACTATGTGTTCTGTATGGTTTCCCATGTAGAGGCTGCTGGGTGACTGCATAGTCAAGCATGCTCATCGTTGTTATCAACATTTATTGAACAGCCATAGGAACATATGCACTATACTAGAAGGTATAAAATTTTAGAATGGATTGAAACATTGTATTTGTTTTTTAAGGAGACAGTCAAGTGGGCAAAATAAAATCAAATTCATTTGCATGTAGGAAATTCATCCTGACATATATAAAGTGCTATAATATTAGGAAGTTTGGTGCTTGATGCTTGAAGACTTCCTGGAAAAAAAGAAACTAAGAGGATGTCTTACCATTTTTATCAATTCTTATAATGTGTAGGAGAAAACTCAGAGAAGTTGAGAAGGAAGCATAGAAAAGTAGGGAAGTTTTTGAAAGTAATGTGTAGGATTTGTTAAATTTTTTTTAAGAGCAAGCAGTATAAAATGTTAATTCACAATTTCATATAGAATTCCCTTTTCTCTTTCTGCTGTGTGTATGGAAATGTTCCTTTCTTTACCCAGCTTTTTAAAATAGAAAAAAAAAACATGAGTCTTGAAGGAAAACAATTGCATGGTGGCAAATGGGAGGCATCTGATGACTTGATAGCTTCAACAAAATAATAAAATTTAGGAGGTCTGTTCATAGGGGATGGCAAGTGCATTTGCTTAAGGAACAGAGCAGGCAGAAGTGTAACAGGATGTGAATGATGTCGTTTCCAAAGGCTAGCTGATAGAGAAGACCTTTGCAGTACTATCAGTAAATAGAATTTGACTTAGAATGGGGCTCCTTAACTTGGGGTCTGTGAACTTTTAAAAAGTACTTTGATGACTGTATTTCAACATAATTACTTCCCTTTGTTATCCTATATATCCCGCGTCCCACCACCTGTGTGCCACAGTGAATGGAGCACAGGATCTAGAGTTGGGAAGACCTACTTTCCAGTGCTGCCTCAGACATGTACTAGCTGGTTGATGCTGGCTGAGACATCTGCCTCAGTGTTCTCAGCTGTAAAATGGGTATCATAATAGTACCCACATGAAAGAGTGTTCGTGAGGGGCAAACGAGATGATGTTTGTAAAGTTCTTCGCAAATTGTAAAGTGCTATTATCAATGCTATTATGTATTTATTTAATGCTTCTAAAAACATGATTCTGAGAAAGGTTTCAGAAGACTTCCAAAGGGGCCCATGACATAAAAAAGTTAAAAATTCTTTATCTAGAAGATGAAATATGTTCAAAGATTTTAAGGAGGAAATGATGCCGTCAAAGTGTGTTCAGAGTTCATTTTGGTAGAGATGCACAGGAACAACTGGAAGAGGGCATAGGAAAAAAAATGTGAGAGCCACATGATGAAGAAGAAGGCAGAGTCCAGATTTAAGGTTACTAGAAACCTGTAAGGGATTTAATGAGAAACAGAAGTCAATGAAAATATCCAAGAAATATTATTCTAGGGGGAAATGGTAGAATTATATTTACTAAGCAAATATAAGAGATTAAAGCTAAATCTAGAGTAGAGAAAGAATGATGTTATTAACAACAGTTACAGGGAAACGGGGATGAGGACAGGGAAAGATTCTGTAAGCCATCTTTCCCGTGCTCAGGTAGCAGTGGGCAGGAATTTGGGTGTCTGAGAGGTAACCGAGCCATTGATCTCTCCATCAGAGGAGCAAAGTTCCAATCCTGACTATACTAATCACTATTTGTATAACCTCAGGTAAGTCATTTAATGGATCTAAGCCTCAGTTTCTTCAAGTATTGGAGACTTAGATTAGCTTATCTATAAGGTACCTTCCTGCTTTCTAAATCCTATGACTTAGTTTTAGTGGCTTAAGATTTAATAACATGGGGAAAATCACCAAACTGACGAAATATCAGTATCTAGTGATCCTACCCGAAAGAAGGGGTACTCATTAGCAAAACAAAGAAACATTTCATATATAAATCAAATGGAATAAACAAAAGCATTTCTCTGCGTGCATTGTGAAATACTGACTTTCTTTTTATGAGCTCTTATGGGAGCTTAATTAATTTAGCTATTCAGGGCTTGTAATTTTAGAATGTCATACCTTAAAAAAGACATAATCTAGTCCAATATCCTCATTTAACAGATGTGGAAATTGAGACCCAAAAAGATGAAATGATTTATCTAAGGTCATATAACTAGTAAGTGGTGATCGGAACTCAAATCCAGATGCACCTCTAAGTGCACTTTCTCTTTCCATGACCTGATGCTCATCACAGTACCATTATGTTTAAAGATATCACTTAGCAGAGTGCCTGGCATATAATAGGTACTTAATAAATGCTTGTTGACTTGAAGAGGAACTTTGGTCTTCTCTGAATTCATGATATTGAAGTTGAGTATAAATCTGTTTATGTCCTCACCCTTCCAATCTCAGAGAAAGAGGCAAATCTCTTTGCTGAGGTGAACCACTACATAGTACCTTTGATCCCACCAGGCTGCACTCCTCTAGATTTCTGCTCTGTTCCCTAGAAACTGTCATCCAGGAAGATTATTTCATCCCTAGAACTCACACTTCTGAAGTACTCTGTGCCTCTGGGGCCCCTTCCTCTAGTTGGAGGGCTCCTCACAGAATTGGGAAGGTGCCCAGGCCAGCCCTCTCTTCATTTCCCACTGAGCTGTACTCTCCTGGACTTCTCCAGCCCAAACCAGGTATCAGCTTTTTTTTTATGTTGTCTTCCTCATTAGAATGTAAGCGCCTTGAGGGCAGGGGCTGTCATACTTTTTGTTTAGATTTACATTCTTGGAACTTATAATGGAGCAGCTAGGTGGCACAGTGTATAGAGTGCCAGGCCTGGAGTCAAGAGGACTCATCTTCCTGAGTTCAGATCTGACCTTAGACATGTACTAAGTGTGTGACTCTGAGCAAGTCACTTAACCTGTTTGCCTCATCTGTAAAATGAGATAGAGAAGGAAATGACAAACCACTCTAGCATCTCTGCCAAGAAAACCCCAAATGGGGTCATGAAGGGTTGGACATGACTGAAACAGCAGTAGTACTTATTACAGTGTCTGACACATGGTAAATGCTTAATAAATGCTTGTTGATGAACTGATCCTATCCTGACAACTCTTCTTTTTTTTGGCTCTTTTTTGGAGGGGCAATAGCAGGGCAATTGGGGTTAAGTGACTTGCCCAAGGTCACATGGCTAGTAAATGTTAAGTGTCTGAGGTCAAATTTGAACTCAGGTCTGCCTGACTCCAGGGCTGGGGCTCTATTCACTTTGCCACCTAGCCACCCTTATCCTGACGACTCTTGTTGAGAAGGGGGGCACATCACCCCTGCTATCACCAATATCAATTGTCTCTAACAGGTAGGCAATCTCGAGAGCACCATGCTTTCAGCTTAGCCCCTACATATATTATCAAAAGGAGCGGTCTTCATGGAGATGTGACCTAGAAATTACTTCTGCAAGGGCCCAATATTTAGCACAGCAACTTGAGCTTAGTAGAGTGGTCTATGTCCTTCTAAATCTCTAAAGTCCCAGAGCCCTAAATGGCACCTAGGCCTTAGAATCTTTTCCTGACTCTTTAATATTTTTTCTTGGTTCCCTTCCTACATGTTTGACTATCCATTCTGTCTCCTTTGCAGTGTCACTCACAGTAACTCCAGGAACTTCTAGGGGGTCTTTTCTGGGCTGTCTTCTCTTCTCCCTTAATATCTCATTTGGTGCTCTCATAAGCTCCCACAGATTCCATTTTCTCTGTGCAGATGATTCTCAGACCTTTTCATCCAGCCCTTGTGTCTCTCCTGACCTCTGGTCTTATATCACCAGATGCCTACTGGACATCTTAAATTGGAATTGGATGTCCCATATACATCTCAAACTCAACATGTTTAAAACAGAAAGCCCATGCCATTCTAAAATTCTCTATTACTATTGAGGACAGCACTATCCTCCTAGCCACCTAGACTCATAACCTCATTGTCATCCAGAACTCCTTATATTCACGCCACATATTCAATCTCTTGCCAAATGTTGTCATTTCCTTTTTCATGACATTTCTTCTTCGTTCTCTCCTTTTCACACAAATGTTACCCTGGGGCAGACTCTCACCACCCCACACCTGGGCTACTGCAACAGCCTTCTGATTGGTGTCTCAGAGGTTGAGGCAATAAATGTTTATTAAATGCCCACTATGTGCCAGTAACTCTACTAAGCTCTTGGGATACAAAGAAATATATAAGACAGTTTCTGCCCTCAAGTAGCTTATAATCTAAAGGAGGAAACATAACACATAAAAATAAACTGAAAGGAAGAGGGAAGAGTACCTTGAGTGGGGTCATGATGAAGTCCTGCAGCTGGGGTGGAAAATTATCTGAGGACGTGTGAATTAGAGTTTCTGGATATCATAAATTCCAAGAGATCTGGATGGGAAATTATGAGGTGAGCCCTGGCTGGGTATTCCACTGAAACGGTAGAGGATTTTGGACAAGCTCTCTGAAGGCCATCCTCCATCTGCTCCAACCAGAGGGAAGGGCCCTAGGGGCAGGAGATGCTGAGGAGGTGTGAGTTATAAGTTGACTTCATTTTGCAGAATGATGGGTTTCTTGGGATCCTGGAGTCCAAGAGGCCGCCTGTCTGTAGTGTATCCTCCACTCAGCAAAGCTATCTTTCTAAAGCACAGGTCTGATTATGTCACACCACACACACACACACACACACACACACACACACACACACACACACACACACACACACACACACACACACAGTCCTCCATTTAATTAACTCTAGTGGGTCCTGTTACCTCCCGAATCAAATATAAAAATCCACTCTTTGACTTTTAAAGTCCTTCACAACCTAGTCCATTCCTACCGTTACAGTCTTCTTATACTTTATTCTCCTCTATGTATTCTACAATCCAGTGACGCTGTCATTTTTGCTGTCGCTTGTACAGCACTCCATTTTCTGACTCCATACCTTTTTACATTTATGTTTAACACTCATTTTTAAAAAAAATTTTGAGTTCCAAATTCTCTCCCTGCAGCCCCTCCTCCACTCATTGAGAAGGCAAATAATAATACCCGTTGTACATGTGAAGTCAATGCAAAATATTTCCCTATTAGCTGTCTTTTTTTAAAGCACGAAAAATAAAGTGAAAAACATACTTTAATTTGCACTCAGAGTTTGTCAGTTCTCTCTTTGAAGGTAGATAGCGTTTTTTCATCATGAATCCTTTGAAATTGTCATGGATCATGGTGTTGATCAGAGTGGCTAACTCTTTCACAGTTGATCACAATGTTGCTATTACTGCATACAATGTTCTAGTTCTGCTCCCTTCACTTTGCATCAGTTCATATGAGTATTTCCAGATTTTTCTGAACTGATTCTCCTCATCCTTCCTTATACCACGGTGCATTCTACCGCAACCATGTATCACAACTTATTCAGCCATTCCCCAGTTGAGGGGACTCCTCTGAATTTCCAGTCCTTTGCCACCACAAAAAGAGGTGCTATAAACATTTTGGTACATACAGGCTCTTTCCCCTTTTTCTATTATCTTTTTGGGATACAGGTGTAGTAGTGGTACTGCTAGGTCAAAGCTTTAAGGCCCTCTGGGCAAGTTCTAAATTGTTCTCCAGTTTACAACACCACCAACAATATATTATTTTCACTATTTTTTTGTCATTTTCCTTTTCTTTCACATTAGAAAATCTGATAGACATAAGGTGGTATCTCAGAGTTGTTTTAATTTACATTTCTGTAATCAGTAGTGATATGGAGCATTTTTTCATAAGACTATTGTAGTTTTGATTTCTTCTTCTGAAAACTGCCTATTTATATCCTTTGATCATTTATCAGTTGGGGAATGGCTCTTTTTTTTTTACAAATTTGACTTAATTCCCTATATATTTTAGAAATAAGGCCTTTATCAGAGAAACTTAATGTAAATTTTTCCCTCCGTTTCCTGTTTTCCTCCTAATTTTGACTGCATTGGTTTTGTGCAAAAACTTTTTCATTTCATGTAATCAAAATGATCTATTTTTACCTCCCATGATCCTATCTTTTATTTGGTTGTAATATCTTCTCTTATTCATAGATCTGACAGGTAACCTTTTCCATGTTCCCCTAATTTGCTTATGATGCTATCCTTTATGTCTAAATCATACATATATATTTGACCTTATCTTGTTATAGGGTGTGAGATGTTGGTCTGAACCTAGTTTTTGTCAGACTGTTTTTCAGTTTTCTCAGTTTTTGCTGAATAGTGAATGTTTGCCCCCAAACCTTGGATCTTTGGGTTTGTCAAACACTAGACTACTGCAGTCACTTACTACTTGTGCAGTATCATGTGCCTACTCTATTCCACTAATACACTACTCTCTTTCTTAGCCAGTACCAGATTGTCTTGATTATTACCACTTTATAATATAATCTCCATACCTTTTCACTGACTGTCCCCTATGCCTAGGTTGCTTTCCCTCCTAGATGGATATCAGACCGAGAGGGCTCTGGAGGAGAAAGTGAGGCTGGTGACCTTGCACAGCCCTCCCTCACTCAAATCCAAGTCAACTGCAAGTCATGTCATCATTTCTCTGATGTCGTGGTCCTCTTCTAGAGTGAAGGGCAAACGGAACAACACAAGCTTTCCCTCCTTGCTTCCCCCCAGGGGCTCAGTGCTGGCTTTCTCTAAGAGACCTTTTTATGCACCCCCACCTCCACTCCCAATAGTTAGTGTTTATGATCTATTGCTTTGAGATCTTCATATAATCCTGGGACATAAATGCCGTTATTATCTCCGTTTTATAGGTGAGGAAACTGAGGCAAACAGAGGTTGAGTAACTTGCTCAGGGACACCCAGCTAGTAAATATCTGAGGCCCTATGTGAATTGTAGATATACCAACTCCAGGTGGTTACAGAGCTTTATCCACTGCTCCAATGAGCAGCCTACCCAGTGCATTCCCTCTGAGATGACCCTTTATATCTATCTATCTATCTGTCTGTCTATCAATCATCTTCCTTCCTTCCTATCTATCCATCTTCCTTCCTTCCAATCTATCTATCTATCATCTATCTTCCTTCCTTCCTTCCTATCTATCTATCTATCTTGCATTTCCTAGCTGTTTCTTATTATACTCTCATTCATTAAAACGTGAGATCCTTGAAGGTAGGGACTGTGTTTTTGCCCTTTTTTGCATCCTTTACTCTTAGCACAGCGCTTGGCACAGAATAAACTTTTAATCAACGATCGTTACATTTGTTGTTAAGCTGTGTACCACAGGACCCACTTTGGTTTCCCCTTTACATCATCTGTGGAGGGTGTTAGGGGCTTTTTGCTTACTGTGCACCTGTTTGTACCTCATTTCAGTGTGCTGAGAATTAGGCAAAGTGATTCAGAAGCCCCTAGAAAATTAGAGTGTGATTCTTCTTTGAAGGACACCTCGCCTTCTCAGTCACATTGGAAGGAGAACCAGGGATGAGGTATAGGTACAGCAGTTATGTTTTCTAAACCAAATAATAGGAGTACATAGTCAAACAAAGAATATTTCTTTGGCAAAGCTTCATTTCTTTTCTTAAAAGAAAAGTTGTTCCAGGAAACCTGAGATATGTAGTCACTATAAATTAATATGGTCTGAGTGGATGACAATTTTTTTCTTTCTCTTTTTTCTACCTTCCCACCTCCTTCTCAGGAGATAGAATAAGGTTAGGGAGACTATCCAGAGAGCTAACTTCAAAGTGAGGTGGTTGCGTGTCCCTCTCTATTTTCTTTCATTCATTCAAAAACATTTATCAAAGAGCTTGTTATGTACCAGGCACTGTGCTAGGCTTAGGTAATGGGTGCAATGACAAAAAGTCTCTGTCCTCAGGAGGTCTTCTCTGTGTAAATTCAGAAGCTTTTTGAAAGGTACCACTGAATTCTCTATAAACCTTTTTTGGTTATGAGGTGAAAGCCAGAGATAAGAGCTCACAGAGATAGAGCCTTTCCTGCCCTTCTTGCAAGCATAAGGCATTTCTATTTGAAAGCACACTGAAAGTGGTTTACAGTTATCAGTCATAATGTCAAATATTCTAAGTTTGTCTTCAACGACCCATCCCAAAGGCAGGCTTACAGGAAGATATAGCTGACATTTCAGGTATCAAAATGTAATTAAATATGGACATGACACAAAAGTTTACAAAACTTTTACACCTAGAATCCCCAGAGTCTGTTCTTCACAAATTATATGGAAATGAAACTTAGATTTATGTTTTAATTTACAAAAAAAAATCTTTATGTAATAAACATACTTCTAGGAAAAATAATTGAGCTAGTATTAAAACCTTAGTCTTATCTCAGTGACCTTAGCAGAAGTTCACAGCCTATTGAGTTTCCTAGAATTTCCCAGAAGATGAGTGGAATATTTAACAATAACACCTATATTTCCTGTTTTAATTGGAGCATGACTGCACAAAATAGATTTCATTTTAAAAGTGCTATTGCTCAACCTTTCTTCACCCTTTTCTTAACTGAAAATAGGATAGGTTACTGTCAACACTGAGAAGAGGCTTTTTTAAGTGTGATACTACCTTTTGGAAATCTGATTAACTCCTTCCTATAGGAAAGCAAGTGTACCAAATCCTACTGTGTGCTGAAAATTAAAAAGTAAACATGGATTAGATGAATTAATATAGTATAAGAAGCAGTGTAACTTAGTGGATAGAAAGCTGACCTTGGAGTGAGGAAAACCTGGGTTCAAGTCCTGCCTCTGACAAATAATGGTTGTCTTTATGCCTACTACCTTACCTTTCAATGCTCTAGGCACTGGCTGAGACAGTAAGTTGTAGTGAAGAAGCCAACCTGCATGGGGGAGGGAGTTTCCTTCTCTGGGAGTTTCCTATATTAGTGAAATCACAGGTCCAGTGCCTATCCCCATCCCCTAACACAGTCTAAGACTCTTTTTTCTGAAGTTGGCATCCTGTGAAAAAATCAAAGCCTATGAAAGCTAGCAGTAATTCTTTGAACATATGGAGTCTGAAATACAGAGAGGAGGACCTTCTGTCTCTCTTTTTAAGTGTAGAAATAGCAAAATTCCTCCAGGAAGAACCATTAGGTTCAATAGCACCCCCTTCAGGATGAGCCCCTTATCATTCCCAAGTTCCATTATAGTTAAGGAACTTGGACATTTTCCCAGTTTCAAGAATAGTAATTCCTAACAGTAATTGGTTCTGTTATTTCCTAGAGTGTCTGTCTCCAGTTATCTTTAAGGCTTTTGCCTATTTCATAAAATAAAACTGATTACAATTCAATTTTTATTAAATACATGTGCTACACTTTGCTAAAGATCTATTCTGATGCCTAATCATGTTATGGCACTGATCTTGGATTCTCAAAGGTCTTGTCAGCAGAGCATAAGCTCTAGTAGGTCCTACTAAGTTGGAAGGATATTAAGTATATACCCAGTGATGGAATATATATCAGTTGTTTGGTGACCAGCTTAACTAAGTTCAGAGAGGCTCATTACCAAGTTGGCCACAGGTTGATGACTTTTTTTTTAATCCATAGCAATTTGTAAGAAAGCAAGAGTTATCTGAAGGGGCTGATTTGGATGCCAGGGAAGTCAATAACCAACTAAGATTCTTAAAAGATATATACAGGAAGGTGGAAGCAAGGGAAGGTAACAAGAGATAAATATATGAATGTGGCACTGTCCTTTAAATAGTCAGAATACCACAAGAAATTATGAATATAGCCTGGTATGGTGGTGCATACTTGTAATCTCTGCTACTAGGGAGGCTAAAGCTTGTGGATTGCTTGAGCTCAGGAGCTCTGAGCTACAGTAGGGTAAAAGCCAATCTGGTGTTTGCTCTAAGTCTGACACCAATATGATGAGTGTCTGGCGGAGGGAAAAGAGAGAGAGGCACAAGGAGGATGAACTGGTCCAGTTTGGAAATAAGTCAGTTTCCATGTTGGTCATCAGTGGGGTAGAGTCCATCAGTGGCTGTACTTCCAGACTAGGCAAGATACAGAGAAGAAGGAAGGAGGGAAGGAGAGAGGGAGGGAGGAAGGAAGGAAGGAAGGAAAGAAGGAAGGAAGGAAGGAAGGAAAG
>CM053584.1:79537885-79554597 GCA_028627135.1 Pseudochirops cupreus
GAAGGAAGGAAGGAAGGAAGGAAGGAAGGAAGGAAAGAAGGAAGGAAGGAAGGAACAAAGGAAGGAAGGAAGGAAGGAAAGAAGGAAGGAAGGAAAAAGAAAGTAAAGAAGAAAGAAAAGACATATAAAGAATGTAGGGAGACATGGAAAGACTTTTTTAAAAATAAATTTTATTAGCATTTTTACATTGCCAACATTTCCCGATGTATTCTTTTGCCCTCCTAGAAAGCCAACTCCATAACGGTTTTTTTAATTGAGCAAGACCAATCAACAAGTGGAAAAAGTCTAACACCATGTACAGTGTTTAACACCCATAGCTCTCCATCTCTGCAAAGAAGCAGGGGAGACGCCTTCTTTTTAGCTTTCCTTTGGGGCTAAACGTGATCATTATAATTTCATAGCTTTCAGTTTTAATTGTTTTTGTTTTGTTGTTTTTTCGGTTTATATTGTTGTTGTCTTTGTGTATAATGTTTTCCTAGTTCTGCTCACTTTAAGTGAGTTCATACACGTCTTTCCATGCTTTTCTGTATTCAAAGGTGTTGCCTGCTCTCATGCAGTTTATCTAGCGCAGGTCCTAGTTGAAGAGGACTTCTTTAGAGATGGTAAGGTCTTCTAAATGTTCTTGTTTTTGAGTGACATTGTGCTGTTTGTATCAAGCTATACATGCATACATATATATGTATACACACATATTTGTGCATACATGTACTGTGCATACATACATGTATGTAGTGTGCATGTGTGTTGTGAATGTGTCCATGTGTATATATACTTATATGTATAACTATATTATGATAGAGTTTGCAAATAGATGAGTTGGGCCAAGAATTAAACAGGAGGAGAGCAAGCTAAATTGCATATAGGAATGAGTATTTTATTTTTTCCAATTACATGTAAAGACAATGTTTAACATTCATCATTTTCATAAATTTTGAGTTCTGAATTTTCTCCTTTTCCTCCCTTCCTCCTCCCTATTTGAGCTTATTTATTGACCTTAAACTTCTCCTTGAAACAAAGACTCATCTTTTTAATACCAATATTCTACCAGTGGTGTATGATTACAAGTCATGCAAAGAACTAATCAGAGAAAATCAATCAGAGAACCGTGCAGAAGTATGTGATGGTATAAGTAGGCTACAACATATAAGACATAATGAACTATGAAGGGGAACCTTAGTAAGGATGTCACCAAAAAGTGCATGATCAGAAAAAGAAGATAGACTAGTCATATGTCAATACTGAGAAATAATCAGTGCCAAGAGAACTCAAGGAAGGCCACCAATATCTCGGGTGAAACCCCTGTGGTCAACTTGTGGGAAGATAGGGACAAGAGTCAAACAGGATGGCTAGGCATGAATAGATTGCTGTCTGTGTTTTGGAAGAGGTCAATCCAATAAATCTATAAGCACTAATTAAGTGCCTATTATATACCAAATACTACATTAAGTGCTGGGAATATAAATACAAAAATGAGATATTCTCTGCCCTCAAAATACCACCTAGCAGTCAGGGGGGCCTGAACAAGGTTTTGGTTTGAATAAAAAGAAGGGGACAGACAGAAGAGATGTCGAAGAAGGGGAAGTGGCAGAATTTGGTGACAGTTTAGATGCGTATGATGAGAGAGGGAAGAATTGGATGCAAGTCTAGGTGACTGGGAGAACAGCTGGAGCCTCAACAGACACTCAACATGACTTTTCAGACATTTCCCAGATGATGGGTACCCCCTCAGTTTCCAAGTCTTTGCCATCACAAACAGAGCTTCTAAGTTTTTGTATACATGGGTTCTTTTCCTCTTTCTTTAGTGTCTTTGGGGTAAAGACTCAGAAGGGTTATTGCTGGATTTAGAGAGAAGAATCATGAATTCTATTTTGGATATTTTAAGTTTGAGATGCCAGTGGGATATCTTTCCTGGTAGATGTGACCCCCAAGCAGTTGGAGATGTAAGACTAGAGCTTACTCAGGAAAGAGATGAGGGATAGATAAATAGATTTGGAAATCAGCTGCATAGAGGCAATAGTTGAATCCATGGGATCTGATGAGATCCCCCAAAAAGAAAGTTTAAAGAGGAGAGGAGAGGACCCAGGACAAAGCCCCATACATTGGAGTTGGGATATTTGATGGTGATCTTACAGGGGAAACTGAGAAGTACCAGATGGGAAGGGAACAGAAAAGTGTCACAAACATTCAGGGTAGAGAGTAGAAGGCAGGTGTGGTCAACAGTGTCAAAAACTTCAGGGAAGGAAAGAAGAATGAGAATGGCTGTTGGATCTATCAATAAAGAGAACATTAGTCCCTGTAAAGGGGCAATTTCATTGCAATTGTGGGAATGAAAGTCATATTGTGAGGAGTCAAGAGGTGAGTGGAGGCAATGAGTATAGACAGATTTTTCTTTTTTTTTTTCAGATTTTTCTAATAATATTGTTGTGCAAGGGTGAAAAGAACTCATCAGCTTCTATGGGTTCAATTACCATTTTTTGTAGATGATTTCCAGATCTGTTTATCTACCTATGGATCCCTGAGCTGCAATTCCATATCACTAAATGCCTCCTGAATATTTCAAACTGGTTGTCCTAGTTATCTCAAACTCAGTATGTCTGAAACAGAACTCATATTTTTCTCTAAACCTATTCCTCTTCTGAACTTCCCTATTTCTGTTGAGGTCATTACTCATCCCTAGTAACCCAGGTTCATAACCTTGGAGTTATCCTCAAATCCCCTCTGTCCCTTATACTGCATATCCAATAAGTTACCAAGTCTTGACTCTCAACAATATTTCCCATATCTGCCCCTTTCTCTGTATTCACATGGCCACTACTCTAGGTCAGGCCCTTATTACCTTTCTCCTGACCTATTGCAATAACCTCTTAATTGGTCTCCCTGCCTCAAATCGCTCTTTTCTTCATTCATTTTACCACACAGCTGTGGAAGTGACCCACTGCCTAATTACAAAGTAACAAAGGTGAGCCTTCCTGAAAAACAAGCTTCCCCTAAGCAAGCTTCTCTTGTTGGACTCCAAGTGAGGTCCATTAAAGGGCAGGGGAGGTCTTCAAATTCTCTTACCATTACAGATGATCAAAAAGAAAAATTGTCAAAGGAACTGGGAGAGAATAGGTCAAAGGGTTGACTTTGGGAGGAAGAGTCACTTCTTCCTCCTAGGCTGGAAGAAAGGAAGTGAGAATGAGTGTGCTGTTAATCAGATTTGAAGTCCAGAATTGGCAAAGGGAGAGTTTTGATAGATGTTTTTAATTTTTTTTCATTTAAGTATGATGCAGGTCCTTTACTGAGAAGGACAGAGGGGAGGGTGGCAAAATGACTTAAAAAGCCACCTCTTGGGGAAGCTAGGTGGCACGGTGAATAGAGCACTGGCCCTGGAGTCAGAAAAACCTGAGTTCAAATCCAACCTCAGACATATAACACAAAAAACTAGTCGTGTGACCTTGGGCAAGTCACTTAACCCCAATTGCCCTACCTTTCCCCTCCAAAAAAGCAAAAAAAAAAAAAAAAAAAGAGTCACCTCTTGTTTGTAATGGGCTTTGTGAGGAGGAAGTTAAGAGTCCTTAGTGCCAGAAGGAACCCAAACAGTATTGCCCAAGATTACAAAGTCTTGACAAGAAACCAAAGATCATAGGAGCATAGATTGTATTTCCTCATTGTTGTCCATTGAAAACGAAAGATTCAGGAGAGAAAAACTGATTTGGGAAGTTAACAACTGACTAAGATAGCAGTATCTGAGAATGGAATTTGGGCTTTTGGACCACAGCTTGAAATATAGGATGACAAATTCTCGGCCAGGGATATAGTGCACCTAACAAAGGCTGGTATAAATACCTTTTCCCAAGTGTCTTGAAAATCTAATCAAAAGGGCTTTAAGCTTAAAAAGACTGAGCGAAGGAAAAGACTACACATATAAGTTTATCAAGCAGATGCCATAGAGAAACCCTCCAATGAATGGAAAATATCAGTGGAGATACTTCAAAGTTCAGAGGAGATAAAATCCAAGAAAGGAACCTATAATAAAATCTTTGGCCTCAAATGTCTACATAGGCAGCAGGCAAATGGATTTAGAGTTCCTAAATCAAGGAGGCAAATTTGGCTTCTAAAATAGCTTGTCAGCTTGGTGGGATGAAACCCATAACTGGAAAATACCCCTGGAAGGGAGTACCTTATTGAAAAAAAAAACAGGATAGGTTTGAGGGCATTATAAATTAAGAAGGAACACTTGTGTGAGGAAATCTACAAACCAGAATAGAGAAAAATAGCAAAGAGCATTTGGGGGAAGGTCAATGGAGGGAGAAAAAAATATATGATTGTTGTCATTAAAGTATACTATAGATCACTTGAGCAAAAAGTGAAATAGATGTGGAGTTTGGAAAATAGATCGCAACCTTTGTACACTAACAAGATATAGTAGTTGTGCAGGACTTCAATTATCTAGTTAACTGACTGAACTCTGTCTCTGCTAAAAGCAGAACAACTAATAATTTCTTAACTGGTCTTAATGATAATTTTATCCAGTGAAAGGTAGAAGAACCACAAGAGGAAAATCTATTTTACTAACTAATGGAAAAGAACCAATTCCTGGGATAGAAATAAAGGGACCCATGAGAGGGACTATTCCCCATCAGAGTTTGTAATAGATAAGGAGGGGAAATCTGAGTATAATCTGACATCCCCTGCTAGTACAATGATGGGGTGAAACCACCTCACCCTATTTTAGCTCTGATACCCAACTAGGTGAGAACATGTCTCAATCAATCAAAAGATCTTAACTAATTGTGAAAAGTCTTCAAAAGTCAGAAAGAAAGTCTGTTCCAATAGGCTGGGAAATTTGGTCGCCCCTCCAGGAATTGTTTATAAATTATCAAGCAAATTGAGAAAAGAGAGGCATTATCTAGAAATTTGAGTGTATAGCTTTCCAGTACCTTCATAAGGAGAAACTGTTGGGGTGTGGGGGGCAGGAAGGGGGAAGTGGAGAGAAAGAGAAGGAGAAGCCTTGGCTTCAGCCTTAGCCAGGTCTCTTCCCTCTCCTCTTATTCCTACATAACCTTTGACCAGATAAAGACCTTACAGCTTCCCATCTTTGTTCTAAATGGTGTCCCTGGATCAGCTGACAGCAGTATCTACTTTGGAAACCAAGAACAAATTGGATGTAGATTTATCATGCTTAAGAGGACTTCTAGAACACCTCACTAATGAGTTATGCCCTTTTAAAGAGTAATGAGCTATGGTACCCCTTTACCACATATACTTTCTAAGGATTAAGCTGACTAAATGATTTTAAACTGACAATTTTGGGGCAAAGCTCATCAATGGGTACTTGAGCCAGTACCAATAGCATTAGCTAGGTGGTACATTGGGCAGGCCAAATTTAGCCTCAGACACTTACTAGTTGTATGACCTTGGGCAAGTTATTTAACCTCAGTCTGCCTCAGTTTTCTCTGTAAAATAGGGATAAAAATAGCGTCTTTCTTCCAGAATTTTTTGTGAGGATAAAATGAGGTAATATTTGTAAAGTGCTTTGCAAACTTTGAAGCTCTACATAAATGCTAGCTATCACCACCACCACCACCACCATCATCATCATCATCATCATCAAGTATTTATTCCTCACTCCTTAGGGCAGTGGTTCCTAACCTTCTTAATGCCGCAACCCTTTAATACTTGTATGTGGGCGTAGCTGCATGTGGGTGAACCTGCCTGGAGACAGATAGAGGAGCGGTGTCTCGGTCCCTAAGACCATCTGAAATAATGTGTTTTCCGATGGTCTTAGGTGACCCTTGTGACCCCTGTGAAAGGCTCGTTCGACCTCCAAAGGGGTCACAACCCGCTGGTTGAGAACCGCTGCCTTAGGGTATCCCTAAGACACTGAAGGTGAAATTTAGCCTTACTCTAGGACCCAAGGATTATTTAACTTATATGGGCTATATTAAACTTTAAGAAAGCAGATATTAATGTGTTTAAAGAACAGATAAGTAGTGTCCCATGTACTAATGTTCTGTAGAAAAAGGCAGCCCAAGGGGATTAGGAGATTTTAAAAAATGAAATTCTGAAGAAAAAAAGCAACAATTGCAGTGAAGAGGGGAAATGGAAGCTGTTCAAAGGGATTGACATGGATTCATAGAGAACCAATCAAGCAATTTGGGATTTTTCAAAAAAATCTATGGAAAGGGCAGCTAGGTGGCACAGTGAATAGAGCACCAGCCCTGCGGTCAGCAGGACCTGAGTTCAAATCCAATCTCAGACACTTAATACTTACTAGCTGTGTGACCTTGGGCAAGTCACTTAACCCCAATTGCCTTGCCTTCCCTCCTCCAAAAAAAAAAGGCAAAAAAAATCTATGGAAGATGAATATAAGAGCAGGTAACAAGGGATAAAAGCACTATAAAGATAATGTCTGGAGGGCTAGAGCTCTTGATAAGCTGAGACTGTTGACAAAACTGAGGATAGCAAAAAGAAAAGGGCTTTAAAAACTAAGTTGGAGGGAAAGGAGGGTGGAAGAGAAGGATAGGAGCTCTACTTGGAGTAGATGGAACAATGTGGGAGTAGAGCTCAGGAGACACATTAGTGCTAGATTTATAAACCTGGTTATCACATGTGCAGAAATGAGAGCTGAACTCCTGGGAGCTGATCACCAAGAAGTTAGCATGGAACTCGGGAACATGATTGCTGAGCTGTATTGTTGGCAATATTTGAAAGACTGTGGGAATGGAAGAGACTGGAGAAGGGTAGATGTTCCACTTTTCAAAAAGGGGAAGAGAACAATCTGGAAACTATAGTTCAGCAGAACTTGGAGCTTGACTTCAAATTCTAAAAAACTTCTAGAAAAGATCACTAAAGATAGGTTTGGTTTAATTTAGAAAGGGAAGCAGTGATTACAAAAAACAGCATAATTTCATCAAAAACTGGTAATTGCCAAACTGATCTTTCCTTTTTTTTTTTTTAATAGGGTTACAAAATTGATAGATTAGAAGAATGTTGTGGGCATAGTTCACCTGGATTTTAGCAAAGCATTTGATAAAACATCTTGGGCAATTCTTGTGGAAAACATGAAGATATTTGGAATAGAAAATATAATTAGATGAATTTAGGATTGGTTCAATGGCCAGACTCAAAAAGTGATCATTAATGATTCAATGCCTTATAGATCTGCAGCAAGTCGTCCCAGGGATCTGTACTTAGCCTTGTGTTATTTAACATTGCTTATTATGTTCATCACATTTGCTCATCAAAATTATGCAGTCTAAAAACTAACACGTAGAATCATCCAAAATCATCCATATCAATAGCATCCAAAATGATGCAGATAGGTTTTAACATTGGACTGAATCAAATAAGATGAAATTCAATAAGTATAAATGTAGTGTTAGACTGGTTCAAAAAATCAACTTCACATATATATAGGAAGTATGGTTAGAGAGAGAGCATATTTGTCTGAAAAGAGGGGTTTTAGTGGACTGCAAAGTAAATGTGGGTACACAGTGTGATGTGGCAGCAAAATAAGCCAATGTGACTTTGAACTTCATTAAGAGATGCATAGCTAATGAGGAGAACATTGTACACAGTGTATGAGGACTGATTTTGATAGACTTAGCCCTTCTCAGCAATGTAAGGACCTAAAACAATCCTGAAGGACACATGATGGAAAATGCCAGCCTCATCCTGAGAAAGTCAGAATGCAGAACAAAGCAAACTATTTTCTTTTTTGTTTTGTTTTGTTTTCTTTCTCATGGTTTTCCCCATTTGTTATAATTCTTCTGTGCCACATGACTAATGTGAAAATGTGTTTAATAGAAATGTAGGTGTAGAACCCATATCAGATTGTAAGACATCTTGGGGAGGGAGGGAGGAGGGAAGCAGAGGAAATTTAAAACTTATGGAAGTGAATGTTGAAAACTGAAAATAAATAAATTTAATTTTTTTAAAAAAAGAGGCATAGCTTAGGCAAAATGATGTGATTGATATAGCCTCTCTGCATGTTGCCTAGTCAGATCACATTTGAAGTATTATATTCTGTTCTAGGGTCTGCAATTTATAAACCATAATGATAAACTGGAAAGCATCCTGAGAAGGGCTAGTAGGAGAATGAAACACCTTGAGTCCATGCTGTATGAGATTCAGCTGAAAGAACTGGGCATTTTTACCATGAAGAAAAAAGACTCAGTGGGGACAGAGTAGCTGTATCCAAGTATCTGGTCAACTGTCATGAGAAGAGGGTTAGACTTCTTCTATTTGGTCCCAGAGATCAGAACAGGTCAGACCAATGAAGTTGCAAAGAGTTATTTCTGCCTGATATCAAGAAAAACAGCTTAACAAGCAGGACCACCATTTCATGAGGGGCCCCAGCTATGCTCATTTCACTCCCGGCTCAGTGCATTCTTACCAGAAACTTTGCCCCTGAGGGTACCCTCTCCTCCCCTAACTGTTTTCTAGCTCCCTTTTATGTGTTGCCTTCCCTTTTTGGAACGTAAGCTCTTGAGGACAGGAACTATCTTGTTTGCTTGTGTTTGTATCCCTGGTGCTTAACACAGTTCCTAGCACATAGTAAGTATTTAATAAATGTCTCTGTGTCACTATCTCTGTCTTTTTGTCTCAGTATCCCTGTCCAAAAATGCAATGGACTGCCTTGAGAGGTAATGGTACCCCTCATTAGAGGTCTCCAAGTAGAATCTGATGACTGTTTGTTAGATGCGTTATACTGGGATTCCTTTCAACTATGGATTGGACGCTGAGGTCCCTTCCAACTCTCAAATTCTTTGATTGTGTGGGAGGGTGATAGCTGGTTGATCAAGGAAGAATAATGGGATTGACATGCAACATCCTGAGAATGGATAACAAATTAATAGTGGACATAGCATGATTATGTAACTTGATTAAGTCACATTGAAGCTAGAACTGAGAAGTAGAGAAGTGAAAGGGTGGAAGTAATCTAGGGTTTGTTTTTTTTATTTTTAAAAAGGCAAGTCGAGATAGGCAAATGAAGCACGGGAGTGAAGGGCAAAGGGAACATACATAGATTAGATCACGAATTCATTGAGTATTCGATTGAGCAAGATTGCTCCCAAAAGGTTAGAAATCGCCATTCTAAGCACTCCATAGTCCTCAAATGTTTCCTCCACTGTGTGGTTACCCCTTCCACTAAGAGCACCCTCATCCATGCCTCATTAGATGGTTTTTATGAGCTGCTGTAACCAAAAGCCTTCATTACATAGTAGTGAACCTTGTCGATGAGAAATGCTCTCTCTAAATACCACATTTAAAAGGGGTCGGAGTTCACTGCCATCCCTAAGTTCTCCTCTTCGGTCAAATGTTCCATCAGGTCACTTGTGGAGCAGGTAAAATGATGGTTCTTTGGCTCAGTTTTTCTCTCTCTAATGTCAGTTACATATTCTGTCCATTGCCTTACATAGTATCCTGAAAATTAATGATTATGATTCATCAAACTCTTTCAAGAAAGGTAATATGTCAATACCAATAATATATAATGTAAAGAGGTTGAGAGCCAGGAAGCCTTAATTCTAGTCCCAGCTCTGCTACTCGTCTAAGTTACATAACTTTAGATTTGTTTCCTCAACTACCAAATAAAGGAAGAAAGAAACAAGCACTTAGTGAGTGCCTGCTGTGCTCTGGACACTGAGCTAAACACTTGACAAATATTGTGCCATTTAGTCCTTGCAACAACCCTTATAGCCATTTTACAGCTTTGGAAACCGAGGCAGACAGCTCTTAAATGACTTGCCCGGGGGTCACACAGCTAGTAAGAGTATGAGGCTTAAATTTGAACCCAGAGCTTCCTTACTCCAGGTCCAGCATTCTATCTATTGATCTCTAACAATCTTTCCAGTTCTAACATTATAACTATGATTATTTTATGTACAAGAACATAGGTTATAGTGCCAGAAAAAAGCATTTTTCTATTTCCTTTCTTTTTATGCATTAGGATTTTCAATAGTTGTTTTCCTCAGTGTGTTCTCTATCCCTCATATATGGAATGCTCTCCCCTCCCTATCTTTAAATTCCAACAAAAATTCCGCCTTATGCAGGAAGCCTGTTCTAACTTCTCTTAATTCCAATACCTTTCCTCTTTTCACTAATTCCTTTTTATAGCTTGCTTTGCATGTATTTGTTTGCATGTTATCTCCCACATTAGACTGTAAGCTCCACAAGGGCAGGAACTGCCTTTTGACTCTTTTTTATCTCTAGCACTTGGAACAGGGCCTAGCACACAGTAGGCACTTAATAAATGTTTATGGATTGATTGATTGATTAGAAAAGGAGATGTCACGTATAAGAGCAAAGGATAAGAGATGAAAAGATCAAGGGTTTTCTTGCTACATCCTACGTGCTACCCAAAAGCAAAATGGCTTAGTTTTAGAGGAAGGCATCCAGTATATTGGGTGAATCTCCTATGGATGTGCTATAGAAGAACATTGTCTCATACTTAATGAGAAGACATCAAAGGGTTGCAATCTGTATCACAAAGGGAATAACCACATTAATTGAGATCACAGTTCTATTGAAGTTTGAAAGTATTGGAATATGCTGGTGTTTTGTTTTTCTTAAATCAAAGCCCTTTTGCTCGGTTAACATATATTGAGTGCCTCCTGCATTCAAGACATGCTAAGTGTGTGGTGTACAATGGTACATATGATACAGACTTGCTTTCAAGGTGCTTATGATATAATAAGGAAGTAAAAGATGTGGAAAAATATTTGTGTATATATATATATATATAAAATATATACAAATATGAGAAGAAAGATATCATTTTTAGTTTGGGGAAGTCAGGGAAGGCCTCATGGAAGGAGTAGTGCTTGAACTGGGTCTTGAAGGCAGGGAGGGACACTAACAGAAGGAAAGGTGAAAAGAGTTGATTCTCTGGGGCTAATAGGGGCAAAGACATAGAGGTGGGAAAGGGGAGGATGAGAAGAGGGAAGTGAAGGTACTCCAGTATGGCTGGAATGGAGAATAAATGCACAGGCGATGACAATAAGAGATAACAACAAAGGCAAATTGGAGCCAGACCGTGAAGGGTCATGAATGACAGGTCCAAGAGCTTGTACTTTGTTTGGTGGGCAATGAGGAGCCATCAGAGGTTTTTTGAATGATATGATCAGAGCAGTGAATGAGGAAGATTATTCAGGCGGTCATGTAAAGAATGGAGTGGACAGGATACAGTATAGCCAGCAATAGAACAACAGCTAGAACGTCATGATAGTGATCTGGGTGAGAAGAAATGAGGATCTGAAGTAGGGTGGGTGTGATGGGGATGGAAAGGAGGGAGCAGATGTGAGAGAGATTTTTGAAGGGGAATGGACAAGACTTAGAAACTGGGTATGGGCAGTAAGGAAGCAGTAATGAATCAAGGATGAGTCTGATAATAAAATATTTTGTCTAGAACATAACTACGTGCAACTCTGCCTTACTTAAATCTAACTGAAACATTGTTCCATGATGTCATTGTTCCTCATTTGTTCAGCCGTTCAGCCATGTCCAACTTTTTGTGAACCTGTGAAATCATGGAGTTTCTTTTTTGGCAAAGATTTTGGAGTGGTTGGCCATTTCCTTCTCCAGTAGACTCAGGCAAACAGGATTAAATGACTTGCCCAGGGTTACACAGCTAGTAAGTATCTGAGGCTGGATTTTGACTCATGTCTTCCTGACTCCAGGCCTAGCACTCCATCCACTGAGCTACCTAGCTGCCCTCTGGAACATAGACCACGTGAAAAAGTAGCATGCAAAAAGACTGGGAAGGCAGCATAGAACCAGACCTTTGAGGGTCTTGAATTCCAGGCAAAAAAGTTTGAATAGTTTTGAATTCAATAGGTAGCCATTGGAGATTTTTGAGGAGAAAGATATGAGAAGATCTATGAACTGCTGTTCTTTCCCTTATTCAAGATTCTGATGAAGATGTCCCTTCTCACCAAAGTTAACCTCTCTGTAAAGCCAACCCCATCTCCTCCTGTCTTCTTCTTGAGTGCATTGCTCCCACTATCATCCCTTCTCTCTCTCTAATCTTAAATTTCTCCATTTCCATTGGCTCTGCTGCTTTCTACAAACATACGCAACTCCTTTAAATTTTACCATCCCCTAAGCCTGTTGTCTTATATATTTCCTCCCATTCTCAGCCAGACTTCTGGAAAAAGATGTCTATATTTCTTGCTTCCACTTTTTCTGTTCTCATTTTCTTCTAAACCCTTTGCAGTCTGGCTTATTATATTATCATTCAACTGAAACTGCTATTTTTTTTTGGTCTTTTAAAAAATTTTCTTTAAATTTTTTTCCCAATAGTTTAATCTAGCTTCCAATTCCAAATTCTCTCCTTTAGCCTTCCCCCTCTTTCACCTATTTAGAAGACAAGAAAAGCAAAACCCATTACAGATATGTATAGTCCATTTAAAACAAATTCCCGTATTAACCACGTATAAAAAAAGAAAGACAAAAGGAAAGAGAAGAAAATTTGCTTCGATCTGAAGCCATTGGCTTCAGAGGTGTTTTACTGTCATTCCTTTGGTTGATCATTGTATTGATCAGAATTACTAAGTGTTTTAAAGTTGATTGATTTTCTTTACAATATTGCTGTTACTGTATAAATTGTTCTCCTGGTTCTGCTCACTTTATTTTGCATCAGTTCATACAAGTCTTTCAAGTGTTTCTGATAACATCCCCTTCATCTCTTAAAGGCCAAATCTAATGACCTTTTCCCAATCCTCATCCCTTTTGACCTTTCTGAAGCATTTGACATTGTTGATTATCCTTTCCTCCTGATATTCTCTCCTTTCTGAATTTTCATGTTAGTCCTTTCTCTTAGTTCTTCCCCCACCTTCCTTACCACTCCTCAAATTCCTTTGCTACCTCATCATCCATATCAGATTCTCTAGCTGTAAACATATTCCAGTGCTCTGCCCTGGACCCTTTTCTCTTCTTTCTTTATTCTCTCATTAAAATCATCTGCTCACACGAGTCTAATTATCATTTCTATGCTAGTGACTTCAAGATCTGCATATCCAGCTCCAATGACTCTGGAGCTCCAGTCACATATCACTGACTGCCTATTGGAATTTCAAAATGGCTATCCTGTAGCTATTTTAAGTTCAACATATCTAAAACAGAACTCATTATCTTTCCCCCCCAAAAAAACACTCCTCTTCCAAATTCTTCTGTTTTTGTAAAGGGCACTACCATATTTCTAGTCACCCAGGTTCACAATCTCATTGTCATCCTGAAGCCCCTCACTTTTGGCTCATATATCCAATCAGTTGCCAAGTCTAAGTATGTGTACCTCAACAGCATCCCTTGGTTATATCTTCTTTGTTCTGTTCCATAGCTATCACTTGAATTCAGGACCTCATTACCTCTCACCTGAACTATTGCAATAACCTCTCAATTGGCCTCCCTGCCTCAAGTTTCTGCCACCTCTAATCCATTTTCCATAAAGGTACCAAACTGATTTTCCTAAAGCACAGATGTAACCATGTCACTCTACCACTCAATAAACTCATGTTTCTCCCTATTACCTCCAGGCTCAAATATAAATTTCTTTTTCAAATTAAAAGTCCTTCACCACTGGGTCCCGACAACTCTTACTCTCCAAACTGCACTCCTGAATCTCCTGGACTTTATAATGCCACAGCAACCTCTCCACCCTGGAAGTTTGCTCCAGCCCTGACCTTTACACATTGGAAGTACCCTCTGCCCTTCTACCTTCTCCCTCCCATTAGCTGAGTCTTCCTGGAATCTCCATTTTAAGGAGGATGCCCAGGCCACCCATGTCTTCATTCCTTCCTAGGCTGTACTCTAAACACTGGGAAGGGGTGGGTGCCTTCATTCTCCCTCCCTCTCCTTCCAGCTTCCCTCATTAGAATGAAAGCTCCCATAGGGCAGGGACTGAGGGCTGCATCTCTACTCCTAGCACTTACTTAACTCAGTACCTGGCCCATAGTAAGTGCTCAATGATGCTTGTTGATTGGACTGCCTTCTCCAGCCTCAGTTAACATTACTCCTCTTTATGTAAACTCTGGCCCAGTCAAACTGACCTCCTCACTGTTCCTCACACAAAGCTCTCTATCTCCTATCTCTGTGCTTTCACACTTCTCTCCCTGCCTTGGAAAGCTTTCTCTTCTCACCTCTATCTCTTAGGATCCCTAGTTTCCTTCAAATTTCAGCTTGAGTATCACCTGCTACAGGAAGCCTTTCCTGGTTTTTTAGCCATAAATTAGGGCCAATTTCTGCTGTGATTCTAATGACAGCTCTCTAAGTCAAAGGAGTTTTTTTAAAAAGGAGGGGATACCTCTCCAAATGAGTAATTATTTGATAACTCAGCATCTGCACTAGAAATGGGAGAAAGAAACCTACATATAAGACCTGCCTGTCCAAAAGCATATTCTTTATGATGGTTGGAGGTGGTAGTAGTACTCTTTGATGGTTCTCCAACTCTGCATCCAGATTGAGGTAATGTAATAGCAGGGGCAGACAGGCAGCACAATGGATAGAGTGCCAGACCTGGACTCAGGAAGACCTGAGCACAAATCTGGTCTCAGATACCTACTAGCTGTGTGACCCTGGGCAAATCACTTAGCCCTGTTGGCCTCAGTTCCTCATCTGTAAAATGAGCTGGAGAAGGAAATGACAAACCACTCCAGTGTCTTTGCCAAGGAAATCCCAAACGGGGTCATGAAGAGTCAGACACGACTGAAATGACTAAAAGACAGCAATAGTGTGGTGGTTCCTCCCCAAATGGCTTACCAGCTTTCCCTTTTTCTGTTAGCAAAGTCCCATTTTTGACACATATAATAAAGGCTTACTCTTTTTCAGGGCTTCCAGGCTGGTGACTGGTGGGGAGCAAAATGATGTCTACAGCCTTTGTTACCACATCTAAACTCTGGGACCTTTGAGCAAAGTGATTGGTTGGGGGGATGAGAGTATGAGATTGGAATGTTCTTTTATTTACTCAAGGTTAGTTAACAGGGAAGTTCAGATGATTTAATAGGTTTGGAAAACTGCTAGGTAGAGCAGGGAGAACACTAGATAGAACACTTCTTCAAGTCAGGAAGACCAGAGTTCAAATGTAACCTCAGATACTTACTAGCTGCATTACCCTGGACAAATCCTTTAACCTCTGCTTGTCTCACCTACAAACTGAGGATAACAATAGCACCTACCTCCTGGGGCTGTGAGGATAAATTAAGAAAATATTTGTAAAGACTTGGCACAGTGCTTGAATATAGCAGGCACTTAATAAATGCTTTTCCTTTCCTCCTTGTTCCCTTATCTATGTTACCAGATGCAATGAAACAGGCCCAAGTGAATGCTTATCTGTAACAGTGGTTCTCAACCTTCCTAACGCCACGACCCTTTAATACAGTTCCTCATGTTGTGGTGACCCCCAGCCATAAAATTATTTTCATTGCTACTTCATAACTGTAATTTTGCTACTGTTATGAATCGTAATGTAAATATCTGATATGCAGGATGTATTTCCATTGTTACAAATTGAACATAACCCACTGGTTGAGAACCGCTGATCTATAAGGTATAATTGAGAAAAGGGGAAAAGTCCTTCCCAAGTTTTAAGTAGGAAAACAAAAGCAAGCAAGCAACAATGAGAGCTCACAGGATGCTAGTCAGCTGATGTGGGCATGAATCTTCCAGAGGATTCAAGAGGACTCCAGAAAGACAGCCTTGAGTATTCTCTCAAAGGGAGCCTCAGATGACCTGTGGGCATACTCACGGCTCCCTCTCAGAATTCTAAATATTAGCGCTAGGTCAGATTCTATCAGGGGCGATGAAATTTCCATGACAATATTAATGTTAAGAAGAAAAAGGCCTTGGTTCACTAATACAGTACCTATCTGTATGTCTTCTAGCAAGCAATATTGATTCATTTATGTTCTTGAAAAGGGAAGGACAACACTTGTAGATACAAAATTCTAAGAAACATGTAATAATAATGATTATAATAAAGCTAGTATTTATGTAGCACCTACTATTTATATGTACTAGGCTCTGTGCTCAGTACTTTAGAATTAATATCTCATCTGACTCTCACAATAATCCTGTGACATAGGTGCTCTTATCACTCCCATTTTATAGTTGAAGAAACTAAGGCAGAGACTAAATAACTTGGCCGAGGCCACCCAGCTAGTAAGTATCTGAGGTTAATTTGAACTTAGATCTTGACTGCAGGCCCAGTGCTCTATCTACTGTGCTCCCTAGCCACCATATACATACATATGTGTATGTGTATATGTATTTATGCACATATATATGGGTTACATATAAAAGTATATGAGGACCTTTATTCTAATTCTTGTTCCCACAGGTGAGTCTCAGGCCCTAGAAGAAGGCTACATCTCCCTCTCAGGTGCTAGGAGTACCCTGAGGAGTTGGAAGTTTCTCACTAGTGCCACTGACTCAATTCCCTTCTAGTGTGCTTCCATCAGCATTATTAAAAGTCATTTTAGTCTGCCAGCCTTAAGTAGCTTTTAGAAAATGATATTTTCATTAAAATGGTATAACAAGAACAATTGGGATAAAACATTGCCCAAAGTCTATGACACAGTGTCCCGTAAGTACGTACAAAGTTGAGGGGAAAGTGGGCTCAGTCTTAGAAAGCTCTTGTTTTTTTGTTTTTTTTTTTCGATATGAGATTCTTTATTAAATTTTTTTGAGTTACATCTTTTCTCCCCGTCTTTCCCCCGCCCACCACCCCAAAA
>CM053584.1:79555097-79618271 GCA_028627135.1 Pseudochirops cupreus
TTTTGGAGTTCTAGGATTGGTTTAGAGTCCTATTTTATGGGTATTTTGGGGTGGCTATGTGAGAGCTGCGATGTGTTGCTGCTGCTACGCGGCCATCTTCTAAATCTTGTCATTTCTACCTCTACACTATTTCTTGAATACCTTCCCCACTTTCACTCATACAGCCACTCTCCTAGTTCAAGTCGTTATCACCTATGACCTAGCCATTCTTTTTTTCGAATCCCAAGCAACATGCTCCAAAGAAAGGAAGAGGAAGTGAGAGTGCGTAGAGTCATTCTTAAAAGTCTCCCACTCTCACTCTCTCTTGTTATGTGAAGTCTGGATTCAGTCAAAGGGCCACAATTGAGGACCTACAGGGCCACACGTGGCCTCAAGGTTGCAGGTTCCCCACTCTGCCCTAGACTATTACAAAAGCCAAGATGCTATATTGTGTCCCTGTCTCAAGCCCCTGTTCTTCCTTCCAATCCATGCTCTACACAATTGCCAAATTGATTTTCTTATTCACCTCTTAGTCAAAAGGAAGTTGATAACTGGAGTTCAGGAGGGAAAGCAGGGCTGGATATATAGATTTTTGAGTCATCTACCTAAGAATGATAATTGAACCCATGAGAGCTGCTGAGATCACCAATGGAGAGAATATGAAGAAAGAAGAGAAGTCTTAGAACAGCGGTTCTCAACCTGTGGGTTGCAACCCCTTTGTGGGTCGAACGACCCTTTCACAGGGGTCGCAGGGGCCGCCTAAGACCATCAGAAAACACATATTTCCAATGGTTTTAGGAATTGAGACACTGCTCCTCAGTCTCCAGGCAGGTCTACCCACATACAAGTATTAAAGGGTAGCAGCATTAGGAAGGTTGAGAATCACTGTCTTAGAATAAAACCTTGGGACATGAACACGTGTGGGATGGTGATATGGCACAGGAAATTGAGAAAGAAGGTAGGAAAACCAAGGGAGTCAAGTACATACATACATACACACACACACACGTATATACACATGTGTGTGTATAAAATTTAACTCTAGGTAATTACATTTTAAATCCTGTAATTCAAATCACAAAAGGCAGCATGATATGGTAGATAATCAGAGGACCAGCCTTGGAGTGAGGGCGACCTGGAGTTCAGGTCCCAGCTCTATCATACATGTGTGACTATGAATAAGTCACTTATCTTTTCAAGGAATTATAATCTCTCTTATCTTTAGTAACTCTTCCAACTATTAGAATTTGCAAAGAAACCAAGTTATAGTTATGTTTTTTTAGACTTTTAGTTCTTATGCTTCTCTGAGGCCCAGAAACCTTTAGGGAGCAGAGCTTTGCTTTGGGAGGTTTGTTGACTACTTTACCTCGTGTTTTTTTAGTTGTTACTATAATTTTTCATCAGCGTTAAATGCATTTTACTTGTGGAGATGGATTTTTGTTAATGTTTTTCTACACTTTTTTGCTGATCATTATAATACACATGAATATCCCAAATTCTAATTTCATGATTTCTATTAGACAAGATCTAATAGACAAGAATATATTAATAAAAGGTAATAACAGGCTTAATGTAAATTATTATTGTTGTTAGTCACTTACCATTCAGTCAATTTATGTTTTCTTTTCCCCTTTTTGAAGGGATCTCTTTACTTGCGACTTTTTGTTGTTAAATTCTTTGAGGTTTTGTCTTTGAAACAAGTTTTTCAGCTTTCAGATCATAAATATGGTTACGTTTTCAGAACATGTAATTTGAGGGTGAATTTTTTTTTTAAATCATTGTATATTTTGGTCGGCCTTTGATATTTTTTCCTTTTTTTTTTAACAACTCTGATTGGTACTGTTTAAAATATAACCTTTTCTCTTCCTTGGTGTTTAGAGAATATTTTCTTTTAAATTCTGTTGGTTTATGTGTCACGTGTCAAAGTTAGTATTTCTACTTATTACTTTCCTTCATATTCTCTCTATTTGAAAGTATTACCTAGTCTAGTCCATTGTGAAAATTTCTCTTATTAGGTCCTTTAGATGTCTGGATTTTTTTTTTCTGTTTTCCTGAATCCCAAGCAACATCTCCAAAGAAAGGAAGAGGGAGTGAGAGTAGTAGAGTCATTCTTAAAAGTCTCCCACTCTCACTCCCTCTTCCTTTCTTTGGAGGGTGTCAGTTGGGACTCAGGTATGTCTTTTCCTTAGATTTCCTGTGTGGGGATTCCTCCCTTACCCCTAGCAGCAATGATAACTATGAGCCCATGGCAACAACAATATGCTTATCTGAGTAAGGCTGGGTCTAGATTTCCAGTCCCTGACATATTTTTCTGCTTTGTGTTTCTTTACCTGAGCCCAAATTACCAGATAGTGATAGATGGGTATTTTTAGCATTGGCAACAACTTTATGGGTTCAAGAGGTTGGGAGCTCCTGGGTCCAGGTTGTGTTTGCTCCAAAGGAGAGGTGATCTCTGTAACAACTCAGAGGGAAGTATAACCCCTGCTGGAAGCATACTACAGATGAAAGAATTAAGAAAGTCTAAGTCAGAGCATGGCTTGCCAGGAGATTGAGACTTTATGAGCTAAGCAGACAGGACAAGTCAGAAGTAAAAATGAAATATCTGTTCAGCAGACCCACAAGTCTCCCAGGAGCTTTTTTATCTCCTAGGATGGTATAGGACAGATGAAGAACTTTATCATTTTAAAAGTATTTATCAATGTTTGGTTGTGAGACTTTTGTGTTTTAAGCATTTCTTTTGTTGTAAATGAAATAAATAGCTCCCCTATACCTGATCTACTTTGTACATTGAGTGCCATTCTTTAACGGTCAGATGTTTTCCTCCCTTTTTAGTTCTACAGGATAAGAAATTCCACACTCGTTTATCGCAGAACAAGGGATACCTGAATTGTTATGGAATATACTATAGGTACCTAAAGGCTAATTTTAATGATAACTCCTACAAATAATAACAATTACTATTTATGTAGTTTTACAGTTCGCAGAACACTTTGTATGTACATTATCTGATTTGATCATCACAGCAACCTCATGAGACAGATGCTATTATCCTCATTTTAAAGCTGGGGAAAATAAGACTAAAAAAGTTTAAGTGACTTTAAAGCTCCTACACACAATAAGGGCACAAAGCACCTGTAAACCAAGGTCTTCCTCATTCCAAGGGCTGTGCTCTGTCCATTGTACCACAATGCTATTACCTAAATCTGAGGCTTTGGGGTTTATTTTGAGAAGGGAAAGGAAAAAAGTTACTTTTGCTGCCTTAGAAGTCCTGCTTTGATGCTACTCCTGGAGGAGATCTGCTTACGGCCTATTCCCAAGTGTGAATTGTGGAGAAATACCAAAGTACTAGCCAAAGGCTTAGAGATGGGAAGTCAAGTGATTCTTTTTTCCTTTGAGTTAAGAGCAGCTTAACCTAATTATCTCTCAGTAAATCTGCAGAGATATTTTTGGCATGCTTTTGCAGTACTAGTAAATATCACTTTTAAATGGAAACCCCCCAAAGCTGTCATATAGAAACTAAACCTTGTAATCTTTTTTCCTCCCTTATGTCAGCCTGGACCACTCTGATTTTGAAAGTAACTTCAGCAAAATCCCCTGGTTTCTATTTTATTAAGATAAGAGTCTCATTCATTTCACTGATAAGATACTAAGCTGAACTTGTTATATTGTCCCTATTGAGTACCATGGAACTTAGATCCTTTTGACACTCATTGGTCTCCCAGTTGCACATGCCTGTCAACATAAAATCTTTAAAAAACAAAAACAACTGTAATGAAACATTGAAGTTTCTGTCTGAGTGACATAAGAGGGGAAAGCAAGAGCTATCTTATAAAGCTGAATTTTAAACTGCAAATAGAATTAAATTGTACTGGAAATCGAGATTGAAGAATAATGGCCTTCCTTTATAGACCAGAAGCATGTTGTTTCATTCTAGTTGCTTTTGTTTTTTAGTTGTTTTTCTTTATAATTTTGTTTTTGTAGTACAAATTATTCTGTTGGTTCTATTTATTTCACGCTGCATCAGTTCATACAAATTTTCCCAGTTTACTCCAAAACTTTCCATTGCATCACTTTCTATGACATAATATTTCATTGTATCCATATATCCTAATTTGTTTAGCCATTCCTCAAACGATTGTTGTCCTTTTACTCAATTCTTATCTCCTACAAGAGTAGAAGATATCATATTATGATATCCTAAGATTTCAAAGGATTGCAAGGGACCTTGGGTTCATCTAATACAACCCTCTCATTTCACAGATCCTCAGGCCCTGTTCACTCTATCCCCTTCCATTTTCCCGAATTAATCTTATCAAGCATTTATTTTTTCCGATACAGTCCATCTGTGTAACATTCTACTTTCACCTACATACAACACTGGTGTTAGAAATTTTTTGTTGACAGTTGAACCTTTACCAAATAAAAGCGTGTGTCAGGAAGTCTAAATGTCAGCCTGTACCCTGACAGGGTTATATTACCAGAAGTGTGTTATCACCCAGTGTGTCCTTTTCCCACCACAGTCTTTATGAGAGAAAGTTTATCTGTGGAAAATTATGCATAGGGTTCTCTGTACTATTAATTGGTAGCTTTCTTCTTCCTAAGAGTCATGTTTATTAAATATGCAAGCCAACAAATAAACACAAATCGGTGTGATCTTTTTTTCGTGAGCCCTCAATCTGAAAAAGTTTCTGATGTGCCATCCAGAGTGCTTCCCTGAGCAGTAGAGTTTCCATGTCTGAAAGGCTTGTCATAATTATATCCCTTTCTAAAGAATGAGCCCTGTTGTGCTAAATCAAAATATACTTAAGAAATAATGTGCATGGCAGTAGAGTATAAAAAATCACGGACCACTTTTGTAGATGATTCAACACCAAAGTGAGGCCTGGGCATCAGGTAACCACAAAGGCAGCGATTGGGAGTATATTCCAGTGCCACAAGCATTATTAATATATGACCAGAGGAACAACCAAACCACAACATGGGGGTGGGGAGGAAGAGTCTTGCTTTTTCCTCTTTGTTGGGGCTGGATGTAGGAGTGATGAGCAGGAGGTTCTCTAAGCGTAGATAGGCTGTTCAAAGAAGACTAGTCCCTCTGGTATGAGGACTCATGGAGCCTTTTTAGAGTTGTTTATTCATCTTTGGTGTCCACCTATCATTCAACTCTTACCTGTGGCTCCAAGAAGCTCTAGTGTGCACATCAGCCACCCCAGGTAAAAGAGTCAAACCAGGTTGAGGGTAACCAACAAGCCTCAAACCCATCAGTGAGTTAGGGTCCAGGCATGGGCAGATGAGAACAATTTGTTCCAACAGTCTTGAAGGTGGCTGGAACAGGAGTGTGGATACTTAGAGCTTGGTCACACGTTGAAGACACCAAGGTCATCCCCTGCATCCTGGGCCATTGACAGTCTTCTTGAATTCTGTCTTGCTACTGGACTTGGACGATTCTGGAAGAGAGAGTGAGGTTGAGGACTTCGCACATATCTGCCTCACTTAAATTAATTCACAAGCAAGTCAAGACATCACCCACCACCCACTATTTTACCTCAACATGATGATGCTGTTGGTCCTCTTTGAAAACAAAGACAAACAACAAAATGCCCACATTCCAGGCAGCAGCTTCAACTGACCTAAAGTTTGAAAAGCTTCCCAGGTTTCAAAGTGTTTATGTCACATCAAGTCATCTTTGTTCTCTAATTCAGTTAAATGAACGTTTATTAAGTGCCTAAGGTATTCACAGCACTGTGTGAGGGGCTCTGGGAATACAAGGAAAAAAGCAGACTCAAAGAACTTATGTTCCATTCGGGTACAGAACACAAAAATGGGTAACAAAATAAGAGATAATTTGAGCACAGGGAGAGAGAGGAAGGAAGGGAGAGAGAAAGACAGAGAAAGAGAAAAGAGAGAGGGAAGAGAGAGAAAAGAGGGAAGGAGAGAGGGGAGGAGAGACAGAGAGAGAGAAAGAGACAGAGAGACAGAGACAGAAACAGAGACAGACAGAAAGAGAGAGACAGAGACAGAGACAGAAAGAGAGAGAGAAACATAGTAACAGTTAGGGGGGAATCAGGAAAGAAAGACTGAGTAGGAAGTGGTTCTTTATCTGTATCTTGAAGGAGTCTAAGGGTCTGAGCCCCAAGAGATGAAGGAGACAGTACATTCCAGGCTTGGAGGACAGCCAGTGCAAAGACTCAAAGGTGGGAGATGAAAAGTCAAATTCTGGGAACAGTAGCAGGTCAGTTTGACTAGAATGGATAGTGCAGGGGGGAGAAATGTGAAATAAGATGGAAAAAATGCACTGGAGCTTGAATTGAAAAGCTTTCAGATGTCCAGCTGATGAGCTAGAGCTTATCCAAGAGGCAATAGAAAGCCACTGGAGATTTTTAAGCAGGGGAGTGACATGGACAGATCTGAGCTTTAGGAAGATTATTAGAGCAGCTGTGTTTGAAAATATTTGCTAACCATGGTGGAGTCTTCACAGTCTTTTTAACAGACATAAACAGCTGGAAATGAGTGGATCTATCTCATTGGGATTTTGAATAATTTGTTGAGGGCAAGGCACTAGAAGAAAAGAACAAGGGAGAAAAATTTTTACAAAAAAAGATGGGGGGAAGAGGAAAGAATTAAGGAGCCAAGTTTAAATCCTACCTCAGATACTTATTACCTTTGTGAGCTTTGTTGTTTGTTCAGCCTTTTCCAGTCACATTTAACTCTTTGTGACTGTGTTTGTGGTTTTCTTGGCAAAGATTCTAGAGTGATTTGCCATTTACTTCTCCAGATTATTTTACCAATAAGGAAACTGAAGCAAACAGGGTTACATGACTTGCCCAGGGTCACATAGCTAGGTGTCTGAGGCTAGATTTGAACTCAATAAGATGAGTCTTCCTGACTCCAGGCCAGGCATTTTATCCCCTATGTCACCTAGCTGCCTGTCCCTGAGCTTATATTAAGCATTTATTGCATGCCTATCACTATTGAAGCTCTGGCGATATAAAGAAAGACAAAAAAAAAGTAATTTCCCTCAATGAGTGTATATTCTAGCAGGTGAGACAGCTGCCCTGGGTGACCTTGGACAAATCAGATAGCTTCTCCAGGCCTCAGTTTCCTCACCTGTGAAATGAAGGGGTTATATACTAAATGGCCTCTGAATTACCTTCTAGCTGTAGATCACATGATCCCATCACTCATTGTCCCTTCTAGAACCAAGATTCTGTGAGTTGTTGATTTTATCCTAACTGGAAAAAGAAAAACACCAACACATAAATATTAGAAGGAAGGGAAAAATTATTAAGTAACATATGAGCAACTGTGTGCCAACGTAAGGCAGGCCTGCTACTATGATAGAATCAGTCAAGAAGGGCTTCTTGAAGGGGTCATTTCCACACACACACACACCCCAAGCCCACCCCTTCCAGAGCTGAAATTATTTCTGTTTTTATATTCCCAGGGCCAAGCACAGGGCCTTACCCAGAGGTGCTTAATAAAAGCTTGTTTGATTGATTGAGATAGATTTTGAAAGAAGATTGATGGACGGCAGAGGAGAGGGCAAGTATACCATGAACAATGAAGAGATTTGTCTTGATCATGTTTATCTGTGAAATTTTCCATTACCTGTACTTGTAAATTCACATTTGCAAGGAAAATCCCTGCAGCAGTTGGTTAGCAACTTCTAGGTATCATACCTGTAATTTAGTAACTCACTCAATTGTAAGCCCCTTGAAGGCTGAGACACTTCCTCTTTTTGTATCCTGGAGCTTAGCACAGAGCCCAGTGCGCTGTAGGGGCTTACTAAATATTCATTGTTTGACTGGTGGTCATCAGATTACAGTACAGCAGACTGGCTAAAAAGCATTTTCCAGGCATGACTGAATTTTAGAGCATTCACCCATAGAATCTAATTGTAACCGATTGTCAAAAATATTGTAAAATTATAAAAAATAAAATTTAACACAATAAAAATAACTTATTAAATTAATAGCATGAATCATTTAACTTCTTGTTCACAGTATTTTCATAACAAATTAAAATCAAGATAGTTTCAATTTTTAAAGAAATGCAACTAGGCACAGAATTAGTACTTTCTCATACTAAATTTCAACGGCTATCAATTAGTGCTTAACTTATTTATTATTCCTTTTGAAGGAGGAAAAGCTCCCCCTTTCTCCTATTTGGATTTTATGTGCTTGAAAACCTCATGGTTTTCCCTCTTTCCCCCCAGGGTGCTTTTTCCTTGCAAAGGGTGAACGATTTGTATTACTCATTTTGCTAGCTGTTCCTCAACTTTCTCCAGCCAGTTCACCAATCTCTCTTGAAAGAATTCTTCTGCTGATTTCAGTGAAATTTTAGCACTATTTTTCTTTTCTTCTCTTTCCCTTCCTTTGATTTTTATGGAAAAGGTTTTATTGATGCTGTCTTTTTTTTTTTTTTACATCATTGGCATCTTCCAATGACTCCCAATAGTACTTGTAGTAATGAACCCATAAGCAAAACAAATCAGAGCATTGCCCAGTCTGGCAACATTGACCTATTGGGCCAACCCCTTAAATTCTCTCAGCCTTGGTTTCCTCATCTGTAAAATGGAGATAATGAAAACAGATAGCTCTCAGGGCTGTTGGAAGGATCCATTGAGATAACACATGTAAGCACTTTGCAATCCTTAAAGCCTATATAAATGCCAGCCATTCTTTGTTGGTGCCATTTAACATTGTTTTCCTTTACAACGCAATATTCTTCAGGAAAATTGTTTTACTGGTTCTGCTCACTTTAGCTTTTTGAGAGTTCAAGTTAGTTTTATGAACTTTTCCTAAATTCTTCCTGTTTGTTATTCTTTGTAGCAACAATATCCCATTATGTCTATGTGCCATGGACTCCCCAGTCGATGAGCACTCACTTTGTTTCCAGTTCTTTGATATCACAAGTGTTGCTGTAGATATTTTTGGATATAGGGAACCTTTGTCCCTTTGACCCCCCTTGAGGTCTATGCCTAAAAATGAGATCTCTAAAGCAAAGGGTACATGCAGTTTAATGACATTTTTAGTATAATACCAGATTGTGTTCCAATCAACTGTTTTCCCCTATATTCCCTATTACTTTGGTTTTTCTTTTCTTCCCTGAAGGAAAAAAAGATGGATAAAAATACAGGCTAGAGGACTTTGATTTGTATAAACCTCTCAAAATTATCTCATTTTCTAATCTTTAGAGAGTTAACTCAGATACCAAATCACTGGCTCATTCCTTTCAGCTGAACAGATTAGCTTTAGTATATAAATTATTTTGCATAGAATAGCTAAGGATTATTCTTTAACTGGTTCTGCTGCTATTAGTAGTTTTTACCACCCATCCTCAAAATCCATTTCACATCCAAAGCTTCTTCTTATAAAGACCATTAAAAAAAATTTCAAAAGTGGCTTCCTCAAGTATTCAAGCACTTAATACTTAAGAACACCATGAGACCTCAATAAACAAGGCTTGATGACAAAAATATCACAGAATGCTATTCAGATATTCAATAACAATATGGTACTTTAAGATTTTTAAAAATGGTTCACATATGCTATCTTATTTGGTCCTCACAACAACCTTGTAAGATAGGGGGTATTAATTTCCCTATTTTATGAATTTTGAAACTGAGGCTTGAGGGTGGTTAAATGCCTTGCCCAGAGTCACATAGCTAGCAAGTATCTGACTCAGGATTTGAATTCAGGTCATCCTGTCTCAAAGTCTAGCCCTTTATCCACTATGCCACTTAGTGGTCAAGTATATGTGTTGAGACTAAGCTTAACTTTTTAGGGCTCTTGTGTTGCATGATTTTTTGTTTCTTCTAAGGATTCCTATTTTCCCATAATTTTACATTTTCTTGCCTTAGAGATGGGATATTTATGGTGAGTGGGATTAATTAGGACAAAAAAAAGTGTAAGCTCAGAGTTCTTATTCTGCCTCTTGTCTGGTCTTCAAACCCTCCTTGCGTTTGCAAATCTTATTTTTTTTCCCCCTACAGAATGTCTAGCTAAAGCTCCAGATAGGGTACTGCATCTGAGTCTGATTTCTGTGCCTCACTAGAGTTGGATGTACAAAGCAGGTCAGTTTAGGTCAGACCAGGTCAGAATTTTATTGTTTGGGGCAAAACTATCCAGAACAAAGACTTACAAAATAGTTACTTGGTTTTTAAAAATGAATCATAAATTAAATTCTAAAAATCTTGCTACTTTGATATTTTGATGGATTTGTCAGTTTATCAAAACAGGCCCTCCCCATTAGTAGAGTACAAGCCCTTGATACCTTTTCATAGAAAAATATAATTCTTGATCATGACTTTCAATAAGTACCCCAGAGAAGATCTACTCAAGGTCATAAAACCCTTTCTCCAGGTCTTTTGATACTGTATTTCATCACATAATTTTTGCCACTGCAGAATTGTTGCACCCTCTTTTTTCATTACAAAAATGGTTAACCTTTCATCATGTAATCGTCACATGGTATAATTCTGTTCATCACACCGCTTAAAAGGTAAACAGAGCAGCAATATATTCACCAGTGGCATATAGATACACATTTTTCTCTTGCCCATTGGAAACTGTCAGCCTAGAATTCTCAGTAAACGCAGTGTCAGTATATTTCTGAAAGTCAACTTGCGTGGTTGGTTTAGAGCACTGCAGTACTAACGGTATTGTTACTCAACCCAATGAAGTACGGTAGGTGAAGCTGCCATGAGTGAGTCATGTGATATGGTAAGACTTGTATCTTCCCAATACAAGTTCATGAGTATTTTGTGCATCCTAATCTTGCACCAAAGATAGTTTAATAATAAATGATTTTTTACGTGATACTGGTACAAATTTTTTAAAAAGCTTCACATAATGGTTGCTCTGCACTTTTTTTGCAAAAAATTGTCATAAAAGCTGCAATAATACATGGCAAAATATGGTATTTTCCCAATCAGAGCAGAGCTCCAAGTTTTCTATCTTTCGCTCCCATGATTGACAAGACAACCTTTTTTCTGGTCATATATATCTGTCTTTTATAACACTTCTCATATATAAGTCACTATTCTGAAATAACTGGCTATACCTGGGCATAGGCTTTGTACATTCCAGTAGCTTAGTTCCTAATCGTCCCATAGTACTCCTTTGTGATGAGACTTTATACAGGATATCCAATGTGACAATCACAAACACTTTTAGCAAGCCAATGTTCCTCTATCTTATGTCTTACTTGACATAAGACATTTAGATAGAGACATTTTGCCTTTCCTCTAACCAGCTGATGATCCAACTACATATAGAAAGCTGATTCTGAAATTATTTCTTTGTCAGTCACTAGATATCTCCTGTCTGTTAAAATATGGTAAATTGCCTTTTTGTGATTGTGTTCAGCTCTCACACAATGTCCATCACTTTCCAACTCTCTTCTGAAGAAGATATGTTCAGGCTATGCAGGCACCAGGTCTCTGAGGAGTCTCTATAAGCTTTTGCATTTTTTCATCTTTTATTCCAAAATTATGTTTTCTAACATATCCCCACATTCTCCCCTGAACCTACCTTGATATCAAAGTCTTTGAGAATCACAGTAGATGTTTACTTAGTTTGGAGTCTCTTTGTAGAATTTCTCAATTTCTTCATCCTTTGCAACAAATGTTGGTAGATAAATTGCATCTCTATTCATGGTGGTTCCATCATAAGTAACGAAAGCTAAAATGACCAATGGTCCTATGAAATGATGCTTCTTGGCTGCATAATAATGAAAATAATAGTTGACTCAAGATTCACAAATCACTTTACATATATCATTTGATCCTCACAAGAGCTCCATGAGATAGGTATTCATGGAATATTGTAATTCCTATTCTAGAGATAAGGGATCGAGATTCAAAGAGGTTGCATGTGATCACATAGTTAATAAATGTCAGAGGCAGATAGCTCCTTGAGGACAGAAACTGTTTTTGACTTTTTTTCCTTTTTTTAAAATCTTCAGCATTTAGTCCATGCTTAGCATATAGAAGGTGCTTCATAAATGCTTATTAACTGATTGGCTGACTCTCCTGATTCCAAGTATTGTACTTACACTCTTCCTAATGAAATCAACTTTGATGGATCCTTCCATGGCCTCTCCAAGGAGACCTGGAAGCCATATCTTTCCGCCTTATAGTTTCATTTATAGCAAGAATGTCAATATTTATAGAATTTAGTTCTGTTAGGAGTGTATCAACTCACTGGTCATTGGACAAGCATCTCAATAAAACTGTTTGTATATTGTCTAAATAGCATTTAAATTTGAATTTGCTCTTTATTATTACTCTGTTAGTAATGCAACAGCAACGGAAGGTAATCACATGGAACTTAGGACAGCTTTGGATTTTTTATATTTTATCTCTACAAAGTCTTCCATTGCCTCATCACAATAAGGAAGTGAAGTCTCTGTGGTGCGTGTGTGTGTGTGTGTGTGTGTGTTGTATTGGTCATGTTTGAAAATGCACGACTTCTTATGCACTCACAATCTACCACTTCTTCACCAAGAGGCAGGAGGAACAGTTCATTTTTAGTATTCTGGAGTTGTGATTGGTCACTTAACTGATTTGAGCTCTTAAGTTTTACCAATTTGTTTTTCTTTACAGTGTGTTGTGGTCATGGTATAAATAATTCTGTTTCTGCTTACTTCACTTTATATCAGTTCATATGTCTTCCCAGGCTTCCTTTTCATCAGTTCTTTGTTGCTGCTATTCAGTTGATTCAGTCATGTCTGACTCTTTGTGACCCCCATCTGGAGATTGTTTGGCAGATACTGGAGTGGCTTGCCATTTCCTTCCCCAGCTCAATTGATAGATGAGGAAACTGAGGCAAAGAGAGTTAAATGACTTGCCTAGGGTCACACGGCCACTGGTGGTCTGAGGCGTCTGGTGTCTGAACTCAGGTCTTCCTGACTCCAGTCCTAATGCTCTATCCACTGCACCACCTAGCTGGTCCTTTCATTATTTCTTAAAGCTCACAATTTTCCCGTAACGGTTCAGCTATTCTTTAACTGATAGGAACCCACTGTGTTTACGAGGTTTTGTTTTGTTTTGTTTTGTTTTACTACAACCAAAAATGGTGCCATAAATAATTTTTGTGTTCGTGGATCTTTTTGCTCTGTCTTTGATTTTCTTTGGGGTACAAGCCTAGTAGTCAAAACACTGTATGCAGTTTTCAGACATTGGAGATATAGTTCCAAATTGCTTTATAGAATGTCTGAACCACTTCACACCTCCTCCAACAGTGCATTAATGCACTTGATCTCCCAAGTGTCTTCCAACAATTGTCACTTTCCTCTCTTTTTAAAAACATATCTTGTGTTATTTTATCATGATATCTGCTCTCAGAGGTAATTCCCATTTTACTGATGAGGAAACTAAAATTGAGAAAGACTAAGGGATTTACCCATTGTCATACAACTAATAAGTGTCTGAGGCAGGAATTAAATTCAGGTCTGCCAGACTAAAGTATACATACAAACATACATACACACATATATGTCTACAGCATATATAAAGTATGTAACACTCTATCCAGTATGCCACCTGTCTGCTTCAGCTGGTCCAGGTTCTCAAAGGTTATGACAGTAGAGTGTAACCTCTGAAAAAGCTTCCAGTAAGGTTCCAGCAATAGAATATGCCAGATGTCCGAGGACCAACATAGTTAATTTTTGAGAGACTCATTACCAGTAAGTTAGCCACTAGCTGATAGCTTTGCCTATGAAAACTCATGAAACAAAGAAAAAAAATTAACTACCTTTACTTCTGTATAGTTCCTGTCCATTTCCATAGTAGAGATGATGTAGTGGGGGGAAAGGGTGCAAAGAATCTGATGAATCACATAGCTTTTAGACCTTCTATAACCATTAATACCAGGTACTCTGTCAGTTCTTTAATAACATAATAGATTTAGAGCTGGAAGGGATCTTTTGTTATCAAGTCCTCATTTTCATATTTGGGAAAACTGAGATGAAGTGATTTGCCCAGGGTTATGATAGCTAGTAAGTGTGTGAGTTAGAGGTTTGAGCTGAGATCTCTGCTGACTCAAAGTCCAGTGTTCTGTCTCCTACACCACCCAGCTATATCTCAAGAAGGCAGACATTAGAAGTCCAATGACCAGAGAACTGAAACACTATTGAAAAAAATGATCCATAGCAACTATATCCCCAATGTCTTATCCTTAGGATAAAATAGAAGTTTAAATGGAAGGTTCATCTCAGTGAAAGCATGGCTCACAGGTTCTCCCTAGGTAAGGTTGGAGGAGTTGATTCATCACACATTTAAAGACCATAAGAAATGTCACAGCCTAGTATCCTTGGTCCTTTTATCTTGTAGTTTTCATGATGAGCTTAAGCAAAGACCGCCATGAAAATAATTATAGTTAGGCATCAACATCTGTTGAGAAAGATGAAGAAGTAGCAAAGTTTTATAAAGAACTTGAAAAGATTCCTCCAAACCAGTCGACATATATCTGGAAACTCAGTGACTTTAGTGCAAAAGAGGGTGGTAAGAACTGTATGGGGAAAACAGGGCTCAGGTTTAAGAAATGAGAGTTCAAAGGCTGCTATACAGAGTATTTAGAAGTTATATGCCTAGACATCATGAATACTTTCTTCCAGAAGAGAATCAGAAGGCACTGAACATGGCAAACACTAATCAACCTCTCTCTCTCTCTCTCTCTCTCTCTCTCTCTCTCTCTCTCTCTCTCTCTCTCTGTCTCTCTGTCTCTCTCTGTCTCTCTCTGTCTCTCTTGTCTCTCTGTCTCTCCCACTCTCTCTCTCTCTTTCACACACACACACACACACACACACACACACACACACACCAGAGAGAGAGAAAACAATGGGCTATTGATATGAGACTCACATCAGAACAAATTGTGTTTGGGTGTAATCAGACTACTATTATCAAGTGAGATTATAATTCAAAATCAGTATCACATCTGAAAAGAAAAAGATGAAAAAGATGAGGACACTGTAAAAAAAAATCAATACTTTTCCACTTGCTTTATTTAAATAAGCTGTAGATTCCTTAAAAATGGGAAATGGAAAGATACTGAACTTGATTACCACCAGTTTGCAAAAGCTTAGTTGAAATAAAGAGATCACCATAACGAGGTGAGCTCTCTCCAGACACTGTTCTGGGGCAATGAGTTGTTCTATCAGCATTTGTGGTTGGTGTTTAGTCATTTTTTCAGTCTGACTCTTGTGATCCCATTTTGGGGTTTTCTTGGCAAAGATACTGGAGTACTTTGCCATTTCCTTATCCAGCTCATTTTTATAGGTGAGGAACTGAGGCAAATAGGGTTAAGTGACTTACCCAGGGTCACACAGTTAGTTAGTGTCTGAAGTTAAATTTCAACTACGGAAGATGAGTCTTTCTGACTCTTGGCCCAGCTCTCTATCCACTATGCCACATACCTGCCCCCTTGTGCATTTATTAAGCACTTACTGCATGCCTGTCACTGTTAAGCTCTTAGGGATGCAAAGAAAGATTAAAAAAAAAACTCGACAGTAACTGCCCTTAAAGAGTATATGTTCTAGTGGGTGAGACAGTATATAAATCACTAGGTATATACAAGACATTCAAGAGGGCTTCAAAAATCTTAGTGCAGTTATAAGCTTTAATAAATATTAAACTATTGGGTCACTCTATACAGAACAGATGAAGGTAATCTTGAAAGTTGTTTTTGAGTCACGTCTGACTCTTTGTGACCCCATTTGGGATTTTCTTGGCAAAGATGCTGGAGTGGTTTGTCATTCCCTTCTTCAGCTCATTTTAGGATGAAGAAACTGAGGCAAACAGGGTTAAGGGACTTGCCCAGGGTCACACAGCTAGTAAGTGTTTGAGGCCAGATTTGAACTCACCAAGATGAGTCTTCCTCTATCCACCGCACCACCAAGCTGCCCCTGGTAATAGGGGTACTGTATAGATAGTTAAAATTAACAGTTAAGAAAAACCAGGCCAATCCACAATGTATTTGTCAAGTACCTACTGTAAGATGGGGAGGAGGCAGAAAAATTATCTTAGTTGTTGTGGCTAAATAGTATTAGATGTTCAAGGTTTCAAATTTCTTAGAATCGTCTGTTATTTTAGTGACAAGTTCTGAAGAATCGATTTATGCAACAGCCAGTCATCATTATAAAAATTGTTCCCACCGTTTGTGCTGAAGGAAATGTTGCCTACATTAAACAACATTTTCCAAGGTAGTAGTCACCACTGCACTCAGTTTTCTAGAGAGATGTAAAGATAGAAATGTGTTTTAAGAGTGTGCCAAGGGGAAGGGTCTAAATCAGGCTCATCATTAGGACAAAGAACCTCATTAGGACAATGTAGACTGGGGCTACATGAGGCCAGCAACTGCTCCCAAGTGTAGTAACCGAATGAAAATGTAATTGGGCAGTATTTAACAAAATAAATAAAAGCACAATAGAACGTAGATAATGTTAACACCTGGTTTTCTAAGTCAATAATATTTGATGGGAAAAGTCTCAGGGTTCTTGTTCTCAGGTCATCAGCCAAAGAAAACCAGGTGAACATTTGGGGTCATGAACACATGAATACAATCAGTATTGCATATCTTTTGCACGTAGAAATAAGTCATCAGTTGGTGCTTAGCAAAGCTGAGAGATGATTTCCTAAAGTCCAAGGATGAAAATAACACAGAATGAGAAGGTACATGGGTTCATAGCCTGGTTCTGCCATTATTCCCTGTGGGCAAGTCCCCATGTGAGCGGGGTTGCCATGTTTGTAAAATGAGTGAGTGGGATCCTCTCCAGTCCTAAAACTACAGGGTGTCCCTAAAGTCTGGACACATAGAAAATCTCATTAACTATGCATATTTTCAAGAAATGAAATGAATGAAATTTTCAACAACATTTTATTTAATTAGCATAAATGAGATTTTATGGGAAGACATAGGAGACACAAGAAATCTCATTAGTTAATTTAATTAAATTAATCTCATTAATATGGAAAATAGTCCCCAATAGCTAATGAAAGTTTTTATTCCATATGAAACTGTCATAGCTAAAATTTGTGCTAATTAAATAAAATGTTGAAATTTTCATTCATTTCATTTCTTGAAAATATGTATAGTTAATGAGATTTCCTATGTGTCCAGACTTTAGGGACAGCCTGTATACAACTTAGAAATACGGGTGGGCTGCTATCTGTATCTTGGGAGGGAATATGACATCAATGAGATCACAGGCAAGCAGTCAATAAGCATTTGTTATGTTCCTACTTACAAAGTGCCAAATATTGTGTGCAGTATTGAGGACAGAAATACAGAATGAGCCCATCCTACCCGTTTCATATGGTACCCTAGCCAAAGAGTGTATCAGCGACTGGTCCACCTGCAAGTGATGACTTTTTCCAGATTTACTTTTGCTGGTCACTAGGAAGCAGTCATGACCTGTTGCCAAGGTCTTTCCAACGGGGGTGGGGGGAGCGTTGCTGGCAGGGTCTTTGAAAAACCAAGGCCAGCTCCATTCCACAATAATGCATCAGAGTAGGATAAAAACACATTAGAGTGAATTTTATAGCATATGAATAGTTAACCCTTCATATCTTAAAAGGGATCACTCAGATCAACACATAGCTTTGGTGTTTTAACCAGAAAGCCTAAAATAGCTTGAATATTCATTTTTGATGCAGTCAGTATAAATAGAGATTCTGATAGTAATACTTATGCCTGTGTCAGGCAGCAAGTTATTTATCTTTTCTGGTATTGCCCTCAAGTGGATGCTGGTTAAAATTACCCCCAAAAGCTCCTAGCATTTTTCTAGGACCTCAGAGAAGGCTAAAAGGCACTGTGGAAGGTCTTCTAGCTCAGGGACTAAAGGTTAGTTAGATGGTCAATAGTAGAAATCCAGTGGATATTTGGTTTGGTTTGGTTGATCACATGTATCTAACACTAAGTGGTAACGGAAACGGACAGGCAGGTGTAGTGAATGGAGAGCCAGTCCCAGAATTAGGAAGACCTGCCTTCAAATCTTCCCTTTGAAGTTTACTGTCTGGGTGCCTCTAAGCAAGCAAGTCACTTAACCTTTCTTTGTATCCCCAGGGCTTTAGCATAGGGCTGGGTACTCAATAAATGCTTATTAGCTAATTAACTGACTTCACCTCTTAGTGCTCCAGGTAACTCTCCAAGACCTGAAGTTGCATAGCAGGTACTCTGCACTGGTAGAGGGAGTTTGCTCTTGGGGAGTTCCTTATGCCAATAAAACCATAGGTCAAGGCCAGAAAACAGAAAGAGAATTACAGTCCCATTCCTTTCATGGCCCTGCACCAGACAGAGCTCGGTTGGTATGTTTTCTTTTTGTTATAAAAGTCACAGCTCAATTTCACCACTCACAAAGGGTCACCCACTGCTTGGTTTGACCCTTGTGGGTTCTCCTCATTAGGACCCAGCAACTTATGAATCATTTGGATATAGAAATGGTTCACAAAATAGCATTGGTGGCACACTGCTGTTTTCTCAGACCCAATCTCCCAAGACTGAGAACATTTGTTTTTCCTGAATTTTCATACAATTGTTTCATTTAAAAAAAAACACTACTAGGCAATAGGCATCTTTGGAGTGACAGAAGCCTTGTTTCAGTGTTGAAGTTGGGTATTAGGTGAGAAAAGAGGGGAAGTTTATAAGCTAATTCAACATGAACCTCAGGTCTCCTTTAACGCAATTTTGTTTTTAATGAACAAAATTTTATTTTTATCTCTCTTCCATCAGTCAAGGAAAAGAAAAAGAAAACTCTTGGAATAAATATGATAGGCAAGCAAAAGAGATTCTTGTGTTGGCCATATCCAAAAATGTATGTCTCATTCTGTACCTTACTAAGCCTCAGGTCTTTTAAAGCACAATCGGTCTTGTGAGGGCCCCTTCCTTTCCCACCTGCCTCCTCAGTCCCATAGCCTGGCGCCAGCAGTATAGGTCTCCCCCAAGTGCAGAGTCCTCTATTCACCATTCACATGATCAGGCTTTGTGTGTGAGCCTTGTGGCCCCAAATACTTTGTCAGCTCCTTTAGGACAAGCTGCAGAACTTACGTTTTTAAAACAAATCTTCCAAATCTCCAACCTTGTTCAGATCATAGAGCAGGCTCCCACAAAATACTTCCTGCTTTTTATTTACACTTTTTTCCTAAGGAAAGGAAGAACACAAGAAAATGTATAAATGCACATAGATAAGTCTAAAATTCTGCTATAGAACACAGAACATGATAGGCCTGGCCACCGTCCTCAGTAATGGCAGCTCTTCCTACTTGTCCAGACACACAAGGTCAGAAGCAGGAGGTGGGAAGGATGTATATTTAGGAATCAATCAGTAAACAAATATTTATTTATTAAGTACATACTACGTGCTATTCACTGCGCTAGGCACTGGGGATATGAACATTTGTGTGTCCACATTATCTCTGCTTGAGAAGCAGTGGAGCATGATGGATAGACGACTGAATATGGGATCAAAAAGACCTCACCTCACCCCATCTCAAACATCTACTGTATGTGTGATCAAAGGATCCTCATCTGTAAAGCAGGAATTATAACAACACCCACCTCAGAGGGTTGTTATGAGGATAAAATGAGACATCATGCTATATGTAAACTGCTTTATAAATATTAAAGCACGGTATAAATGCTGACTATTGTCACCCCCCTCCTGTCTTCCCAGTCTTTCACCTTACTCCCTGATACATATTCTTCAAACCAGTGACGCTGGTCTCCTGCTTGTTTCATGAACAAGATACTCCCTCTCTCGGCTCCTGGCATTTTCACTGACTGTCCCCCATGCCTGGAATGCTCTGTCTCCTCCACTGTGATTACTGACCTCCCTGGCTTCCTTTAAATCCCACCTAAAACCCTACCTTCTATAGCAGTCCTTCCCCAACCCCTTCTAATTCTGTTGCCTTGTTGTCAATTTTCCATATACATACGTACATACATACATATATACACACACATACACATACATACATACATATATATACACACACATACATACACACACACACACATATTTGCATGTTGTCTCCCCTATCAAATCCCTACTCCCCAGTTAGATTGTAAACTGCTGGAGGGCAGGGCTTGTCTTTTATCTCTCTGCATCCCTGATGTTTAGTGCATAATAGGTGCTTAATAAATGTTGATTGATTGATAGACCATAAACTCTTTTAGGATTGGATCTCTCCTTCATTTTTGCATCCCCATCTGCCTCTAATATAGTGCTTTGTAAATGACAAATACATTTAGTAAAGTTGTGGAGTAGAGAGCAGTGGAAATAACATGGAACAGAGTGAAATATAGTGACATAGAAATGAAGTCATAGGTCAGAAGTATGGACAAGTCACTATCCTCCTACATCCCTTTTAGATCCAATTCCAAAGGAAGCAGCATGTGACAGTGGAAAGATTGCTTGTTCTGGAGTCAGAAGGCCCCTACTACCTGTGTGACCTCGCTTAAGTTACTTAGATTCCCTGGGCCTCAGTTTCCCTGATTTTAAAATGAAGGGGTTGGACTAAAAGGTTTCTGATGTCCCTTCCAGCTTTAGACCTATGAGCCTGTGACTCCCTCTTGACTCAGTTTTTCAGTGGCCCAGGGCCTCACTGAGCATCAACAAGGCTAAGGGTAGGGACCAATACAATGCGAATAGTGAGTGAACTGTGTTCTATACATGAAATCATTACAATTACATTTTAGTGGTTGGTATAGTCTCTTAAGATTATGCCCATAGGTTCTTAATAATGAAAAAAATTAAGAAAAATCACACCAATCCACAAAACATTTGTCAAGTACTCACTATAAAGATGGTGGAGTAGAGGGGGGGAGGGAGAGAAATTATCTCAGATGTTGTGGTTAAATAGTATTTAGATGTTCAGGATTTCAATTTTCTTAGAATCATCTGTTATTTTAGTGACAAGTTCTAAAGAATCAATTTATGCAACAGCCAGTCATCATTATAAAAATTGTTCCCACCGTTTGTGCTGAAGGAAATGTTGCCTACATTAAACAACATTTTCCAAGGTAGTAGTCACCACTGCACTCAGTTTTCTAGAGAGATGTAAAGATAGAAATGTGTTTTAAGAATGTGCCAAGGGGAAGGGTCTAAATCAGGCTCATCATTAGGACAAAGAACCTCATTAGGACAATGTAGACTGGGGCTACATGAGGCCAGCAACTGCTCCCCAGTGTAGTAACCCAATGAAAATGTAATTGGGCAGTATTTAACAAAATAAATAAAAGCACAATAGAACGTAGATAATGTTAACACCTGGTTTTCTAAGACAACATCTGGCCTTTAGGGACTTTTATATATGGTTTAGTGGCCCCATTTCTATCTGAGTTTAATGCCACTTGTGTGTAGGATCTGAAGAAGCATTCTTTATCCAAGCATCCCCAACTGATGACTTGTTTTTATGTGGAAAGATAGGCAATACTAATTGTACTCACGACCCCAAATGCTCACCTGGTTTTCTTTGGCCGATAACCTGAGAACAAGAACCCTGACTTATCCCATCAAATAATAATTTGATGGTTAACTCATTATAAGGCACGCAGCTAGTGTAAAACAGCCCCAGTACATCTCTTCAGAAATTTTCGGGTTTTTATAGAATCCCTCTGTGATTTGTTTATGATGTAGCAATGATTGACTCTGTCAGTTACTAATAAATGGTAAATAAAAAAAAGTAACCTGAGATATTAAAGCACTACATTAGCTACATTGTGATTAAATTACAGTAACACCACCAGCTATAAACCTTTATAGAATCCTCTCAACCATGCAGTAATTCTCCTAACTATACTATTATGTAGAGCACAAATATTTCTTTGTAAGTTCAAAGCAATACATCAGGGAAGCGTTTACTGCTAAAGCTAGATTGAGAGTAAATGCATCTTGGGTTGCTATGAATAAAAGCTCTAGCTTCTCATTACTTTATGACAAGACACAGAAATTCACTTTACTTTTCATTTAAGCTTTTCTGCTCCAGTTTATAGATGTATGCCTTCACGCTTTTATTCCCCTCTCGCCTCAGCCGTACGTAATAAATGATTATAAATTTTCACATTTGACCACCTCTCTGTTCGTCTCATGCTTAATGCACAAAGTTAGGAAGCTGCAGGTAAAAATTTCACAAACACTTTTATTTATGATGTTGTCCTTGGTAACGGAAATTTCAATGTACTGAAATGAAAAGTATGATTAAAGGGACACGACGTCCTGACAAGGATAGTAGAGGGCAGCCTTCTATTTCCCACTGAAAATATATAATACTTTTTTGACATCAATTTCATAGAGAATAGACATGGGTTAGTCATGAGAAAAAAAAAGACACAAACAGGTTTCCAACTTCAGTATTCTTGTATCTTCTCTTATATACTAGAATTGTTTTGTTCCATTAATGAATTCCTGAATAGAAAATAAAGTATTTTCCATAAAAACTAATTGAAATGAAAACAAATGAAAATGCAGCCTCGGACCCAAACATCTGTTTTCCGAGAAAGGGCAATAACTGAGAAAGATTAAAATATTATTTATTTAAAATTAAACCTTTTTTTATACCTGATTCCATTTAATTCAATAAACTCTCATTCTTTCTTATATAAATTATTTGGCTATGCCATGAATGATACATATTCAAGAAAAAGTAAAAAACCCAAAGCATTCCTCAAAAGAACCATAGCTTCCAATACATTTACCCAAAATTTCCATCAATCACAGAAACGTGACTTTGGGTTTTCACTGTTTCAAAAGTTAAATGTGTTCTAATACTTTAGTCTATAGAAGGTGAGTGTCTCTTTCTCTGTTCTGTAAGACAATGGATTCACCAGCACAGGAAGATTAGCAGGGACGGCCCCTCCCTAGGTAAATGGAATTCTGCTTCTCAGTCACCTTTAAAGTCTGATGCTATGAAGTACAGTTTTTGTAAATGGAAATCAAACTTGTTTGAGATAAACCAGTTTCATTCCAGTGGCATTATTTCAGTCCCCAACTACTCTAATAAAATGTGTCATTCTGAGATTGGAGTTCAAGGACCATTATAATTTCTTCAACCTTGTACTGACCTGGCAGGGCACTATAGCTATTTCCTACCATATTGGGCGGAGGTAGGCGGGAAGAGAACACATCTTGATTTCCAATCTGTGGAAATAAGAAATTATGGAAACTTTCCCAATTCTAGCATGTACTCCCCTAGAAAAAAGGCAGATTGACAAGGGAGGAAGGGGAGAGGGAACAATCATTTATTAAGGTGCTGTGCTAAGCACTTTTACAAATATTATCTCATTTGCTTCTCACAATCCTGTGAGGTAGGTGCTATTATTATTCCTACTCTACAGTTAAAGAAACTGAGGCAGGCAGAGGTTAAGTGACATCCCAGGGTCACATAGTAAGTGTCTGAGGCTGGGTTTAAACTCAGGTCATCGTTGACTCCAGGACTAGGGCTCTAACCACTGTACCACTTAGCTGCCGAATAATCTCTGGGGACTAGTAACAGGATAATAGTATTTCTACATCACTGGTCTGAAATTTCATTTGTTCACTTATTTAAGAAATATTTTCTGAGCTCCTACCATGTGCAAGGTATTGTGCTAAGCATTGTTAGATATTGAAAGAAGTAGGTGGCATTTTCCCCACTGTCTTTAAACAGTCATCTTAAACACTATGGATAAGAAAGATGGACAAAAATCACTAAAATAACAAGGTGTGATAAGTGCACTGAGAAATGTATCATGTGAAAATGCTTTGAAGAATAAGATTTAGGATTAAATACCCAGCTACAAATAGGGCTATTCTGCACACTGCACTAACATCACAGCCAAGGCAGTAGTAGGATATATTTTTTATGATCATTTTTTGTCATCCCTGCGCCAAACATTTTAAGATCTCAGGGCCTTTAGTTAGGAAATGTGACAGCTTGTGCATGCCAAGTGTCCAAATAATAAGGGCAGGAAAAAAAATCGACCTTAGATGAGGGAATCAGACTAGATGATCTCCAAGGCCTTTTCCACCTCTTAGCTCTAGAGGTCCACTTGTCCTGCCAAGTGGACTAGAGAGCAAAAGATAGGACCCTTTTGGTTTGCTTCTTCTATTTTCCTGCAGGAAAAAGCAGCAGGGAATCCTGTTTCTTTTCATTTCCTATGTGGACGTCTGGCTAAAAGGCTGAACTTCCGATGGGTAGAAAAGAAACTAACAGTCTCTTCCTTTCCTAAGAATTTGGAATTCTAGGTGGCTTCATGGAAAGATATTCTCATTGGGACCTAGAAGAAGCAATGAACTACCATCCTCCTTTCAGAAAAAAATTATGTGTCTCAGTTCTTTAGAGTTATTGTTAAGAAGTCAGTTTTCATTGTATAGGAGTCTTTGTTTTTATAGATTTGTTTGTGTTGCGTTTGAGATTTTCCCTGGTAATTCATGTACTTGCTAACCTCATTAAATATTTCCCTCTTTTCTCCTCTCCTGCCTTCTCCATCCCTTTCTTCTCTTCTCCTCTCCTTTCCTTCTCTTGCTTTTTCTTCTTTTCTTCCCTCTCTTCCCTTCCATTCCTTCTCTCTTTTTCAAAATTGCCTATGTTTTCCATAGGTAGCATTATCTCTAATTCATGGCATAACCAGATAATTCATATAAGAAAGAAATAGTATTTATCAAATTAAATGGAATCAGGAGGAAAAAAAAAGATTTTATTTTAATATTGTTTCCCAATTACTGCCTTTTCTCTGAAAATAGATGTTTAGGTACTAGGTTGTATTTGGAGATAGACTGGCCATTACTAGAATGCTCCTGACATATGGAGACCAATGGCCTTCAGCAGATTAAGGGTGTTGTAGTCTTACTAATACTCTTCCTCCTCCAAATTATCTAGCATGATTTATTTGTGTATGGTATTGTATTTTTCAGTAAGTCACTTGAGGCCAGGGATTGTTAAGTTTTTATCTCTATATCCCCAATGCCTAGCACAGTGTTTACCATCAAGGTAGATAATTAAGAAATGTTTGTGTGAATGAAATGATAAGAAATGTAGCCAAAATTTCCTGGTGCAAACATCAGTAGTTGTCTCAGTCTCAACTGTGGGATACCAAAGACTATAGGAGAAGAAATAGACTTGATTTTTCCTGTGTCTCTCAAAATTAAGTTGGAAGCCAATGGGTGTTTTTTTTAATTGTTCCTACCTGTTCTCAAGTGGAAAAACTTCACTAAATCATAGATTTAAAGCAGAAAGAAACTGAAGAGGTTCTCTAGGTCAAATAGCTCATTTTACAGATTAGTAAACTGAGGCACAGGGAGCTTAAAGAACTTGCCCAAGGGCATAAGGCAGTATGTGGTGAACCAAAATCTGAACTCAGTTCCTCTGACTCCAAACCCAGCACTCCCCTCCAAATCCTGCAAAAACAGTGCCAAGTATCATGAAAAGAGAAATACTATGTAGAATTTACTTGATAAATCCTGAAATGTTATCTTGCCAGCTTGTCATTAAGTGAGAAGATGAGGTTCTTTAAAGGTCAGGCAAGAGGCCTTTATTATACCCCAGATGTCTACAGTCATTACCTTGTTAGCAAAGTATTCTGCTGATGTACAGACTGAAAAATGTTCAGTCTGGGCAGCATTGCAGCAGCGTTACAGCTTTTTTCTAACGGGACCTGCAAATACTTTGTGACAGATTCCATTTGTTGCTTAACTCTAGAAGAACCCTGAAAAACATATTATGTCTCATGTCAGTTATAAAAATAACACCACAAATTATAACCAAAACAAAATTACCCAGTAATTATCATTTAGATGTCCATTTTAATCCTTTTCAGAGTTACTGTTACTTTACACCTATGGCATTTTATGGGGTGGATATGCTACTGTGGTTGCTTAAATTGTCCTCTTCCTAACTATCACAATGATAACATCAGCAGCCTACACTGACAGATTTATTGCAAAGTATCTTGTATTAAGCTTATTGCAGGACAAATATATGTGTATATATATATATATTTAGAGTTTGTAACCTGAAATTTGTCCAAAATATGCACAGTAAACATGTGGTGTCAATTATAGGACAAGAAAGGCATAAAGGTTAAAAGTATAACAACATAGTTCACACTTTCTTTTAACTTGCTAATGTCTCTGACCTTTTTGTACCAAAAAAACACTTTAATCAACATTATATATACTACATTGTGGCTTCATCATTTAACAACCTGTAAAAAAATGTTTGCTTATCAATTATACACATCAAATTGATATGCTGCAGGCCTGAGAAGGCATTTAAACTCCCAATTAAAGCTGTGAGAGCCTGAGGAGACCCACAGAGGGAGCAGAACTTCCCCTCTCCACTCCATACATCCTTTCATTTAAAGTCCAAGAAATAGAAAACCTAGCCTCCTGGAGATTTCTTTTCATCTTATCTGACTCTTCTGACACTCCAGAAGAAAAGCATAATAGAAAGTTTCTATTGGAGTTCCAAATCTAATTTTCCTCATTTCTTTTTTCCCTTCTGGTTTCCTGACACTTCAACCTTAAATGACACTTAGATCTAGCACATACTTATTTAGATCATCACCCAAAAAAATGATCCTAGTTTAAAAAGAAAATGGTTCCTAACTTGCAACAGGACCTGATACAATTCTAAGAAAGTGCCCTGAGTTGAGATACTGATGACTACATTTTGGGATGAGAGGCTGGTCAGTGCCCATAAGGGCTCTATCTGTGATCACAAATGGGAGATAATGCATAGGAAGCTACATCTCTGCTTCACATCCTTTTCATCTTGTAGGAAAACGGATAGGCTGTACACTCTGGATTGGGTGAAGGAGATTTGTTCAGTTAGGAGTGTTGAGCTGGTGTAGTTAAGGGTTCCAACCCTACAACTCATTACAGCCTATTCTTTTAAGCACATATACACCCCATATTCATCAATCTGTTTCCATACAGTGTTCTAAAACTGATTTCAAAACGAATGTGGCGGAAATAGCTCCAGAGAAAGTCAAAATGTGGTCATTTGGATTCTGCTCCCCAGGCTGTTCCATGACATCCCTTCCACCCAGAAACCGCCCTTGGCTTAAAGTAATAGAAATAACCATAGTGATGATGATGATGATGAAAATCAGCCCCTTAGGGAAGGGAAATGAGATAATAACGAATTTTGAAATTGACTCATACTGAATTTTGAAAGAGATTTGGAAAGAATTTGAAAAGAATCATAGCATGCTCCTCTCTAGTATTTCCACACCTCTCCCAAATACCAGTTCATTTGCATGGGATTCATCCGTCTTTTAGAAGTGGGTAGCATCCCTGATTGAGAGCTGGAATGGGGTCTGATGGACTTTTAGCATCCAGATGCCAGTAGGGGGCAGCAGTGGCATCCCCAACCGCAACCATGAACCACAGTAATTTAAGAAACTGGACCTGGAGCAATGGATTATAGTGATTATGGCACATTAAGATCGAGCCTAATGAACTTGATTGGCAAAGAGATGATTTCAAAAATTCCCAGGTGGACTGTTGTACTTGGAGGGCAGTATCTATTTTAATTGACGTCTGTAAGCTAAACATTAACTGGGTGGTCTGTGGATTCTCTTGACATAATAGGTGTGCTAGAGAAAGATGACAAAACACGTCATAGCATCTTTCTTAATAGTATTTTATGGACTCTTCTTTTTTTTTTCTTACCGGCAGTACTTTTTCTTTCTTCTTCTAAATGTCATTTGAGGCCTTTCCAACATCTTCAGCTAATGGACAAACCCACGTTTATGATTTTGGAAGTGTCTGTAGACCAGAGTCTGAATAGATGTTGTATACTCCCAAAAACGCAGTACTGAATTTCCTGCGGAAGCAAAATTCCCACATACATCAATCGTCTAGACTGTAGCTTTCTTTATTTGCTGGTTTGTCTGTTTTTTCTTGGTATTGTTAAAGAGAAGTCATGTCCACTCTTTTCCATATCAGAGCTAAGTGCTTTATAACAATCCTTTTAAAAATCCTAACATGGACATAACCAAATTGTTTTGATCACTCAAGCAGCCAGATTTTCACAATCACACTCTGTACGTCTTTATTTTCCAAAACATCTAAGCATCAGAAGGACGAACTAGCTAGAAGAAAACTGAGATGTCAGTTTTCTAATTTAAAACTCTACACACCTTGGTTTCTATTTGCTGTACATTAAAGCAAATAACTTAATCCCATAAAGGTAAAACCACTAAAGGCAACAAATAGAATAGCCAGAGTTTTTAAAAATGGATTTGCTTATATCTAAAATGAGGGTAATAATAGCGTCTGTCTCTTAGAGTTGGTATGAAAATCAAAGGAGCATATAAAGTGATTTATAAACTTTAAAGTGTTACATAAACACTAATGATCACATTACAATAATACTCAATGTTTATATATGTGTGTATATATCTATATATCTATATCTATATCTATATCTATATGTGTGAATTTCAAAAAGAGATTTGAAAAGAACCACAACGTGCTCCTCTCTAGTATTTCCATACTTCCCCAAAATACCAGTTTGTTTGCATGGAATTCATCTCTAGCTAAGGAGAGAGTCAGTTTAAAAAGGGAGTTCCAGCATCATAAGGGACACCTATAGTATTTGCACTGGTACAGGACAATCAAACATATAGGGTCCAGATAAGCTTTTTAAGAAAATAGAAATGATACTGATACTAAGAATAAGAAAAAAGTAGATGCTATCTTTTTCTTCAAACCAGAAGAAATCAAGCAGAGTGCCCCTGAATTATTATAATACATTGATCTACCTTCAATCTGAAGTTACCAAGGTTTTTATAAGGCTGCAATAAAGCTTTCTTTGCATTAACCAGTCAAGCACATAAACATTTTAATGAACTGTTTTTACATGGTTCATTGGGCAGTACCAAGCTCCCCAGTACAAATCACTACTCTGTCACATTCCGCTTTCTCAGCGACGGCCTTACTTCACCAGTTTACACATTGCACTTTGGATATTACCACTCCAGGAACCGATCCACTTCGAGGCTCTCTAAGAGCCTGTGAACCAACTTGGCCTGGCATTTCCCTCCATCTGCTGCCCTTTGTGCTGTCTTCTTTCAGCCATTTAAAGGACTGGGGCCTCAGAGATTTGCAACCCCAATTTGCAAGCCCAATCCTGCCCAGTGACATATTTAGAGTGGTGAACTTCATTGTTATAGTCATGGAGGCGACTTCAGTTGGAAATAAGTTGGAAATAAGCCTCTCACGGTCGTTGCATTACACTGGAATGGTTTCAGGCAACAAATGACAGTGTTACCATGAGGAGGAGAGGGAGCTGAATCATCATTAATCATGGAAGAGACTGCATCCCCAAACAGATATTTCTCTTAGTGACCCAAAGGCTTGAATGAATTATTGAAATCGATACCAATGCAGATCAAATCTCCTTGGAATAATTAAATATCATTAGCAGCAAACATTTGTGTGTCTTCCCGTCAACACTTAAAGCAACACTAAACTATAAAATATTTATTATGTATTCAGAGAGCTTTATGACACCGAATGTATTTTTAAGATTAAAGATTAGTGCTAACACATAATTTAATAATGAATGCAAATTATAAATGAATATTTAACAAACCATATCACGTTTTATGTCTTTAACATTTCTTCTGCTACTAGTTTGACTGAATGAAAAAAGGTTGCATGATGTATTGGCCTGCTAGCTAATGCCCCCATAGCAAGGTGTTTTCACCTTGATGTGGCCTTTAAAATAAATTAATTTGTTAGCATTTAAGAATGCAGCATAACAGACAACATAAAACATTTATAAAACAGTTTATGACTTAACCAACCATGTTCTAATCCAATCAAATTTATTAATACATTTTATTTGACCAATGGTTTCATGGATAAGACTTAGAAATGTTTATTTTCCAAGTTGCTCTAGGATTTAAATGGTACTAATGGTACTATAAAGATGTTATATGGTGTTAATATAACCCAAGTATTAAAAACATAATGAATTTGCTATTTATGAACCATTAAGTTTTACCTCACCCCTAGAATAAATTTTATACCATTACAGACCTATTAATATCCCTTCTCTGTTTTGCTCTTCCTCCAGACCCCCTCCCACTTCCCCAAGACAGTCAGAGACCAAATTTATTGGTGTGTAGAGATGGGTCAGAAAAGTAAGTTTGATTCTGCAAAACAATTTAAATATTGAAAATGAAGGGGGAAATGGCATTTGCCAAGGATTTTAGAATTTTCCTCTAGAGTTCAATTTTATGGTTATAAGTTTTGAGTTACTAACTAATCTCTGGAACAACTCTACTGTTTTGTTTTGTAAATTTTGTTCCTTCTCTGAGGTCAGATGAGTGAATTAACCATTGTAGAAATCTAAGCTACTCAGCCAACAGTCAAACTCTTGAAATAATCAGTTTTTCCCCCCAGAGATATATGTGATTCCATCCCTTTGACTGCTTTAAAGGAAACTGCTTCTATTTCTGTGACCTGGAAGCATGTTGTTTGAGTTCTTGAACTACTAAGGAATTCTAGGTATGTATAGTCAAAAAGGCCTCTGAGCAGGGCCCAGAGAATTTCCTCTTCTGTATTCAGTGAACATGAACGCTGTCCATAAAGACCTGGGGTGGGAGGAGGCCAAAGAACTATGCACAGATGAGGAAGTTCTAGAAAAGCCGTATCAGCCGGAACAACACGAGGGAGAGAACAAGGCCAGTGAGACTTAACCAGGTTGTGCATCTTTTTTTGAGATGCACATTTTAAAAGATAAAAATGTTTAAACAATCTCAAACACAATTTCTACTATTATGACTAATCATGGCTAGTATTTACATAGTACTTCAGGACTGCAAAGGGTTTTACATAGACCGTTTTATTTGACCTTCATAACAACCCTGTGAGGCAGAGGCCATTATTACCCTCATTTTACAGAAAAGGAACCTGAAGTGGAAAAAGGTCTATCCAACAAGCATTTGTTGAGTGTTTACTATATGCCAGACACTGGGTTAAGTGACATGTCCAGGGTCATATAGCTGAGAAGTGTCCAAAGCAGAATTTGAATTTGAGTTTTCTTCACTGCAAAGTCCAAACATTCTATCCACTGAGCCACCGAGGTGCCACCTATTAAAAGACCAAAGGAGGGAAAAGGATACATACTGTGGCTAATTATGAAGAAAATTAAAGTGACTTTAAGGAGAAAAGAAAAGGGGAAGTTGGAAGATTTTCTTCTAGTCATTCAATAGGCATTTATTTACTGAGTGCCTACTGTGCTTCAGGCACTGTGCTAAGCACTGGAGATACAGAGAAAGGCAAAAGACAGTCCCTGCCCTCAAGGAACCCGCAGTCTAATGGGAGAGACAGCACACGAAGAACTGAGTACAAACAAAGTACATAAAGAATACCAGTACATCCCAGAATGCCTGGGATGAGCTTCTGACAGAAGGTGGATCTTTAGCTAAGTCTCCAAGGAAGCCGAGGAAGCAGAGGCAAGGGGGAAGAGGACTCCAGACCTGGGGCCCAGCCAGGAGCAATGCTGAATGTGGAGATGCATTGTCTTGTGTCACAGGGCAGGGAGCAAGGTGTTAAAGGACTGGGAAGGTAAAAAGGAGCCAAACAGAGGGCTTTATTTTGCTCTTGGAGGTGGTACAGAGCTATTGGAGTTTATTGAATGGAGAGGGCAATATGGTGAGAAATGTATTTAGGAAGGTCAGTTTGACAGCTTGGAGGAAGGGAGAGGGACTTGTGACCAGCAGACCCACCAGCAGATTATCGCAATCATCTAGCTATGGGTTGATGAAGGATTGTACCTCGGTAATGTCAGAAGAGAGAAGAGGACATATCTGAGAAATGTTATGAAGGACAGATGTTATGAAGGGCAGCTGGGTGGCACAGTGGATAGAGCAGTGGGCCTGGAGTCAGGAAGACTCATCTTGCTGAGTTCAAATCTGGCCTCAGATACTTACCGGCTATGATCTTGGGCAAGTCATGTAACTGTTTGCCTCAGTTTCCTCATCTGTAAAATTAGATGGCAAAGGAAATGGCAAACTACTCCAGTATCTCTATCAAGAAAACCCCAAATGGGGTCATGAAAGTCAGACATGACTGAACAACAATAATTATAGATCTATCTAATCCCTGCCCCCAAATGGGGCAAACGACATGGTACTATGACCACAGAACAGAGCTTTTAAATTGTCCATCTCTTAATTTTTTTTTTTTGCTTTTTGAAGGGGGGAAGGCAAGGCAATTGGGGTTAAGTGACTTGCCCCAAATCACATGGCTAGTAAATATTATGTGTCTGAGGTCAGATTTGAACTCAGATCCTCCTGACTCCAGGGCCAGTGCTCTATTCACTGTGCCACCTAGCCACTCCCATCTCTTAATATTTTTCAAAGTACTTAGACTTCATTACCTCATATAGTCCTTACATCTACCCTGTGGCAGGCAGCATGGTAAAATAGATAAAGGACTAGCCTTGAACTTGGGGAGATTTGGGTTCAAATCCTGCCTCAGGACAAGTGCCAGCACTGTGACTATGAGCAAGTCACTTAATCTCTTGCAGTGTCAGACAACTAGCTAAAACAGTAATTTATGTAGCAGTTATGGTCATCTGAGTGGATTCCAAGCCAGAAATCCAGGAATGGATAAAACCCACAGGACCAGACCAAACAACTAAAACCTATAGGACAGGACAATATTAGCCATTCATTAGAGGTGGGAAAACTGAGACTCAGAATGGTCATCTGTTAGGTCAATAGTGAATTGGGGATTAGAAACCAAATCTCCTGAATTCTAGTCCAGTGCTCAAGAAGTGCTCAAGAAGTACAAAAATATAGTGTGGTCAAAAGAGTTACTAGATCTTAAGTTGGCTGATTTGAATTCAAATCCCAGATTTTCCACTTATTAATTATATGACTTTAGGCAAGCTGAAACTCTCTTTGGGTTTCAGTTTCCTTATCTATCTGATCTTTAAGATCTATCCTGTTCTTTAAGATTCCTGTAATCATTAAATTCTATGATTTGCTTTGCTGCTTCTCTTATGTATGGAAAACAAATTTTCTTAAATATCAAATGAAGAGGTTGAATTAAATCTCTAAACTCAGGACATGGAGTGCAAGGGTCAGCCGCCATGATTTAACCTCTCAGTTTTAGGCAATTGGAAATTGCATGGATTTCGTAACAGTGTTTAGTGTACAGTGGTTCTTAGGAATAATTTTCTCCTTTTTTGTTTGTTTCCCAAATTGTAAAAGGGGGAAAAGAATGGAAGCAAAAGGAGAAATGATGAATTGGAGTGACAAGATCAGGAATTGCTTAATGGCAAAACAAACAGACAAGAAACCACCTGCCCTAACTGCTAGGGATGGTTCCTTGAGTAGTTTCATTCATCAACAAGAATTTTTAGAATCTATTAAGTGCTAGACTCTGACTCTCTAGGTCCTCAAGTGTCACTCTTTGACAAAGCCCCACTGTGCTCTAAGAATTTAAAAGCAAAAAGGAAATAGTCCCTGCCCTCAAAGATCATACATTCTCTCGTTGGAAAGCATCAGCATAGAATAATGAATACAAAATACATAAAAGTAATTTCCAGAATAGGTTGTTTCCTTAACTTCAGTCATCTTTCCTGAAGGTAATTCCCAGGATGATAACAAACTTCAGTGTTAGCAACAGTTCATGGACACTGTATCCATTCCTAAAGTTTCCCTGGGGGGGGGGAGGGGGGGAGAGAGAGAGAGAGAGAGAGAGAGAGAGAGAGAGGGAGAGAGAAAGGGAGAGAAAGAATGATGAATTCTCTGACTTCCTGAGTCAGTAGACACACACATGGCTTTATACTGCTGAATGTTTTCTGGTACAACTCATCCTTTTTGAAAACTTTCAAATGCAAAGGCTTTATATGTTCTGTCTTTCCCTGTTTAGATAAAAGGAAAACCATGTTGGAAGCATTTAACAAATGCTGGTTCCTTTAATTTGCCAAGAATCCATTGCCTCTTAAAATCCTAAGCCTCCATGGGAATGAAAATCTTCGCTTTAGTGGTCACCTAAATTGTTTCCATGTCTATGGTTTCTAAAAGTTGGATGCTAGGAAGATTGCTTTGATATTAATATGAAGGAAGGATGGAAGGAGAGCTTGATGGGAGGGAGGCCAATTACTAGTATATTACAACAGTTAGGGGACAATGAGAATCTGAACTAGGGTGGTAGCATTGGGAGCAGATGCATGAGATATTGTGGAGGTAAAATGAACAGTTCTCAGCAACCAATTATATACAGGATCCTAGGCGAAGAGCTGGAAGGGCCACCTAGTCTAGCTGCTTCATTTTACAGATGAGGTAACTGAGGCTCAGAGAGGTTAAGTGACCTATACAGAGTGACTTGACATATCAAAGGCATCCTTTGGGAGAGAGAAAAATCAAAGATGATACTGCTAAGCCTACCTACCACTGGCAAAAGCATGTTTCTAATGCATGGGTCTGATCACATTACTTCCCTACTCAAAAGCTTCTAATATATTCCCATTGATTAACATACAAAACCCAAATTCCTTGGCCTGGCATTCCAGGCCTTCTACAATTTCATTGCAGCCACTTTTTAGCCTTAGCTCCACACTGGCCCTTTCTGTGCACTCTATACTCCTGCCAAACCGAGCTGCTCTTCTGTTGCCTGATTTCCTCACCCTCTCTCCTTCCTCTATTCTTCCCCACTCTACGCACTTCCCTGTGCATGAGCCATAATGATAATAACCCTCATCTATAACTTTAAAGTGTGTGCTTTTCACACATGAACTCACTTGCACAGAAGCTTGGGATCTGTTTCTCCTACGCTACCGATTGAAATTCTTCTCTTTCTTGCTCAGGTGTTACCTCCTCCATGAAGCAGCTCCTATTTTTCCCTCAACTGGAAGTGACTCCCTTCTCCCCTTTTGAATCTCTCATGCCACTCAGGCCCAGACTACATTCCTGTTACACATCCCTGCAGACCATGGTCAAAAAGAGCCCAATAAAAACAGAGTTCCTAACTTGAAACAGGGTTACAACCTAGGGACGGTGATCTGAGCCTAGAATACTCCCCTAATCATATACTAATTTGCAGTGTGTTTGTCAGGCATGACTTTCAATCTCTTACTTGACTATAAGCCAGTACAAGAGGGCAAAGGCTGTGTTTTTTTGAATGTTTTTCATTTTTGCATCCTCAGTGCCTAACACTATGCTGTACTGAATCAATTGTGTTGAACCAAATGCTGAAAATCCTGAAGAAGACAGGAAGTTAGAGTAAAAGCTCACCATTTCAACCCATACTTCCTGAGGCCCAATGCAAAACGGGGGCTTTGGAGGGCAGAGATCAGAATAATTGTTTTTTGTTTGTTTAATAAAATTACCCATGTTTATCAGAATAATGTTTTATTTCCCAAATCTTTGTAGACCTGAGGGCCAGAGTTGTGGAATGGATGGAGAGCTGTCCTGGGAACCAGTAAGATCCAGATTCAAGCTCACCTCTGACACACACAAATGCCACTTAGCTTCTCAGTTCTCTAGGCCAGTGGTATCAAACTCATACAGAATCAGGGGGCCAACAAACAGTACACAAGGATTCCTGCAGGTCATATATTGATTTAGAAAATTGTACATGTTTATCTATCTGTCTACAATTTTTATTAATACATCAACACATTCAAATCAGATGGAATTACATTTTAATCTAGTTTGGTCTGTACTCAGGAATACTGTAGGACACATGGGGATGGGGGACTTGTGTTTGAACCCTTTGCCTTTTGTTGGTGTTCAGTTTTGTCTGACTCTCTGTGACTCCATCTGGGGTTTTCTTGGCAGAGATCCTGGAGTGATTTTCCATTTCCTTCTCCAGCACATTTTACAGATTAGGAAACTGAGGCAAACAGGGTTAAGTGACTTCCCCAGGGTCACACAGCTAGTATATGTCTTAGGCTGAATTTGAGCTCAGGTCTTCCTGATTCCAGGGCCAGAGCACTATCCGCTCTGCCTTCTAGCTGTACCACTTCTGATCTAGGCCATTCTTTAAGACATGAAATTGCAAAGAAGGTGTTGACCTAACGTGGAAGAAAAAGTTAACTGGGAGCTCCCCATATCAATGAAATCACAAATCCCTATCCTTTTTTAAAAACATAGTTGAGTAGTTAGTATTTGGGGTAGGGGAATGGAGGACAGAAAGAAAAAACTGGGTGGGGGTTGGGGAGAGAAAAACCAGTAAGTGTATGACCCTGGCTGGACTCACTTAACTTTTCTCAGCAGTGGGCAGGATCAGGACAGTAGCCCAAGACTGATCAGCCCACAGAATGCCTTTGTTTTTTTGGTTTCTCAGAAACCACCTAGAGAGTGATAAGTAGAACAGCCTGCTCAGCTAGATTATCACTCTTTTTAGACAGCAGCTTATCATGGTGGCCTTGTCCTTCCCTTGTGGACAAGACCACTGCCCTTTAGATAGTGCAGACCCTCTGGAGTGGGCATGAAATAGAAATCATCAAACGGTGAGAGACCTTCACAAAGCATTTATTTGGATCTCTCTGCCTCCTTTTCCCCCTTCTCCCTGTGCATGGGGGTTATTGCCTATAGGAATCAAAATCGACGTCCCAAAACTCCCACTGAAATTGACATTCAACTCCTATAGAATTCAGATGGCTTTACCCCTTACTTAAATATTGCCCTGAATTGTTTTTCTGCTTTGTCTTTGAATTGTAGGTACTTCTCCTAGATTCTTCTATACTGAGAGTTTCTAATCTGGGGTCTACATACCACAAAGGGGTCCAGGGACTATAGTCCAGAGTTTCCATGAATTTGGATGGGGGAAAATACATCTTTATTTCAATAGAATTGATTTTCTTTAAAATTTATTTTATTTAATGCATTTTAAAACATCCTTCTGAGACATCCACAAGCCCTACCAGCTTGCCAAAGGTATCCATGACTCCCAAAAAGGTTAAATCTGCTTCACACCCTGCAGCAAGAAATACAGAACATTAGATCTGGGTCAGAGACTTAGGCATATGGTATTATGTGATTCTGGGCAAATTACTTTGCCCTGTTACATAAGATCTTTGAATTAGAGATAAGAGGAATGGCAAGGCTCTGAGTTCTGTGCCCTCATTGTAAAATGAGGTGAGGAAGTAGGCTCAGGGAGGTCAAGGGACTTGTCCAAGGTCTCTCAGGGAGGATTTGAACCTCTGACTGCAGGACCAGTGGTCTTTCAACTGCACCACTACACCTTCTCTGTAAACTGAAGGAGTTGGACTGCACAGCCCCCAAAGTCCTATGCTTTTGTGCCAAATCATGACCACAACTCAGAACCTTAAAATGTTCTATTTCATCCCAAAGTTACTCTCCTGTCCCTTAAGACTCAGTCAGCTATGGAGTCTGTTGTTGGGGGGAGAGGGAAAGATAGAGAAGAGAAAAGACTAGCCTTGTGGTCCCTAGATAATAGGTGTCAAGCTGGAGGAGACTTAATGCTTTGAGTGTGGCAGGAGCTATCAGGATTCACTTAATGTGCTGGACTCCCCAATGGATATAGAAGGTACACCCCAGTTCAGAAATTCAGAGAATTCAGAGTCTGCCTGATCACCCACTCGTGCTACAGGAGCCTTTCTTGGTGGTAGACTCAGCAGACAAGGACCCCACACTGTTTCACACAACAGCAGCAACGCTCTCCATATTTCTACATGTAGTAGGGGGTGGGGGAGAGAACGCAAACAGTTCCACCCAGAGGTATAGACAAAAGAAGATGACCCTCCCAAAGGAGCCCAACATGATAAGTAGCCACTGGGAGAATTGCTGCACTGTGATTCGATCCGTCAGATAGGCAGGAGACTTATTAGCTTAGCCCTGAACCTCCTACTTAATGTGGGACCAGTGGTGATAGTTAACAGACCCTGGCTAAGGTGACAAGCTTGGGACCTGCTTGAGGAAATCCAATTGAAAAGCAGCCAAGAGGAACAACAAGCTAGAAACAGATGTTCCAGCTACCAGGATGTGCACACATTTAACCTGAATACGTGCCTGGTTGTGTTGGGGTGGGAGGGGAGGAAAGAGGGAAAGGGTGGAGAATCATTATTTTCTAAATATAGGGATTTTATCTCCTCCACCCTTATAGATAGTCAAGTTCAATTATACACAGCTGAAATCATTTTGTTAAATTTTAAGTAACATCTTCTTAAGGTAAGAAGATGCTGCAATGGGAACAGTAACAAAAAAAGAACTTGGGGGACTTGATTTATCTTCTAAGGATGTTTTAGTCAAATGCTACTCTCAAAATCCAGTCTCACTATGGGTCTAAAGATATTAAATAAAATGTTAATAAAGGACCTAATTACTGGGGAAAAATTATCATTATGACAAGATAATATTAAAAATTCCTTTCTTTCCCTTCCTTTTTCTTCCTTCTTTCCTCTTCCTTTCTTCCTTCTTTCTTTCCTTCCTTCGTTCCTTCCTTTCTTGATTCCATAGATGATGACACTGCAACACCACGCAGGCAGGGAAAGAGAAGGTAAGCATGTCAAAATCAACTAATTAGATCTGAATGAGAGTTAGGTCTCTCTCAGGAGGACAATATGTTGTGTCCATTAAGCAACATTGTCCTGTGCAGCAAGATGACTCTGGTTTTCACTAATGGGATTTATAAGAGGAGAGATGTGTCTCCCAGTTGATTTTTCTGAAAAGAAAAAAGAGACTTCAAGCAAAATGCGTGTATGAAATTGTTGTAGCTAATTGCATGTGTGTGGAAAAAAACATGATAAAGTACAAAAAATGAATAAAAATTCTACATGTCAGAAGGATGCCCACATCAGCTTTTACCTGCATACATTTGTATCTGAAGCAGAGAAAAGCCACAGACCATTTTCACTCGTAACAGTAATCTTGTTTGTTTCATCAGATCTAATTCAATCCATGTGGTCAGGGGAGGTCAGTAAATTCGTATTTTTTTAAAAACATCCAATTAGATCATTCAGTATTAGAGCCTGTGTGATCATCCCGAGTGGAAATTTACAGGAGTGTTTATGAAGAGGATTATCTTGAGGAACGCAAAGCTTTTAAAATCCTAGAACAGCAGCAAAAATAAATTAATCAGGAATCCAAAACTAATTTATACATGAATCACTGACAAAAGAGGTAAAAAGGTTCAGTGAAATATCAGTTTACAAATAAATTGGACTATATAATCTCAAAAAAGACTTTGAATGGGACACAGATTCATTTTTATTCCTTAAAATAATGTTTCCCTCCACTTCAAAAAATCAAGCAGGAAATAAAAAACTCTTCTATGAATTCCCAGGGCCAGACTAGGGGTGGGGAGGTGGGAAAAGTATTTTTACTCCAGTGAAGTGTAAGTAACGGACATAAAATGATCTCAGGATTTATCTGCTCTGCTCCAATTCAGGGGTGGGGTCTATTTATTTTTTCTAATTCATTTCCACATGAATTCTAAATTGTCAACACCTAAGGTTAATGATACCGGTCTTTCGGCTGTCATCAGCAGCTGGGGGTGGGGGAGAGGGGAGGAGAAGGGGGCTTAGCCAGATATTACTGTGGGAAAACTTTGTTTCTTCAGTTGGGACATATGTTTTCTGCTTGTGTTTTTAAAAGATAATTGAGTAATGATGAAAGCTTTCTGTGCCTAATAGGTGAATTTAAGTCTCCAAGTGAGTACTACATTTTAAGGAGTACATAGTGAGAAAATCCAATCAGTCAAAATAGTCTTTGTTGTGAATGGAGAAAACAAACCAAGAATAAATAATAAACAAGTGTCTTTCTCATTTTAGCTAGCCGTAGACGAAGAAACAAAACTGTACCGTAAGAAAAGAAAGAGACAGGGAAGGAAGGCAGGAGGGAGGAAAAGGGAAGGCAGGAAGGAAAGGAAGGAAGAAGGGAAAGAAGGAGGGAAGGGAACAACAACTAAGGAGGCAGGAAGGGAGGGAGAAAAGGAGGCAAGAAGGGAGAAAAGAAGAAGAGAGTGAGAAAGGGAGGAAGGGGGGTGGAGAGAAGAGAGAAGGAAGGAAAAAAGAGGGAAGGAATAAACAGAAAGATCTACTTTTTCAACCAAGCTAAAAAAATTTTTTCAAAGTATTTCTTTTTCTTGAAAAGATCGAACAAACTTTTATTGATTTTAGAATAAATCACCATTGATGCAAGTATGCAAAGGAAAAATATATCATTGTGTTAAATTAAATATTTAAGGGGGGAGGGAGAGTAAGAGAGCACTGGACCTGGAGTTCCAAGTGCCATTTTGGATCCCAGACCTGTCCCTCACTAGCCAAGTGACATTAGCCAAAACCCTTCATTTCTCTGAGCTACAGTAGCTTGTAAAATGAAGGTAATAATTCCACTACCTCACAGGGTTGTCATGAGGATCAACTGAGATAAAGTGTGAAACCTTAAAGCTATTTGTAAATGTAAGCTGTTTTACCGTACACCAGTATACAAATGAAAAGCAATTACATTTTAATAGAGTTAACACAGTGGGGTTATTTCATTGAGTTCATATTTAAATTGCAAAAGAGCAAAAAGCTCAGCAGCAACATCTTATGCTCCTACTTAATCATGCAGTGTGTGCAATATTAAAAGAGAGTGAGACTGAACCAGAAACAATTCTGAGATGGTTTCAAGAGTGGAGAGCTGAATGTACAGTCACAAAGAGAAAAAATAAATGCAAGAATCAGCAAGGAGGACAGGTGGGACTATTGATTGGCTAGGGTCAGATCACCTGTTCTAAACATGTAACTAGCTCTTTCCTCTCTTTTTAAACTTTCAGTGAGTCTCTCCATTATTTTTATGTGTAACCTGTGCGTTGATTGAAGACAGTTGGACTGCATTCGATCTTGGTAATTTATCAATAGTAATATCTCTGTGTCTTGTGGTTTAGATCCTGGATAATACGTTTTGATCTAGAAGGAACATAAGAAGTCACCTAATCTAGTTTCCCAATTTTACAGATGAGAAAACAGGCCCAGAAAAGCAAAGTCTCTTCTCCAAAGCCACACAGGCAAGTAAGTAGCGGGGCTTGGAAATGATTTCATTAGCAAAAAGTAATTAAGCCAGTACTATGTGCCACTTATGAGGCTGAATGCTGGGAATACATACATGTACAAGCAGAAGATAAGACAGTCCCTGTTCTCAAGGAGTTTACTAATGGAAGAAAAAAGGGGTTGGGTAGGAGAAGGCACACAGAGTATGGGGAGCTTCCAGGATGAGAAGACTGCTGTGACGTGGTGGAGAAAGTCCAGAGAGTGCAGCCTGGAGAGGAATGAAGACTCAGATCCTCTTATTCCATAGGAATCTGAAGCCATAATCTGGTTTATTTCTAGACTCTTCTGGTAAACTCAAACAACTGAGGCTTTTGAATGTAAAAATGTTTCTGTAACAGTAAGAAACAGATTAAAGGCTGATAGATCAATCCCTTTAGCCAATGTATTTAGGAAATCTTTATCATCAGTTCTCCTGATGAGTGCAGTTTCCTAACCCCCTGTCCCAGATTCTGGAATGGTTTGGTCTCAATCCCCACAAAGGCTTGTGGCACCAATTGGGAAAGTCCAGGGGAAGTCCCAATAGCCTAGGGACACTGTGATGTAGCTTCTATGGCAGCCACAGGTTCTACATTCCCATCACAGACACTCCACCTGTATACCATCATTCCAGCCCATTCTCTGCATGTGTCAGTTTGGCTTGGGAGCCCATAACATATAGCCTAGAACTATTTACCTTCCATGTCCACCATTCTCCTGGAATGTGACGAGGTAGCACAGTGGATGGAGCGCTAGACCTGGAGTCAGTGAGCTCTAACTTCAAAACCAGCCTCTGATACTGGCTGTGTGACCCTAGGCAAGTCACTTAACATCAGTGTCTGCCTCAGTTTCCTCGTCTGTAAAATAGAGATAATAATAGCATCTTCCCCCCCCCCCCCCGCCCCGAGTTGGTGTGAAGATCAAAATGAGATGATATTTGTAAAGCACTTAGCACAGTTCTGGCACATAGTATTCCATATATAAGTACTAGCTCTTAGTATTATTCTCTATCCCTTCAGCATAGTTCTTTTCTAATCACCATGCTCAGTACTTTGTGCCTTAAGTGAAGGAGTATTGTAGACAGAATAGTAACCCTTCGAACTTCAAGAGGTGAGGAAGAGCTCCTGGGGTCCAGGAACTGACTCATATGCCAAAGTGAAGTTAGGAATGAAGTGCCAAGAAACCTGCCTGACCAAAGAGAGCAGTGGACCAGTGAGATGCTGGTTGCTATAAGCAAGGGAGCGACTTTGGCTGTGCCACGTTCAGAGGTAAACTTGGTGGGGTGAAACCTCTGTAGCAAGTGCTCTCAGCCAGACTAAGGTGGCAGAGGAGATAGTCTGTCCCTGATGGGGGGGTGGGGAGAGAATTGTGTTTCTACTTCTGTTCTTGCAATATCTTCTCAGTAAATACCCCTTTTGCAAAAGCTATTTGATATTAGCTGGTTAAATTATAAAAAGTAACTAATCACTGGGTAAATCAATGATATAGGGAATATTCTAAGAATGACTAGGGTTTGATATTAGGAAGACATGCCAGAATAGGGGTTCAGGATGATAGCAGGGGAGAGATACCCCACTATCCCTCAGGTATGGGTATCCCTATATCCCTAAGGAGGAAATATAGCTTTGCCAATAAGACTGGGAGCTGGAATAAAGATCACCAGGGCTTCTAAAGACTATATTCACAATGATGTTATTAGTGTATAAAAAATGATGTTATTAGTGTATAAAATGTTCTCCTGGTTCTGCTCACTTCATTTTGCATTGGTTTATACAAGTTTTACCAGGTTTCTCTGAAATTGTTACTTTCATCATTTCTGATGGCAAATCGTATTCCATTGTATTCATATACCATATTTTGTTCAATCATTCCTCAGTTGATGACCACCCCTTCATTTTCCAGTTCTTGACCCTCTACAAAGAAGGGCTGTTGCAAATATTTTTGTGCCTATGAGTCCTTTTCCTTTTTCTTTGGGTATCTTTTTGGGTCATAGGCCTACTAGTGGTATAACTGGGTCAAAAAGTATACACCATTTAATGATATTTTGAGCATAGATCCAGATTGTTTTCAGAAGAATCAAACCAATTCATAATTTTTCCCCACAGCATCTCCAACATGTCTAATTTTCCTTTAAAAATTTTTTTTTCCAATCTTATGGGCATGAGATAGAATCATAGAATTAATTCAGTTTGCACAAATTATTAATGATTTGTAGCATTTTTATACAGTTGTTGATAGTTTAAATTTCTTCCTTTGAACACTGACTGTTCACATCCTTTGACTGTAACTATTTTCCAGCTGTCCATTGGAAGTTGGCAAGTTGGCAAGTTATGGGATCATAGATTTAGAAATGGAAAAGACTTAAGAATTAATTCAGTCACTTATTTTACAGATGAAGAAACCAAGGCACAGAAAGTAAAGTGACTTCACCAAGATCACACAGCTAGTAAGTCACAGAGCCAGGATTCAAACCCAGCCCCTTGAACTTCAAATCTGGCCCATCATTCTTCTGTACCATAAAGCTGGTGTTTAGGGGCACTCGTATTCTCCAAGTTCTTATTATTTTGTTCTCCACCTTTCAGTTCCTAATGTTGTCACATCTGTAGCATCCCATGAACTTTTACATGAGATTCTTAGAATTTTGTAAAGTTCTTACAGAAGAAGAGCAGTATCTGACTAAATGCTGGAGGAAGATCTGTGCTGTTAGTAGTTAGTAGTTCCATGTAGGTACACAGCAGGGCTTGGTGAGCTCTGTAAGCAATTGTCTACATACAAACCAGGAACACGGGGCCATGGAAAGTGCCCCATGCATTGCCAGTGTACCATGGAATTCTCTCAGCCCAGCACAGTAGAGTCAGGCTAGAAGATCTGAATTCCAAATCCACCTCTGGGGAATCACTACCCCTATAATCCTGAGTAAATTTATTTTCCCCTCTTGGAGCTATCTCATCTATAAAATGGGGAAGGCAGGTTAAATTCAACAAACACTTTTAATTCTAATGGTCTAATACTTAAGTTTTCTTAACCTGCAATCTATAAACTTGTTTGTTTAATATTTTGAAAACTGTATTTCAATATGATTGATTTTTTGGTATGCCTGTGTATTTTATTTTATGCCATTAAAAACATTACTCTGAGAAGAGATCTACAGGCTTTACCAGACTGCCCAAGGTTGTCCATGACACACAGAAAGGTTAAGCATCTGTGGTATATTCTAGTTCTATGACTGACCACTAGAGCCTCAGACTGAATTGGTGACATTAAGATTCCCGAAGTCATACTGAAGGGATATATCAGGGGTAAGGCAGAACCCAGTGGAAACTTGGACTCATGCTGCCTCAGGGCCTCTGATTCACACGTAGGCCAGCCCTGAACATGAGCACAGAGAAGCATGGGAAGACTTCTATGAACTAATGCAAAGTGAAAGAAACAGAGCCCCAAAACATGATACAGACCAATCAATGTAAATGAGAACCGCCACCACAAAACAATTGAAACTGAAGTTGCAAAATTATGAAGCCTAAGCTTGGTCATCTTTTAGAGAGTGACTGTACAAATTGTGGTCCATGAATATAATGGGATATTATTGTACTTGAGAAATAATGAACACGGTGAAATAACTGCCATCACAAAACAACTAAAACTGAAAACTGGCAAAATTATGAAGACCAAGCTTGGCCCCAAAGAGGAGAGATGAGAAGATCCCACACATATACTCTCCCGCCCATTGCATTGTCACCTTTTTTCAGTGTTGATTGATTTTGTTCAATTTTTTTCCCCCTCATTCCTATTTTTAAAAAATGTTATCTGACTTGGCTCTTGGGAAAAAGGAAAGAGAAGTATTTTGGGGGGGGGGAAGTAGGCAGTGTATGAACGAAAGTTCTTTTTTAAAGAGTCTATTGCTATAGTACAGGAGAGAGGTAATGAGGGCCTAAAATAGCATAAAGGCAGCATAACTGAAGAGAAAGGGGGAGGATGTAAAGATGTTGTATAGGTAGAATTTAAAACAATTGGCAAGTGATGGCTTTGAGGGAGAGGGAAGAGAAAAGAATTACTCTAAGGTTGCGAAACTAGTGATCAAAAATGTTGGTATCCTCACAGACACAGGGAAGGAAAAGGATGTTTTTCTTCTGGTTTTTTTTGTGTGTGTGTTTTTTGGAGGAGAGGGGGGAATCTATGTGTAGGGTGGGAGAGAGGTAGGAAGTAATGAGTTCTTCTTTAGATAGATTGGGTTCAAAATGCTGATAGGAAATCCAGAGGAAGATTATAGAAATAATTTAGGAAACATCCAATCTAAATATTGCAGGTCAAAATGCCTACTAATGACATTGTTTGAATTAATCATGAAATTCCCTAAACTCCTTTTCCCTACTGAGACCTAGCATTAGAGGTTTCTCCTTAAAAAAAAAAAAGGCATTATGTCATTAAAGTCATATGAGCTTGGCTGCTCTGATTGCATTCTTACTCTTTTTCATATGATTTTCCCTTTTCTTCTTGTAAAACACTGAATTTACTGCTGCTGGGCCCATCTCTTTACTGTTACACTCCTAAAGAGAAAATTACTTCTTTTAGAGGATTTGCTTGTGCAAGCGTAAAATCTTCGCTGCTCTCTGAGTAGCCAGAGATCCACATCAGGCATGGGCATGCTGATTGTGCACTTTGGGTCTACCTGTTCCAGGGAGATGGCATCAGGTGGGGATTTTCCCTTAACATTTTGCTTACACAAGTCAGCAACAATGATCATTATTTAATAGCCTCTTGTCCTTTCTATTTTGTTTCCATCATAGGTTGCAGTTTCCCAAACATTAGTAGAGCACTGAGTAAATTATGTGAACAAGCGACAAATGAATCTATACAGGTAATAACCAGATGGGACAACTTCAGCACTTAGGAAGAAGGGGAAATAGGAGTATACTTACTGGCTCTGGGGTCAAAGGACGTGGGTTCAAATCCTACCTCTTACCCTTACCATCTGTGTGACCTTGGGATATTCATTTAATCTCCTCGGGTCACAGTTTCCTCATTACTGTGCTGAAAAGTTTGGACCAGATGATCTCTGAGGTCCTTTCTGGTACTACTTCTATTATTCTATATCAGAACACAAATTATGTCATTTGGGGGCTACTCTATATTATTCCCCTTTGCTTTTTTCTGTTCAAATTAGGATATCTTAGGGTATTGGAGCCTCAAGGGTCTTAGAGCTCATCTATTCCACTCCTTAATTTTATTATTATTGCTGTTTAATAATATTTTCCCCAATTATATGTAAAACAATCCTTAACATTTCCTTTTTAAAAATTTGAGTTCCAGATGCCCTCCCTCCCTCCCTCTCTGAGATGGCAAACAACTTGATATCGTTTATGCATATGCCATCATGTAAAACATATTTCCGTATTAGTCATGTTATAAAAGAAAACACAGACCAAAAAAAATGCCACGAAGAAAACAAAGAGAAAAATAGTGTGCCTCAATCTGCATTCAGACTCTGTCCGGGTGCATAGCATTTTTCATCATGAGTCCTTTGGAATTGTCTTGGATCACTGTGTTGCTGAGAACAGCTAAGTCAATCATACCAACTACTTAATTTCAACAAGGAAACTGAGGCCTGGAGGGAGAAACTACAAGTCCAAGACCAAACAGAAAGCAACTGACAGACTGGGGATAGGAGCCAACGTCCAGTTCAAACTTTCTGGGGCATCTAGACACTAAGATACAGAAACAGTTACTTTACATTTCATAATTTTTTTTTTGCTTTTTTATTTTTGGAGGGGCAACTGGGGTTCAGTGACTTGCCCAAGGTCACACGGGTAGTAAGTATTAAGTGTCTGAGGCTGGATTTGAACTCAGGTCCTCCTGATTCCAGGGCCGGTACTCTATTCACTGTGCCACCTAGCTGCCCCTATTGTTCATAATTTTTAAAAACTATTTTATCATAGTAAAGTTTTCTACTAAAGTCCTACTCTAATGCCTCATTATGGCAAAGAAGCAACTTACGATATAGATAGTTATGCCACTGAAGTGTGAGGTCTGAGGCTTTGCATATGGCTCTACCCTAGGCTCTGGGGATGCAAAGATCAAATGAAAGTCCCTGCCCTCCAAAAGCTTATAGCAACAGATACACAAGATGCTCCTTCCGGCATGGGGCATGTTCCCTAGGTGTGGGCCTCTCCATGGTGACTCTTACGTGTTTTTTTATTCCTCCTGCAGATGCTGTGTTTATCAGTAGAAGAATATCCCCAGGTTTACATGTTGTGGTTTTTTGGTTGTTTTTTTTTTACTGTATTATTTTGGTAAATGCTTTGCTTTGATCTAGTTGTGTCTTGTAAATGATTATCAAAAGGGAAACAGATCGGCAGAGGCTCTTGAGTTCTGGTTTCAGGACTGCAGACCCAAAGAGTACCTTGAACCTGGAATGGTCGTACCCCCGGGACTCAACCCATGAATGTGAATTGGGGACGGGGGCGGGCAATACTCTAGAGTGGTGCTATACCATTAACATGAATATTTTTATTTTTTAGGACAAAACATGGAAAACTGCAACTCACTTTAGAAGTGACAAAATGATACTCGTTTTAAATTGGATGTGAAAATATATAACATTAATGAGGAAATTCACAAAAACTGACAATCATTAATTGAAATTAATATCTTTTCCCTTCTGGAATATCATATTCCAAACCCTTCACTTCTTTTAAATGGTAGCTAAGTCTTGTGTGATCCTGACTGTGGCTTCACGATACAGTTATCCCTTCCACATCACTGGGATTAGGGGTGTGCTACTCCTGCCATCTGGAAAATCTGTTTAAAATTTTTTGGCCCTCCCTTTGTACCAGAGAAGAAGTCTGAATTTTTTTTCTTTTTCTTTTATGAGGTGTTTATAGTTCCTTATTATAAATTTGAGTTGAAATTATACGATACTATACATATATCTTATGCATTTCTGAGTTTCTAATTTTTTTTTCTTTGTTATCTACTGGTCTTTATGTGTCATCTGTGGCTTCTGCAAAACTCCTCCAAAAATTAACATTTAATTTCTTATGCCAACTCATAATATATAGAAACCACAGTGGAGAAAGTCATGCTATAGAAGGGATAACTGTTTTTGAATAGTATCTTTCTGGCTTCTTGAAGTATTTTCTCTTTGACCTGGAAGCTCTGGGATTTGGCTACAATATTCCTGGGAGTTTTCTTTTGGGGATTTCTTTCAGGAGGTGATCAGTGCATTTTCTCAGTTTCTATTTTACCTCTGGTTCTATGATATTGGGGCAATTTTCCTTTATTATTTCTTGAAATGTGATGTTGAGGCTCTTCTTTTTTTGTCATGGCTTTCGGTTAGTCCAGTAATTCTTAAATTATCTCTCCTGGATCTATTTTCCATGTCAGTTGTTTTTCTGATGAGATACTTCACATTTTCTTCTATTTTTTCATTCTTTTCATTTTGTCTTATTTTTTCTTGATGTCTTGTGAAGTCATTAGTTCCCACCTCCCTAATTTTAATTTTTAAAGAATTATTTTCTACGGTAAGCTTTTATACCTCTTTTTCCATTTGACCAATTCTTCTAATTTTCTAATTCCTGGGGTGGCTAGGTGGCACAGTGAATAGAGCACCGGCCCTGGAGTCAGGAGGATCTGAGTTCAAATCCAGCCTCAGACACTTGACACACTCACTAGCCATGTGACTTTGGGCGAGTCACTTAACCCCAATTGCCCTCCAAAAAAAAAAGCAAAAAAAAAAATTTTCCAATTCCTTTACCATCTCTGGGCTGAGGGCTCCTGAAGCTGTTACTACTGCTGTTGTTTCTTCTACCAAGGCCCAATCTGGTGTTGCCCCCATGTGAGCTGTGGGCCAACTCCTACCTCAGTGTCACAGACCTCTCTTTCCAATTTCCTGAATTATCTTGGACTGGAAAAATAATCTCAATCCAACTTTTTGTTGGTTCTGCCACTCCAGAATTTGATGTGAGGTATTATTTGAAACTTGAAACTTGAAATATTAAGATAATTTGGCTGTAGCGTTTTCTGTACCCTGCCATATTGACTGCCCCAGAAGCCCCCCGAAAATAAAATATTGATTAAAAATGTATTTCTCCAAATAGTACAAGAATATTAGTCTCCTGCATTAAGTGTAACTACTCGTGCTCTGCTAGAAGACAGTGTTTATAGGAATGGGAGAGGTGAAGCAGTGATTAGAGTTCAGCTCAGACCTGGAACTCATGCAATTGGTGTCAGATTCAGGCTTGAGGGTCATAGGAAGCCCACAAAGCCCTTGGCTTCCAATACATTTACCATTTGGAGTTATCCTTCACCTGTGAGTAGTGGTTCAGGCCCTGAAAGCTGAGGATCCAAAGCTATAATGGGATGATGGACAGAGAGGGGGAACATGTGGCTAACACACAAATAGAATATTTGAAGCCTATACTGTGGGTCAAGTCTTCCTTGCTCACTAACCTTGGAATTCCTTATGAATGTGTTAACCTTGGAGCTCCTAGCTGTGTGCCTCTTGGCTCTTTCAAGCTATCTGGCATTAAGTGAAACATAAGTCCCCTGACTCCCGGGCCTATGGTCTTTAATTTTAAGGTTGTATAGGTTGTTTCCTTAATTCATTTTTTTAACTTCCTTTGTATCATCGACAATGCCTTTATTCTTTTAAATTAACAAACATTTATTTTCTCTCTCCACTAATCCTCCCACCCCAACTCAAACCACCCCCAACAAAATCCTTGTAACAAATATACATCAAAGCATATTCAAGCAAAACAAATTCTCACATTGGCCATATCTAAAAAATGTAGGTCTCAGTCTGCACCCTGAGTTTATCACCTCTCTGTCAGGCACTGCATAGCATGCTCTGGAATTGTGGTTAATCATTACTTCAACTGTAGTCCTCAAATTTCTTAAAGTTGTTTGTCTTGATGATGTTGTTTTTATTGTACAAATTGTTCTCCTGGTTTTCATTTAACTTTGCATCAGTTCGTGTAAGTCTTCCTAGGTTTCTCTGAAACCATCTCTTTCTTATGGTACAATAAAATTCTATCACATTCACTTACTATAATTCCCCAACTGATGGATACCTCCTTAATTGATAGTTCTTTGCCATAAAAAAAGAACTGCTATAAATTTTTTGTACATATGGATCCTTCCTCCTCCCCCCCACTTTTTATCTTTTTGGGATATAAGCCTAGTACCTCCTCAGGGCTTCTTCAGTGCTAGGTACTTTCAGATGCCCAATAGAGACTTATCGAACGAATGCATGAATGAATGAGCAAAACCTCCTCTCTCCAGAAAAATCCAGAACTATAAGTCCAGAGTAGGACAGAGCTAGGGAACTCATTCCAGAATACTCCATCTAATTCTAAACTAGAGAAGCTGGTTACAGATTTCCTACTGAAATTACAGTCTGCCTTGGAGGAGTCTTGGACTAAATTGGTTCCCTCCACATATGTTTGCACTTTTTCATTCAGCTAAATTCAACACATGTTTACTAAGCCTATGGGCAAGATACTTGGTTGAACATAAGGGTAATAAAAAAAGATAAATAGGGTTCAATCTGTTCCCTGAAGGATCTGACTGTCTAGTAAGGGAGATAAGACATTTATGCAAGTCACTATAGTATAAGAGGGTAGGGGGAACAGAAAGAAGGGAACAAGAATTAGAATTAGAATCTAATTCTAAATTAGAATCTAATTAGAATTAGAACAAGAATTAAATGCCTACTATGTTCCAAGCATTGTGCTAAGCACTTTACAAATACTATCTCATTTGATCTTCACAACAACCCTGGTAATAACAGATACTCTTATTATCCCCATTTTACAGCTGAGGAAACTGAGGCAGGCAGAGGTTAAATGACTTTCCCAGGGTCACACAGCTAGGATGTATCTGGGCTTCTGCCTCTGTGCCTAGCCTTCTATCCACTGCTAGGAGACAGGAGGATACCTGCAGACCAGCTATGCAGAGTTCCAGCCCACACAGATTCTCCCACCTCTGTACCATCCTACAAGCCTCCAGAAATGCCTTTCCTATGCTTTACTGCCTCTCAGTAGCCTTGTCTTCCACCTCCTCTCTAAAGCTTTCCCTTATGTGTGCATTCTACTGTTAGTTCTCTCTCCTACCACACATCCACACACATACACACACACACACCACTCACAAAAGGCACCATGGTACAGGAGACAGAGAACCAGCCAAGAAAACTTCGATTTAGGTCCTGCCTCTGACACCTCGTGACTGGGCAAGTCATTTGACCCCTCAGTGCTCTAGGAACTTCTCTAAGACTATCAGTGGCAGGGAAGATGTAGACCTGCATTAGTTTCCTCACCTAGGAGTCCCTTATACCAATGAAATCATAGGGCCTTTGGTCAGCCATTTTTTCAGTTGTGTCCAGCTCTTCATGACCCAATTTTGAGTTTTCTTGGCAGAGATACTAGAACGGTTTGCCAATTCCTTCTCCCAGCTTATTTTACAGATGAGGAAACTGAGGCCAACAGGGTTAAGTGACTCACCCAGGGTCACACAGCTACTAAGTGTCCAGGGTCTAATTTGAATTCATAAAAATAACTCCCTGACTTCAGGCCTGGCACTCTATTCACTGTGCCACCTAGCTCCCTAAGGGCAGGGACTGTTTTGTGTTTGCCTTTGTATCTCCGTTGTCTTCAGGGAGCCTAATACACACTAGACACGTTAAGGTTTGTTCAATTAAATTCAATAAAAAGAGGTCTATGGAGACATTACAGTTGGCTGGGGGTGATCAGGGAAAGATTGTTGGGGGAGGTAGAGTTTGAGTCACACCATGAGAGACAGGTAGGATATCCACAGGTAGACAGGAGAGAGAATAACAGAAAATGTTCATAGGTTCCACCAGGCATCCTCCAAGATAATGGAGCAGATGTGGATTCTGCATGGGCCTTCACAAAGCAAGAGCCCAACAACTATCTCAGCCAAAATTCCCTATTGACTAGCACTCATTAGACTTAATAATGTGGGCTCTGACATATGCCAAAAGGTCGTTTGTCCTGTGCTATATCTCCAGGAAAAAAAAACAAACCAGCACATCCTGAGTTTCGTTTTATTGAAGGTCTGTTGAGAAGTTACAAATACTTCCAGGCAGGATGAGAGAAAAGCCATTCTCTTTCTTGTTGGCTCTTTCACCGGAGATCTGTCACTTTCCAGATAACCAGTTTCCAGCCAGTCACACATCAGTACCAGCAGTCTTGAGGATGCTCAACACAAGTCAAAATACAAAAATAGACTTGGGGTTTTCTGGCATGAAGAGGCCCAGAGTCATTGTTGTTACGTTACCGTGCTTCCTATGAGGACGCTCTTTCTGTTTTCGTCCTCTCTCCTTCTCCAGGGACTCTGATGCTTTCTCTTTCTTATCTGCTACCTCATTCTTCTTTTGCTCTTGACCTGGCCCTTTCTTTCCTAATTTTCTGTTTCCTTTATCTGCTCACTCTTGATTTATCCAACTTTCCATCTATATACATATTTTCAGTTGTGTCCAACTCTTCATGACCCCATTTTGAGTTTTCTTGGCAGAGATACTGGAGTGGTTTGCCATTTCCTTCTCCCAGCTTATTTTACAGTTGAGAAAACTGAGGCAAACAGGGTTAAGTGACTTACCCAGGGTCACACAGCTACTAAGTGTATACACTCATGTTTCCTTCACCTTCTTTCTCTTTCATTTATCTTTATTCTCTATACTTATTTACTCTTTTTTAACTACTTTCTGGCTTTGCTTTCTCCTTTTTATATATACAGCATCTTCTTTATGTGATCTCCCTTTTGTCTTTCTTTTTTTTCCCATCTACTCTTTCTCTTTCTCTTCTTTTTCCTATTGCCCTCCCCTTTTTTCTTTTCTTTCTACACTCACATGTTGACATAACAGTCTCCCATGGGTTCAATTACCGTCTCTGTGCCAATGACTTTCAGGTCTATACATAAATTCAATCCCAGACTCTCCACCAAGCTCTGTCCCACATCATGTACATCATCACCCCTTACAGACATCTCAAACCTATCATGACCGAAACAAAGCTTGTTTTAAAGCATCAGTAAAACTGAATGTAAGTCCTATGAAGCAGTGTCCAGCGCTTGCCAGTCTTTCCTGCATTGCCTAGATCTCAAACATCAAAGAGAGACAGAAGTGAGGGGGGGAGGGCTACCAGAGCACCAATCACTGTGGATTACATGCTGATTACAATGTGTGGTTGGATTTTTTAAAAGGCAAATACAGAGCTTTGTGACATTATCTCTCTTGCTAGTGTTGTATACCCGCTTCTTTTCAGGACAAAACTGTGCCTGGAAGGTACCATTGGGGGCTTTCCTATGGCCAACTCATTGAAATATCACACTTCTGGATTCACCTGGCTAGCATCCAGAAGCCCCAAGCAACTGCTTCGGAGAGTCAACCTTCTTTGACCCTTGAGGCTGAGAATGCTGGAGAGCACCATTCTACAAATAGCCAATAGGCAGGTTTAAGTGAGGGGTACAGAAGAAAGGGAGCAAAGGGAATTGATAGAGTAAGTGGCAAATGAACTGCTTCATATGTTACTACATTTATTAAGGTGATTACATTTTGCTTTCAATTTCCTATTAGTAAATTGCATTTAGCCTATATGCTGAGTCAATTAACATTTCCATTCTGAGATCAGGAATTAAAAGTAGGCAAAGCCATGAGCAAAGTATTCTAAGACTTGGGTTTTTGTTTGGTTTCAATTAATCCATTCCCCAGACTTTAAGCAACAATACAGGCAGAGGTTCCCAGAGTAGGCGATACTGCCCCCTAGTGAGCACTGGAATGATCCAGAAGGGCCATAGGAGCCTTGAGTGCAAATGTGGGACATTGAACAAAAAATAAGGGGGCTCTGGAAGCATAAGGAAAGAAGGGAAGAAAATTTTGAAAAACCATTCGTACATGTATCATCTGTTGTGTAACAGAGTTAAAGTTGTAGTGAGTGCATTATTTTCCAAATAGACACACAAAATGCAAGTTATAATGGTCAGTGGTCAAGTCTAAGGTCAGGTCCTGACAAGTAAATGCTGGTTGGTGAGCATATTGTGAAGTGAGCATTCTTGGGAAGTCCAGTATGTATCAGCAGGAATATGTGCATGTAATGCCTTGTTTACAATACAATACTATATGGTTACATGACGCAGTATTGTGTCATCAAAATTTCAAGACAGGAAAAACCCCCACAAATTTACAATAAAGTATTAAATTTAAGACGTATCATTTTTAAAAAATATATATACACATTTTGGGGGCGGCTAGGTGGCACAGTGAATAGAGCACCGGCCCTGGAGTCAGGAGGACCTCAGTCCAGCCTCAGACACTTAACACTTTACTAGCTGTTTGACTTTGGGCAAGTCATTTAACCCGAATTGCCCTGCCTTCCTCCCTCCAAAAAGTAAAAAAAAAAAAAAAATTATATTTTTTGAAATGATGCAAATTAAAAAAAACTGTTAAGGGTTTAAATTTGTATCATTTCAAAAATAATATAAATTTTAAAATGATGCACATTAAATTTAATAATTTATTGTAACTTTGTGGGTTTTTTCCTTCATTGAAATTTTGATGATGCAGTATTTCATGATATCTTGGGGTTTATAGGATAGATTTCTTATTTTTTAAGGACCAGGTGATCATAATTTATATTCCTTTGGACAGAACACCCTCAGGTAAGGGTATGATACCCTGTGTGGCCCAAGGGAGAGGAAGGAGAAGAGGAGAGGAGAGGAGGGGAGGGGAAGGGAGAGGAAACTGCATTGCCCAACTGGAACTGGCCAGTTGGGTCCCAGCGGGGCAGCTCATGCTAATCAAAGGTTGTTGTTTGTCCTTCATTCTTGAAGAGTGAAGAGGACCATGACATCAGAAAGAGGCAGGCGACTTTGCACAGCCCTCCCTCACTTAAATCTAATTCACAGAGGAAGTACATAAATCATAAAGATACATCCCTCCAATCCCAAGTTGAAATGAATTTCCCTCAAGTCATTGGAATTTTGACTCTATGGCTCCCCTAGATGCTGCCCATGAAATACCCCCTTTCCATGGCATCAGACCTCCAGGGTCTCCTGAATTATTCTTATTTAATAAAGCTTTCATAAGCTCATAGGACCCTAAATTTTAAACTGGAAATGACCTCAGAGCTATACAAGTTTATCCCTTTAATTATTTTACAGATGAGGACCATGAGGCACAGAGAGTTTAAGTGACTTGCCCCAGGTCTGGAATGCTTTCCCTCCTCATCTCTGTGCACTACCTTCCTTTAAGTCCCAATTAAAATCTCATCTTCTACTGGAAGCCTTTCCTAACTCCTCTTAATTCTATCTAGTACCTTACCTCTCTTAATTATTTCCTATTTATCTGTATATAGCTTATTTATATATATGGGGGGGAGGGCGAGTTGTCTCCTCCGTAAGATTGTGGGGGTTTTTTGCCTTTTATTTTAACGTTCTTTTCTTTTTGAATTTTGGATTCCAGATTCTCTTCCTCCCACCTCCATCTCCCCCACTGAGAAGGCAAATAATTTATCAATTATACATGTGCAATCATGCAAAACATTCCATATTTGCCAGGTTGCAAAATAAAAAAAAAGAAAGAGAGAGAGAAAGAAAAGAATAAAGAAACGAGAGACGTATCCTTCAGCATTTATCCCTCCAAGACTGGGAGCTCCTTGAGGACAAAGACTTTCTTTTGTCTCTTTAAGCTCAAATGGGGTCATGCCGAGTCAGATACACTGAAACGACTAAACAACAAAAATATCTAGAGTTTAACACAGTGCTTGGCACACAGCAGGCCCTTAATAAATGTTTATTGATAGTCACAGAGGCCGAAGGTGAATCCAGAGCTTCCTGACTCCCAGTCCTGAACTCTAACCATTGCCACACTCGGCCTCTAATCTGGCGCATTCAGTTTTCCAGTGCCTGCCTGAAGCTTCTCTACATATGGGAAGTTTCTTCATGGCTCCCAACACCTTCTCCCCCTTCTCCCCCTCCCCCTTCCCCAGCTTACTTAATTGGCAAAGACCTCACTCACCTCTCTACCTCGGACTTGGAAGCATTTAATAAATGCTCTTCACTCATTCATTCTTTATCTTCATTAGCCTTCATTATATCCATATCCAATTACCCTTCATTATTCTGAACTGGAGGCATTGTAGATATAGAGCTGGAAGATCTTATCTGGTCCTAAACACTCCTTCTGCTGATAAGAGACCGGGGGCCTTGTCCTCACACAGGGAGGATCTGAGGCGGAATCTGAAGTCTGGTCTTCCTGACCCTGAGTTCAATGCACTCTCCAGTGTAGCACACGGCCTCTCCAATTTTAGTGGGATAGATCAGTCTATGACCTGGAGAAAGAGAGGCTTCAAAACAAAACAAAAGAAATACAAAGATATAGACACAGTCTAGTTTAAAGGAAAGAAGACCTCCTAAGACCTCATCTGCATAACCTCAGTTATTCTTGGTAATGGAAGCTGTTGTTCAGTCGTTTCTGACTCTTCATGACCCCATTTGGGATTTCCTTGGCAAAGATACTGGAGTGGTTTGCCATTTCCTTCTCCAGCTTATTTTATAGATGAGGAACTGAGGCAAACAGGGTGAAGTGACTTGCCTAGTAAGTGTCTGAGGCCAGATTTGAACTCATGAAGATGAGTCTTCCTGACTCCAGACCCAGAACTCTATACACTGCGCCATCAGCTTCCCCAGCGGTACCAGATATAGATTGTTGAAATTAACAGTTAATCTGAAAACCTTGTTCAGCCTAGTCTCGCCACATCTTTTCTCCCCCTAGCCATCCTCTCTCTCTGAATACTCAAACAGTAAAGTGAGGAAGAGCCCTCCATGTATAATCGGATCAGATTATCAACTCCAGGACCATTAAAACTTGGTTCGTTTTCATCTGTTCTTATTTTAAATCCTTTAGCCTTTTTGGATATGTCAATTCAGTTAAATTCTAACTCTCTAATCCTGAGAATAGGCCTAAGAAGAACACAAAAAAGTGCAGAACATAAAGAGCCTGGAGATATCTCCATAGCTGACATGGAATGAGGGAAGCATAACTAATAAATAAGGTTGTAAAATGAGAGCCAGACTTGAAGTCAGCAGAGACCTGAGTTCAAATCCCACTTTGGGGTACAGCTTTTCTGAGCCCCAATTTTCTATGAAAAGGGGATACTAAAACCTACAGTACCAACCACACAGGGTTATTGTGAGGATCCAGAAGCAATGTACATAGAGAACTATATTGATGTCAATTCTTTTTCTTTTTTTATACTCTTACTGTTTTATTTTTTCCCTAATTACATGTAAAAACAACTTTTAACGTTTTAAAAAATAATTTGAGTTCCAAATTCTCTTCATTCCTCCCTCCCTACCCCTTTTCCTGAGATGGTAAGCAATTTGATATAGATTATACATGTGCAATCATGCAAAACATATTTCCATATTAGTCATGTTGTGAAAGAAAACAGAATGTCAGTTATTCTTATCAAAAGTTCAGGATGTCCTAGGTGAAGGGGCCTCTCCTTTGGATACAGGTTCTAGATCTGGGTAATTCCTGATAAAACATTCTCAAATGTATCTAGAAAACCATCTGCATGGTAAACTTCAACATGTAACTGAGCAGTATTGTAAAAGCACTTTAGAATTTATATGGTTAAGAAACATTGGTGGTCAAAGCTTATGTGGAAGTATACTTTTATTGGTGGAAAGCCAAGAGTTCTCTTCTTTATTAAAAAAAATACATTTGAATTAAGAGCATAAAATTAGCCCATTTATTAAACTATCAATGAGCCATCATCTACTGGTGTTGTTAGCTACTTTTTAAAAAAAAAATCAAATTCAAACTTTAATTCAAACCAGGAGGAAATAATAAAATAGGGAAATTTCATCTCCCTAGTATTTAAAGACATGTAGACACACACACCCACACTCAACATGTCAAACACGCAGGCAACTTATAGGAAATAAAATGCACTTTTCTCCAAAATGACTGGTGTGTTTAAATTACCCCACTGATTGACACATGCTTTCACTTAATGAGGATAATTACAAAGAATAACAACCCCAAACCACATCTGTTCAATGTAACAACCTCACCCCACTATGTAGATTACATTGAAAGCTGTCAGAAATGCCAATTTTACTACCAATCACACACAAATACATTTGTAAGACAAGAAACAGATTAATAAGCATCAACACTTTTCTGTAAACACTTGTTGAAGAAGATAAAAGCTGGGGGCACTGCATGACATGTTACGCTGGAGGAGGCTTTGGTGAAGTCTCCTGCCACCGCCCCAGACCCTGATAACTCACAGGAAGGACAAAAGTGGATACGAGAACTCTGCTTTCTGAGAAAGAAAAGAGAAAAGCACATCAGTATTCTTTGTACTAGGAATGCTTCCCCTAAGACAGTAGTCACTTTTTTCCTTGGATAACTTTTGCTAAAAATGATTTTTCAAACACTTTGGATTTGTAAAAAGAGAAGCTCGAATGGGCAGGACTTCTATTATAATAGTTTAAAGGAACTGATTAGTGTAAAGTGAAAAAGTGAGGTATGTGGATGGAGGAATGGCCTTGGACTAAGGAAGATCCGGGAGTGAGTCCTGACTGATTCATTAGCTGTGTGACTCTGATCAAGTCATTTAATCTGTCAGTACCCCAGGCAACTTTCTGAGACTATAAATCACAAATGAGCTATCATATTACATAGTCTTATATATTACTCCCCATTTCTCGATCACTGCAATCCAGCCAAATTGGCCTCTTTGCTGTTGCCAGCACACAGTCCCATCCTCCATCTCTACACCTTGCCCTTGGCTGTTCCCTGTGCCTGGAATGAACATCCACCTCACCTCGGCCATTTAGAATTCTTTATTTCCTGTAAAATGTCCCTCAAGACACACCTTCTACATCAAATCCTTCCTCATCCTTCCAACTGTTAATGTCCTTCCTGACAAAAGCTGACTTTGTCTTTACATATATAGGTTTCATGTTTATCTGAAGATTGTTTCCTTCAATAAAATGTAAGCTCCATGAGGGCAAGGCACCAGCACCCAGCTCCCCTCCTGGTACATAGTAGGCATTTTATAGATGTTTGTCTGTTCAATGAGTTGCCTGCTCATCTGATCCACCTTAGGAATGGGAGTTCTCACAGCAGAGAACTCCTTGTGCTAAAAAAAACATAAATCCACACCATTTGTTGAATTGATTCTATATGTAAAAGCTTTGAAAACCTGATGTTGCCTGGCTACACATCTGCTCAGAAACCTTCAGTAAGTAGCTCCCTATTACCTGAAGGATTAAATACAAACAGCTCAGCCTGTTGTTAAAAGTTCTTCACAAGCTGGCTCCAAGTGACCTTTTTCCCCCCTACTATTCCCCATCTTCAATCCTGTTACTCTTGTGTCTCCTTAGAACGCACTCTGACTTTCTGGCTTTGTCTACGCTGTTGCACACACTGTGTCTGGATTGCTCTCCCACTCCCACCTTCTTTCTAGCTCTACTCATGCCTCAAGATTTTACTTAGATATCACCTCCTCCATGAAGCCTTCCTGAGCCCCCTCCAGGAAGAAGTTATTTCTCTTTCATTTGATGTCAGAGTGTTTCACAGTCCTTGTTTAAGATCAGAGGGTCATTGGATTATAGATTTAAAGCTAGAAGACAGCTTAGAGGCCTAGTCCAAAGAACCCAGTCCCTCTAACTCCACCACTGTATTCTAATTGTATTCTTCTCATGTGCCAAGCAAGCTCTGATTCACTGTCCCAGAACTGAGTTGCTAGATCTCTCTGATGGTTCTAAAGGTACCTTTGAAGAGGATTAGAGCTTCTCTTCCCCAATGACATCAGCTTAAGCTCCTATCCCACGTTTCCTTTCTGTTAGCTACCAATGACTAGTACTCCAGTTCCATTTAATCAGTTAACATCAGTTAATTCTACAAAAAGATTGTTAATAAAAGTAAAGAAGTACACACACTTCCTCACCACCTCAGAGCTATACTCTTCCCTATATCACCTTGGTGTCTGGGAAAAATGGGTTTAGTCTTAGCACAGTTTCTGTGCAGCACCGTCCCATTAAATCTGGGTCCAAATTTAGCATCATTGCCTGATGAGTCAACTCTGTTACCTCCTACTCTGTTAGCTCCTACTGGGCTGGGTCCTGAAGGTTGCTCCTCAGCCAACTGGGCATTAATGCTCTGTTGACTGCAGCATCTGATATGGCCTCAGTTCCTATACTCTTCAGTGCTCAGATGGACATCTTGACCTTTCAAAGATCCCAAGTTAATCTCTGTCCCCTAAAACAAAAGAACCCTGAAACAGGAAATGAACCAAGGCCTGCATTCATGTGGCCACATGGCATATTCAGAAAGATCTAAAGGCCCTTTACAGAATTGTGTCTCACAATACATAGTCCACAGAGTCAAACTATGAGCAGAGGCCTAATAAAGAGAAAAAGGCTAAGGTTGATTAAAGCCTTTTGAAGGAACCCCCAATTTCAGTTCAACATCTGCAACCAATCAACGAAGTTTCTGTCCACCAGGTGATTAACTGACAGGAACCAGTTCCAGAATGTCTATGTATGGTCTAAAGTCTCTCTAAGGAACTTCCATTACAGGTCATCATAACTGTCCCAGAAGGAGGCTCCCCAACCTCTTTTGTGGGGAGGAGTTAAATCAGTGGGATTCTGAACATGTACCAATCCCCAGTTATATTTATAGGTTTCCATTTCTAGCTCTTATATTTTAAACTTTTTATATTATTCTTATAAATTATTATGTATCATATATAAACATATATTCTTATATATTATATCACATGTAATATTCTTATATTTTAAACTTTTTGAGATCATGGACAGAGTCTTACTTATTTCTCATAGGATCAGGTCATTCTGACCCCAAGGTAACCTCTCTATCCCATGCACCCTTTCTTTACTCGATAGTTCCTAAATAACTAGTTACTGTAAAAGCACAATTTCTCTTTTAGCTACTCTGAATCCAATGTGTTTTAAGTATAATATAATATACAATGGGCACTTGGTAAGTGCTAAATGAATGAATGAAATGGTTATTTTTTTTTTATCTTCCAAGTACCAGTGCTATAAAGGAGCTGTACTCTTATTAGTTTTACTCCCAGTGAACTGTGGTTCTCTTTTCCACCTGGGAAAAATGAAATATGCCTCTGAGAGGCAGAGGAGGGAATTTTCCACTAACTTTTTACCACCATGTATAAAAATCAAAGTTAAAATAAAAATGGATAGACAAAGGACATTGAACTAGTCAAGCTGTAAATAATGTGAACTTTGTTACCATAACATAATTGCAGGGTCTTTTATTCCAAAGCTGGTTGAGATCCAGGGTCATGTTTTTTATAGCAAGGGGGCATAGAATTATAGCCAGTCAGTTACATGATCTCAGACATATCATTAATGTAACATGACTTTGTTTGCTTTTGTATGACATGAGGCATTACTCTCTATGGCCAACGTATCAGATAATTGCAAAATAAATAAATAGCAGAATTTTAAGACAAAAGAGCTTTTGCCATGTCACTTTCAAAATGGGCCTTTTGCATTTAAAAAATAAGTTAAAACAATTTTCTCTTAATGTTATACATTTAGAAATATAAAAATTAATAGAACTCATTTGAGAAAAAAGATTTTTGCATTGATCAATTCCAGACATGACCTAACAGTTACTCTATATAAGTATGATGTATGTAACAGCTGAAAAACATGCCACCAACTATGAAGTTTCTCCAATGTCTGCTGAATACAAATCACTTAGGCGTCTTCCAAACTTATAAAGCAAAATTAATGTAGAAGATGAATGTAGAAGATGAATGGATGTAGTTTGGAGTTTTGTAGAAGTTCTATAATATTCTGTTTTAGTGTCAATAGGATTGTGTTAAAAAGTGTTTGTTTTAAAATGCACTGATTTCTCAGTAATGTTTGGATCTGTGAAATTGCTATAAAAAGGATCATAAACTCCAAGCTTCTTAAAATGTCTCAAAGTATAAATTACTATATTATTTCCATGTTATTTACTTGGAGAGCATTTACGGAGGCATATTTATATGCAACATAAAGAAAATGATGCTTAATAATGTCATTCCAATGGGCTAAGTTACCTTCTCAAGGTATTTTACCAATGTTTGTTGAATTGCTGAGAAAAGGTCATGTGTGGTAACATGAACTATGGACCCTTACTAATGATAATTCTGACTTCAAGATGGAACAAAAAACTGTACCAAACCGTATGCCCATTGATAGGCTGAAAAAATTATGGTTTATGAATATATCACAATAGTATTAGGCTGTTTGCAGTTCTTTGCTATCACAAAAAAATAGTGCTATAAATACTTTGGTGTATATGGGAGTTTCGTTCTTACCAATGGCTTCTGTGGGGTTCAAATCCCACATTTTGCAATTGGTGAAGTATAGGTTCACATCAGCTTCAGTGAGGTCACGCTCAAATGGAAAGGGATCTCTGCTGCATGTTGACTTAGAAAACCACAAATTAACATTATCTATGTTGTATTGTATTTTTGTTTATACTCTAGAACATTTCACAATTACATTTTATTCTGTTCTGGAGGTGCTTGGAAGTGAGTTTGACATCTCTCACTCTTCCTTAGATGACTCATCAGTACGTACAAAAAAAGAACTCAATCAGACAGTTAAATACGTTAACCTATTTTTGAAGATATTTGACCATTTCTGAATGATATTATGGATTGAACTGAACATTCAATACAATATTTATTAAGTAACTACTGTGTGCCAGGGACTGTAGCCATTCACTGGGAAAACAAAAAGCAAAATCTAATCAATCCTTGCCCTCAAGGAATTTACAGTTAACAGAGAAAAAACAATGGAGGGAGAATAAAACATGTAAACAAATAAGTCAATACAAAGTGATGCAAAGTTATTTCAAGAGAGATGAAGAACTAAATGTCAGGGGGCTCAAGAAACGCCTCCTGCTGGAGGTGATTGTGTGTTTTTTTCCATTCAGGAATTTTTTATTTATTTATTTATTTATTTAAAATTTTTTTGAGTTACATATTTTCTCCCAGTCTTTCCCCCACCCACTGCCCCAAAACAGCCATCCCAGTGTGTCCCCCCTCCCCCAGTCTATTCTCTCCTATGTCACTTTTCGGTAGGGCGGGATGGATCTCCCAGCTGCAGTGCCTGTGTATCTCAAGTTCCAGTTGGAT
>CM053584.1:79618771-79630853 GCA_028627135.1 Pseudochirops cupreus
GCTGACTTTAGTGGGAAGTATCTTTGTGTGTGTTTTGGAGTTCTAGGATTGGTTTAGAGTCTTGTTTTATGGGTATTTTGGGGTGGCTATGTGAGAGCTGCGATATGTTGCTGCTGCTACGCCACCATCTTGGCTCCGCCCCCCAGTGATTGTGTTTTTGAAGAAAGTCAGGGATTCTGAGTAATAGATGTGACAAGGAACTTGCATTCCAGACATGGCTGAGCAGTTCTGTAAATGGAGAACAAGGGTGGAATGGCAAGCCCAGTAAGTAAGCCAGTTTGATTGGAAAAGAGTGTGAATAGGATTAATATGAACCTAGATGAGAGGAGTCAGTGAGAAGCCATATTGCAAAGGGCTTTAAATGCTAAATAGGGGCATTTTCATTTTATTCTGGAGGCAATAGGGAGCTATGGAAGATTTCTGAGTAGGGAAATAACAGGACCAAGTCAAGAAGGATTAAGTACACTGTGCTAAGTTATGGAATTTCAAATACAGAAGCTTACATTCTGATTGGGGAGAGACCATACCGAAAAGGATGCTGAAAAGTGGATGGGGGTGGAAGAGACGAGATGAAGGTATTCTCTGTCAAGGAGGAATTGTAGAGAAAGCCTGGGGAAAGTCAGAAGTGCAGGGTGGTGTGAAATGATTGACATGGATGCCTTAAAATGAAGGTCTTGGGATTATTCAGCCAGCCAGAGGGAGGGATGCAGGAGTGGAGAGTGGTTCTGAAGAGGGAACCCACAAAGAGGGTTAGGGTTACCTGAGACCCCAAAATACCAACACGCCAGGTCCTGTCAAAAGAATTCAACTCAAGTCTTCTCAGCTAAAGAAAAGCAAAGTTTATTGACAGTTCACCATATTGGGTAGACTCTCAAGGAGCCAGTCTATGCTAGGTCATTCTATGGTGCTTTCACGCAGAGGAAGTCTGTGCCAAACCATTCCACAGCACTCTCACAGAGTAAGTCTGTGCTAGGGTATTCTGTGGTGCACTCACACCACATGGAGGGGAGATGGGATTCGATATACAGAAAGGTTGTGGGAGGAATCTAGGGGTGGTCTAGAGGAGGAGTTTGGGGGGGGTCTTCAGGGGTCGAGATGGGGTTGGACTCCAGTAATGAGTGATTAAGGATGGGAAGTTGCTGGAAGTTACCTGGAGACCATAGACAGTGGTGTGCCAGGCCAGTTCAAGGGTGTTGGAGCATCTAGGGTAGGAAACTATTGGAACAAAGGAGGGCTAAAGACTTGGGCAGAGCCACAACTTAAGGCCCATGACCTCAGGCTAATGCCTTCCTGTTGGAAGATTCAAGGAGAGCTCAAGGCAGGGTCCCAGAGCCTGTACCTCAAAGATTCAAGGAGAGCTCAAGGGGGCTCCCAAAGCCTGCACCTCATCAGTTCCACTGTGGGCAGTCTAGGATGGAGTGAGCTTCCAGAGTGAAGAGGCTTCTGGTGAATTGTGGAAAAGGTCTGAGAGAATCAATTATGCAGCTTGGAGAGGAATGAAAACCAGTAAACATGTAGTTGGATCACTTCAGTCATGTCTGACTCTGTGACCCCATTGGGATTTTCTTGGCAGATACTGGAGTGGCTTGCCATTTCCCTCTCTAGCTCATTTTACAAATGAGAAAACCAAGGCAGATAGGGTTAAGTGACTTGCCTAGGATCACACAGCTAATAATTGTCTGAGGCTAGATTTGAATTCAGGTCCTCCTGACTCTGGGGCTGGACCTTGATCCATTGTGCCACCTAGCTACCCCTAATAAACATAGGAGACCAATAGAATCTAGATCAGATCAACATTCTAGGGTTTTGTTTTGTTTTTTAGCCATTTGGAGAATGAGTTAAAGATGGAAGAGATTAGAATTAGCATGTTACTACAACAGCAATATCCTTAATTAACCCTAGAGGACAGTTGGCCCTTGGCAAATTATGGTACATCTCTTTATAAACAGTTCCAGAACAGGCATGAGGTGTAGAAATCCTCCACTCACCACACATATACCTGTGCATTAGGATGTTGCATGGTCTATCTTCTCTTCCCATTACAAGAATATAAACTTTCTCTTTTCTTTTTTGGGGGTGGATGGGATAGGTTAGGGTGGGGTCAGGTACAGAGAAGCTATTGGGGTGGTGTGGGCAGCTAGGTGGTGCAGTAGATAGAGCACTGGGCTTGGAATCAGGAAGACTCTTCCTGAGTTCAAGTCTACCTCAGATACTTACTAGCTGTGTGACCCTGGGCAATTCACCTAACCTTGTTTGCCTCAGTTTCCTCATCTGTAAAATGAACTGGAAAAGGAAACGGCAAACTACTCCAGTATCTTTGTCAAGATATTGGGGTTGCAAAGAGTCACACACAACTGAAAAATTACTCAAAAACAAAAGCTTGACTCTGATACGCTGGGTTGAGAGAATGCCATGGCACATTGGCTGTGAATGGTACCACATAAAAATAGTTTACAGAGCTCACCAAGACCTGCCATGTGCCTTCATAGAACTAATGAGGAGTACAGATTTTACTCCAGCATTTAATCAGATACTGCTTTTGTCCTGTAGGAACTTTTTAATAACATTCTAAGTATCTCATACAAAAGTATATACAGTGAACTGGAGAAGGAAATGGGAAACTACTCCAGTATCTTTGTCAAGAAAACCCAAATGGGGGCGGCTAAGTGGCACAGTGAATAGAGCACCGGCCCTGGAGTCAGAAGGACCTGAGTTTAAATCCGGCCTCAGACACTTAACACTTTCTAGCCCTATGACCCTGGGCAGGTCACTTAACCCTAATTGCCCTCCAAAATGAAAAAAAAAAAAACCAAATGGGGTTAGGAAGAGTTGGAAATGTCTGAACGACTCAACAACAACAAGCAGAAAAGATGCTAACTCCCAAGGTCATCTGAACCAAGGCAAATATGTGCGTCTAAACAAATTCTCTCTGAACCAGCTGCTTCTAGGGCATCTTGGCATCTAAGCCAATGGTTTGCAGAAATTCCACAGATAAGGGGGTACTTTAAAGGCTGCCAGGGAGCAGGGTAGGATGAGGAGAAGAGTGAAGAGGCCCAGCTGTGACAGCTAGAAAGTGGCATAAGCTGCCACTGGTCTGTTTCCATGCTCATCACTACACACATTAATCAGTCCCAATCTCAGTGAACCCCCAACTGACTACTCAGCCTTGGAAACCTCTTGAAAAATTTTCCATTAAGGAAAATGTCAGGAATGCCCTCTTGGGGTTCACTGTATTTAAAATAGGCCATTGACGGTTGGGAATTTGAAACAGAATGAAGGTGCTTTCTTCTCAGACTTCCCCCTTCTTCCCCCACCCAATTCTGTCTTCTCAAAAAGACCCTCCCCATTTCTCAAAGGCAGAGTCTTTGGGTGGGAATTGCCCAGGAACACAAATCAGGCTAAATATTGAGTGGCTCTAAAGGCAAGCCATACTCCATCACTGCAGGGACATATACATATGTTTTACAAGTTTAAAAATTTTTTTAATATCATAAAAGCAGATGTTTGAAATACCCCTATCCCGACAGCATCAAGCTATATTTCTTTCTCTGATAACAGAGAAGAGTACCCCTTGTGACTGAATCCATACAACATACAGCAGTGCAATGCAGCACAACACAATACAATGAGACACAAACAATGCAACATAACACAATGTAACACATTGCAACACTACTCAACACAACATAAAAACAATGTAACTCAACTCTTGCCACAGTGGGATTCAAAGAATATCCTTTCTAGGACTGAACTCACCCATAGGCAGATGCCTACATGGTTGCGATTTCAAAGATCCCAGTGCGACCCTTTCTGGTATCTCCCAAGCCCTCCTCAAACAGCTCATTGATAGGTGAAATTCCACAATTAAAGAGTTATTTCTCTGAACTTAAAGTTTGAATCCTTCTTTTAAAATATAAATACTACTGAAAAGGGTAAGACATTAAGCTTATTTCCCAGACTTATCATGAGGAATGAATAAGATGAAAGCATTTTGGAAAACAAGTAAAGTTTTAGGCTGCCACGTCAGCACTACTTTAGGCCAGATTTCAGTATTAAATGCATGATTTCAGAGACCAGAAGCTAGGTGAACTTATTTTATTTAAACTTGGTATCTCTCTTCAGTGCTTGGTAAATGTTTAACAAATGTGAGTTGAATTTCAATTATGTTGAATGACCTTGAGTAGGAACTACTATATTGAAAATTATCAGCTGAATGATGAAACTTTATGTTGATCTCCAAAACTGTGACACAGGTAAAAGAGTGTTCTCAGCATAGCATCCCAGCACCCTGCATGTAGATAGTAGGTGCCACTTCAAGGTTTATTGAATTGGATAACTTGAAATTTATAATCATTTAATGAGTGTGTCTTTATATACTCAATCCTTAGTCACCAACAACTGTCTATTTTTTCTTTATTGGTTCTGTGTCTGCCTCTTCCATTCTATTCTCTAGTTCTTCACACTTCACTCATTTTATTCTTGGACTTGTCTTATCAACTGATCTTCAAGCTGCTTCCAGGTGGTCCTCCTTCAATTCATCATGAATGCCACCCCTTGATTAAATATCCTAAAATGCCCTTCACTGGCTCCCCATTGCCTACAGGATAAGTTCCACCTGCCTTAGCCTGCCATTCAAGATTATGTTTCCAACCTTAAACTCTACAATTCCCCAGGACAAACCCGCTTTCCCCATCAGGTGTCTTCTCATTGTCCTCCACAGATATCTACCATTGCACCTTTCCTTGAATGTTTCCTCCTATTCCCTCAGGCAATATTTCGACTCTAACCACATTCTCTCCACCTAACTAGATTCTACTTATGCTTCAGGGCCAAACTTGTAGATAGAACCCTAGGCCTGAAGTCGGGAAAACCTGGGTTCAAATGTGGCCTCAGACATTTACTAGCTGTGTGACCTTGAGTAGATCATTTAACCTTGCTGGGGCTCAATTTCTTCTTCTGTAAAAATGGGAATAATAATAGCACCTCCCTCCCAGGGATCTTATGAAGATCAAATGAGATAATATTTGTAAAGTAGTTGGCATACTGCCTGACGCATAGTAGATGCTGTATAAATGCCAGCTAGCATCATCATCATCATCAATAAGTAGTCGGCAGGAAGGGTTATTATTGTTAATTATAACAACAACAACAAGCCTTCATGACTATCCCAGCTGGCAGTGATCTCTCCTTTATTCTAGGATACTTGTGTATACAACTTGTGCATCATGGCTGTTCTTAATCTCTCTGGACTTTGTTATCCTAACACAATTGACTTGGAATGTCCTTCTGCCTTGCTAGCCTTCTTCTCCCATTGGTGAATGGGAGACCCACCATTGCAATCGTGCTTCTTTCCCTTCTGAACTGTGTTTCCCACTTTTTGGGATTTTGCCACAGTGTCCTCCCCACTCTTGGGGATGACGACCCTCACCATCAGCTCCCTTTTATGCGATGTCTTCCCTTATTAGAATGTATGCTCCTTGAGGGCAAGGGCTGTCTTTATTTTTGCTTGTATTTGTGTCTCCCAGCTGACCACAGTGACTGGCAAATAGCAGGTGTTTAATAAGAACTTGTGTTCCTGTCACTGTATTCGGTCATTTAGATCCCTCCTGGCAATAAAATTCTTTAATTTTATCATTTGTACACTGCTTTGTATTTTTAACGAACATTTATTGTCTCTTTATATTTTATCTATCAACTTGAGGGTAAGGACCATACTTTATACTTCAAAGAATCGATGATTTCATCAAGATGGGTACTTCCTCTAACGGTACAGTTTATAACCTCCCATATCTTCTCATCCCATGAGATTCTCTTCTATTCCATAACTCTTCCACAAGGGCTACAATTACAGGGAGATTCCTCTAGGTTGGGGGTTCTTAACCTATGATCTATGAACTTTTTAAAAAAGACGTTTTGATAACTATCTTTCAATATCATTGATTTCCTTTGTAATCTTATTTATTTTTTTATTTAAAACCACTATTCTGAGAAGGGGTCTTTTGGCTTCACCAGACTGTTGCCCAAATGTTCCAATACACGCGCGCACGCGCGCACATACACACACGCCCACACACGTACACACACATGCACGTACATACATGCACACATGCACACACACATACACACACGCGTGTGCACACACGCATGCATACACACATACATACATGCGTGCGCACACATATACACACACATACACACACATACAGACACACACGCGCGCGCGCACACACACACACAGACACACACACAGAGGTTAAGAACCACTGGTCCAGATCTTTTTATATGTGTGATTACCATTGAACCATGAGTCTTGTCCATTTGTTATCCTTGGCTCTTGCTAAATGACTGGCCCAACTCTTTTTCTGGTCATAGATCTTTCTGATAACATCCTTTAAACCTCTTCTGCACAGTTCATCGTCGGCAGTATGTTGCAGCTAACTCATGCCCTCTTCACATCTCTCTGTTGCCCTTTGGGCGACCCTTAACTTTAATCCTTTGGAAGCTGTGATGTGTCATGATTTGCAGCCATACACTGCTACCAGAAGAACATCAGTGTTAAAACAATGGACCCTTGTTTCAGGAAGAAACTTTGGGGACTTTAAAGGCATTAAATAATTTCCCAAAGGCAATCTGACCCATTCTTCCCCTGGTTTACTTTTAAGCCTAGTTCATTGTACATCCTCAATTTTTGTCCAAAATTAAATAGACAGACAGACAGATGTGGCAATGGGCCAGCTCTATGGATTATCCATCCAACTATGCATATTATTACCTGAACAAAGGACATTCTTCTACATTTTAAATTCAATTTTATTTTAATTTGTTTCAATTTCTCATCCTCGTGCCCCCTCACATACTCATCAGAAAAGCAAGAAAAACAGACCCATTACAAATATGTATAGTCAAGCAAAATAAGTTCAATGGACATTCTTCATTGACCTCCTGTGTGGATTATTAGGCTGGACTTTTTTTGAGTGATCATGTAACTATGTAGGAAACTCTGCAACATCTTGGGGCTTGATGCAATGCCATTGGCAAACCAGAGCATCTAAAGGTCTCTACCATCAGTAGATCCCTTTTCCATTTGGATTCTTCCTGTATCTTTCATGATGACAATGGCAAAGGCAAACACATTGGGCAAGTCTATGTCTCCCTTGTTTATGCCTTGCTTGTTATTAATAATCTAATGGTTTTTAAAGAAAGTTGTCTCCTTCATGATCTCTTTGAAAGAATCCTGGCTGATTTTCACATGTTCATGGGTGACACTTTGTTGGTGGAGATCTTTTCAAGCTATATTACAATATACAGCACAACAAGCATTTATTAAGCACCCATTATTTGCAAAGCACTGTACTAGGTACAGGGACACAAGGACAAAATAAGCAGTCCCTACCCTCAATAAGCTTATAACAAACAGAACAGTGGGATCTTGGACTTTCTATACTTTTCCATAGATTGTGCATCTCTGCAGATGTAACCTACTCTAGAAGATCATTTATGAAAACTTTCCTGTTTCGTTCTCATAGAATTATCAAGGTGCACTGGCTACCTATGTAAATTTTCCCATATTTTATAGGAATAAGGAAGTAGGTATATGGGGGTCAGTCATTATTGATATTTTCTTAGTCATATTTTTTCAGGGTAATAAGTTCCATACAAATATGTGTACCTTTGGGGATGTAAAGGCCAAAGGCAACAGTTCCTGTCTTCAGGAAGTTTATATTCTACTTGGAAGATCCAATGAGTACACAGAAAAAAATATATTTGTATATGTATATGTATATGTATGTATGCATGTATATTACCCAGGCTTCTCTGAGCATGTCCAGTTCTAAATCCAAACCTCCCTCAGGTTTGAATTCCAGATTCAGCAGAAGCACCAACAACCATGGGGATCAGAAAAATGCCGCCTATACAAGGTAGTACTTAAGCTAAGACTCAAAGGAAACTAGTGATTCTAAGACATAGAGGAGAGGAGGGAGTGAATTCTATATATGGGGAACTACAAAGATCTGGAGATGGGAAACAAGGTCATGAATGGGGAACAAGTTTGACTGTAATGGAGAGTACATGAAGGAGCAATATGAAATAGAACCAGAAAGGTCAATAGGAGCCAAATTGTGAAGAACTTTAAATACTACATAGAAGAATTTATGTTTTATCCTGGAGGCAATAGTAAGCCACTGAGGATTTTTGAGTAGGGTAGTGATATGGTCAGGTCTTTATTTTAGAAATATCATTTTAGCAGCAAAGTTAATGATTAATAGGGAAAACCTAGAAGCAGAGAAGCCAAACTGGAGGTTATCGCAAAAGTCTAGACAAGAGGTGATGAGAGGCTATTTGAATTATATTAAAGGCTGTGTGAGAAGAAAGGGATATGTGTGAAAGATGTAGCTGAGATAGAATCAACAAGACTTGCAACTGATCCAGATGTGGAAGATGGAGGAGAAGGAAGAGCCAATGATGATTCCAAAACTGTAAAACTAAATATTTGGGAAAATGTTAATGCATTCATTGGAAATCAAGAAATGTCAGTTTGCAGGAAAATATAATAGGGTACAATTTGAACGTGCAGACTTTAAGATGTTGCATACAAATAGAAATATCTAGGAGGAAGTTGGAAATATAAGACTGGAGTTAAGGGGGGGGGGGGAAATAGGGATGATAGGAATTGTCTGTATAAAAATGAAAATCTATCCACAAGAGCTGCTGGGATTAAAAGAGAGAAAAAAGAGAAAAGAGCATCTGACACAGAACCAGTGAGATAACTACACTTAATGTGTGGGGTGATGATCTGGCAAAGAAGATAAAGAAATGTAGCATGGCTGTCTCAATGTAGGTTACAGGGAAGTAAGAATAGACATGTCTGGCATCTCATCCCCCACTATTTTCCTAGGGAAACTTTAATCATTGCCAGGAAGGTAGAAGAAGGCTGGGGCTCTGCTTTCCTCAGATTGGCAGGTACCAGAACAGAATTATATCTATCTATTCCCTTAAATATTGTTAGTTTAGGGGAAATAACTTTAAGATTCAAGCCAAACTCTTGATCACTATTCATTAGTGGGAAAAGGGGGGACCCAAGCTTTATCTCCAAGGCTTCACTCCCTTCCCACCAAATATTAGTTCTTCAATGAATATACTTAGCAAATAGCAAAGAAACTAATTTATCCAAGTCCATAGCAAAATAGAAATCAGAGAGAATATACATATGAGAATATATGCCAGACAATACTGATTAAAGTAGCTCTCCCATTGGGAGAGAGATAGCTCAACCAAGAAATAGAATGCCAGATCTTACCATAGGAGAAAATTCTCAAAGTATTTAGTTTAGTAAGTTGAAGACAGGAACATGATAGACACTTACAGCTCCATTCTTGTCAGTTTCTTCCCAGATTCTTTTTCTCTCTTCAGCAACTTGAAGAGAAGATGGCATTGTGGATCTTCTCTCACCTAGTTGAAAACTTAAAGAAACCTAGAGATTTCTCTTCTTCACTCTCACCAACTCTGCTTTGCTCCTCAAACAGGTTCAGGGTGTTGATCTCCACTAATGAGGAGAGAATCCCATACCAATGGGCTTTGGGAGTTGATTTATAGAAATAATAAAGAAAAGCTGGGTGAATTCTCCTTGATTCTTTCCCTCCTTGGATGTTACTAGAACACTTCATCTCTATCCCTCTTTTGTCCTTGTTACATCCTACCTTCTTTTATACTTGTTTGTATATATCATCTCCTTCTCCCCACCAGAAAAATTTAAGTTTCTTCATGATAGGGATTGCTTCATTTTTTTTTCAGTCTTTCTACTATGTATACGGGTAGCAGTATGGCAAAGCAAATAGAGTTAACTTGGACATCAAGAAGGTTCAAATCCTGCCACTGATGTGGACTGACTAAATGACCCTGAGAAAATCACTCAAACTTTCTATGCCTTAGGCAACTTTCTGAAAGCTACAAATTGACAAATAAATTCTGTTGTGTATTGATAAAGGGGATTTCCTCACTAGAAATTTCCTACACTGATGAAATTAAAAGCCTGGTAATTAAAAAAAAAAACTTGAACCACAAGCCCAGCCCCTTACACATAGTAGGAACTTACTAAGCTAGGAAATGCCTTAAATTCACAAATATAATACTGTGAAGCATTATTAGCTTCACATTGTAAACTCAAGGGGCAAGATTTAGGTTTGATTTTTCTTATTGTCCCTCCTCACCAACTTCTCCTGGCTCCAGAGGGAGTGGTTCAGGAGAGATTGGAAACATTTCAGTATCAGCCTTTGCACCTCTGCAATCTGCACACACCGCAAATCAGGGCTTGATTGTCTTCCCTTAAGAAAGTGATGCAGAGAATATTAATAATGCAGTTTAACTTTAAAATATGCTGTGCATTTTGGAAAGCCAATCATTCACTATTTACCAACATACACACAGGAGGCAGGTAGGTGGGCCAGTGGATACAACCCTAGGCCTGGAGTCATGAAGTCCTGAGTTCAAATTTGACCTCAGACACTTATTAGCTGTGTGACCCTGGGCAAGTCGCTTAACCCTGTTTGCCTCAGTTTCCTCATCGATACAATGAGCTGGAGAAGGAAATTACAAACCACTCTGGTATCTTAGCCAAGAAAACCCCAAAAAGGGATCATGAAGAGCTGAACACAACTAAAGCAACTAAATACACTCTAATACACACCAGGTTCCCCAGGCTGTTCCCTGGCTTTCCTGGTATTATGCTATCTGGAACTTTCTCTCCTTCTTCTGCCCTCCCTTCCAAACCAAACTAAATCTTACAAACTCAAGGCCCAGATCTCAGCTGAGAGATGGTAGTAATGGGTCATTCATATCAACTAGTCTGTTGATTTGCTAACTAGCTGCATAAGGCTGGTCCTCCAAGGTAATCTAAAGCCTTATCTCAACTCAAATACAATCTCTACAAGGCCCTTTAAGAGTGACTCTAATTTCAGACATTTCAGACTGGTTAGGGAAAGATACTAAGTTTTCTCAGTCTCTCAAGTCCTTGGAAAGCACTTTTAACTTGTTCTTCAAAATGAGATCTCTCTGGTGCCATAGGAGGGTCACCCTTAGAAGTAAACTATCTAAAACCTTCTAGAAATCAGAGACAAAATCCAAAAAATAATGCACCAGACCCAGGGAAAAGCATCCAGTCAAAGAGAGTTTGATAAAAGTAAAAACAAAACATTCCAAAGAAGTTGGAAGCAGTAGCCAACAGGACAAAATATAAAAGGTTAAAAAAAAAAACAACCCAACAACATCTAACTAGGAAATGCTTTAATTCCACTGAAAACAGAAGAATGAACCCACCTGGCATGTGGAGCTGTTCTCAGACAGAGGCGATTTATTTTTGGTCCAGACTGCATAAGTGTGAGGAATTCCCAGTGTGAAGATTCTTTCTGCCAAAACAGATCAGTAAGTCATCTGTAGCCTACAGTCTTAGAGTGTAAACAGAGACTCTGAGAGATTGTGACCTGCCCTTTATGGCGTACCTGGTAGACCTCAGGGGTAGGATCTGAATGAACCTGGCTCTTCCTAACTAACAGCACACACCTTGGGAAAAGTATGGAGGGAGCATTCCAGGAGGACAAAGGAATTGAGAAGCCCTTTGGGGATTTGGCTTTTAGAGATTAATTTGTACACCTTGAGGCTAATTCATTTATTTTTGTATTAGTTTAAAGGATGAATTAGAAACAAATAGAAGAACGAATGGAAAAGAAGAAGAAAACTTCGCAAAAGTCACTTATAAAACAAAATAAGTGTGCATCCTCGAATTCAGAACAAACTGCTTGAAGTTCTGGCAAGTACAATTCCTGAAGGGGAATGAAAACAATTGAGATGTTTCAAACTCTTCACATGCAGCATCTCAGTTGAGCCTCACAACCACTCTACTGGATAAGTCCCACAGTTTTGTCACTCCCATTTTACAGATGAGGAAACTGAGACGATCCAGTAGCCAGCATGTGAGATGGGATTCAGTATCACATCATTGCTGATGAAAGAAAGAGAGACTGGCGAGAGAAAGAGAGAGACAGAGAGGGGGAATAGAGGGGGGGAGAAAAAGGGAGAGAGAGAGAGA
>CM053584.1:79630953-79683766 GCA_028627135.1 Pseudochirops cupreus
AAACTAGTCCTGCGGTGTGTGGAGGCCACGTTTACTGTCCTTTGGGGCCGTAAAAAACCCTAGCCCTGGGTTCCCAAGTGAACTGTTTATAGATCTTGATTTACACAAACACAGGTCTATTAAATATGAGACCAACAGATTTGGGAAAATCCAGAGACATAAAAATAGGGGGAAGGAGAAGGAGGAGGGAAGTAAGATTCTCGTGCCAGGCAGAAAGGTGGGCATTTACTCTAGGCATTGCTGGACACTTCTCTGATAATTCATAGCAGCAGAAAAAAGAAGCAATATCTGGTATAAATTATAATGTACCATGGCTTCCCAAATAGCTCTTCCTGTTCATTTAATTGTACACACATTGCTTTAATTAATCAGTAATATTTTTAAAAATTAGTAAAATTTCTTTGTTCAGTAAATATGTACATGCATAATATATAATATATGTAATATGTACATGTGTGTGATATATAAGATCCGTGTTGTGTGAGTTAGAGAAGAAAAGTTTTCCATTAGCAGGAAAAAAGACTATATGGGCATGTTTTCTTCAAAGGCTTTGAGGAAACACTGATGAAGGAGAGAAAAGGCAAAAGAATATACTCTCCTGGACTGGGGGGAACCTGCAAAAGGAAAGGCTTGGTATCTAGACTTTGGGCTTGTAGGTGCCTCTCCTAGATGTGAAACTGCTCTGGGTATAAACAGTGGTTGCAGGTCTATAGCACATAACACAGAACCATTCTTATTCCCCAGACATCACCAGCGACCAACACAACACTGCCACTGCATGGTGTTATAAAGGTGTTTTATGTGTATTGTATATCTTACTGAAGCCCCATGTTCCCGGGTCCATTGCCATCACCTAATAGTATAGGACAAAGACCAATGTCCAACTCTGGGCAAGAGGGAAAATTGCAAAAGTGACCCTAACCTCTCTGATAGACTTCACTTTCAAAGGTTTGGCCAATTCTCCAGGATAGATCAGGTCCCATTGTGGTCGTGACAACAATGCTATTTCCCAGGCTGATAGCAAAACTTTCCAGTGGAGGAAGAAAATACAATAGCATTGAAGCCCTCAGAGAGATTGCTTTGGGCACCAAGAGGCTGCTTCTCATTAAAGCTCAAGATTTATTGCAAAATTTTAAACTTGTAACTTGCAGCAGAAGGTAAATACAGAAAACGTGTGTGTGTGTGTGTGTGTGTGTGTGTGTGTGTGTGTGTGTGTGTGTGTGTGTGTGTGTGTGTGTGTGTGTGTAGCACCAAGGTCAATTCAAGAGGATATGCCACTTTTTTCAGAGAAAGGCAACAAATGATGGAGGAAAATTCTCCCCCACCTGCAATGAAGTTCTTTCCCCACTGAGGGCTTAATTCCAGCCATCCTTTAAAATTAAGCTAAAGACTCACCTCCTTTAATTAATAGGAATCAAATACACACAACTCTTTTCTGGAAAGGCTCCATACTTCATTTGTCCTTTGCCTCCAATAGCCATTTGCTCTGACTTTCCTGTCCAAAATGTCTGTTACTTCGGATAACAGGTCACTGCACCACTTTGAGCATCAGTTTTTTCATCTGTAAAATGAGGAAACTGGATAAGATATCTCTAAGGACTCTTCCAGCTCTAAAGGTATGATTCAGGGGTTCTATATAAGAACCTTAATAGAATATATGCCCCTTTTTGAGGTGAGGATTGCCTTATTTGTACTTATTTCTCCAGGCATAGGGTATGGCCCATTGCAAGTACTTAAAAATGCCTTTTTATTCATTCATTCATTCATCCATCCATCCTTCCATTCATTCATTCATTTCAGTGGATCTTCTCTTATCACTTCAATCCCGTGGTTTATGCTTCACAAAAGCATAATAATAACAACAATGTTAACAGAAATGATAATGACAATGTGCAGCTAGGTAGCTCAGAGAGAAGAGTGATGGACCTGGAGTCAGAAAGACCTGAGTTCAAATCCAGCATCAGACACTTAATAGCATCTACTATCTCACTCTAGGTTTTTGTGAGTAGCAAATGAGATAATATTTCTTAAGTGCTTTGCAAACCTTAGAGCACTACATCAGTGTTAGCTATTATTAACTCCTACAGCATCTGCTGTGTGTGGATATTACTCACATGACACTCTGGACATCCTGCCTAGTACTGACAGTATCTTTTCAAAGGATCATAGCTACAGAACTAGAAGAGATCTTAGATACCATCTAGTCCAACCTCCTCATTTTATAGAAGAGAAAAATTTGAGGCACAAAGAGGTGGAATAAGTCTCCCAAGATTACAAAGGTATTAAGTGGCAAAATCAAGAATTTTCACATACATATATGTGTGTGTCTATATATGTAAGACACTCTATACAACATATGTATGTGTATGTCTTATGTCCCCAACTAGATCATAGCTTCTTGATGGTAGAAATTGTTTCTTATAGTTTTTTGTATCACTAGTTTTATGCAGATATCTCATTATCAGGCAGAAAAGAAATTCTTCCTTTAAAAAACAAAGGAATTTAAAACCAGAGGTCTTGAGGCAGAAAGAAAAAGGAAGGGGAATAAATAACTTAAAATAGACCTTACTCAGTGGACTTTTTGAAAAATAGAACAGAATAAACATAAATCAGTGAGTGCAAAAGACAACACACACACACACACACACACCAACCAATTAGAATTTTAGAAAAGTTAAATATGCTAGATCTATCATAATTACTGAATGGAAATCAAAAGGAATATACCTATTTCTCAGCTTGAAAGAATAGTTTTATAACTATTGACTATATTCTAGGGCATAAAGACTTGTAAACTAATGAAAAATATGAACATATAGAGAAGGAAAATACCTTTCATAAGGTACACTTTACTTTTTAATATATTGTTATATATTTTATCAGATATTTCCCTATTATATGCACAAAAATTTTAATACTCATTTTTTAAAATTTAGAATTCCAAATTTTCTCCCTCTCTCCTGTCCCTCCCCCATCCATTAAGAAGGCAAGTAATATGATATTAATTATACATGTGAAGTTATGTAAGATATATTTCCATATTAGCCATGTTGCAAAAGGAAATATACATACATATAAACAAGTGAGAAACATAAAGTTTTAAAAATATGTTCCAATCTTCATTAGTTCATTCTATGGAGGTGGACAGTATTTTGTCAACAGTGGTTATGTAATTGATAAAAGAATGAGTTCATTCATTGCATCTCAAAGGTCAAAGATGATATACCATCCAAGAGATATGAAGCCTGGTGCTTGTATGTTTTGGCTTATTCTTTAGTTATTTCAATGGATCTAAATTTCATAAACAAGAATAGTCTCTCCACATATTCTCATTCCATGTAATTCTTGTCAATATCTTTCCAAAAATTCTCCATAAAGGATCTACCCAACATATTGTAGCTCTTCTAAATTTTTCTAAATATCATGGGTACCAGTGTCATACTGGGGCTGTCTGACCCATATCAGTCATTCAATACCTGAACACCCTACCTCCTTTTTTAATCACAAACATCCCTACTGACATCTTATATACTATTTCTCATGAGAAATTCATCACTGATAATACGTTGCATAAATGTTGCACTTATACCTACTATACATCTTTTCATTGCTCTTTAGATCATCTGCAGTTGTGAATCTTCCAAGATTGTAGCAATTCATGATTCACAGTCACGTAGCATCATTGCAAAAATATCAGTATCAAACAGGATAGGCTTTGTGTCAGCAACCAGCTTGAATTTGTTAGAAGCCTTGTGTAGTTTGTCAAATGGAACTTAGTCTATTCTTCTATCCTTATTCAAGACACACTCATACATACATGCCTTGTGTATATAAAATACATATATAGCATATATGTGTATAGATATGCATATATATATATAGTAAATGTATACATATGTACACACACACACACACACACACACACACACACACACACACACACACACACACACCACTGGACTAACTCAATGGTTTGTCTATCCAAATACATGTTATAAGCCAGACAAGATGCGTTATTCATTTGCTTTGCTATTTTGCTATGGATGGCTCAGTCCAATCTCTTGAATGACTATGGATTTCATCGAGAATGTCATGTAGTGACCCAAAATGTCTCCATGGAATTAAGATTAGGGCTATCTCTATAAAAGTCACTACACGAAAGAGACTGGGTTATGCGATGGGGTTGTTTAAGAGAGAAAATTCCACTAAGCCCTCAAAGGGGATATTTTCTCTTCATACCCTTTCACTTTTCTTTCACTTATGGTTTCTTTCTAGACTTTTCCCAGTTTTTATTCCTTTGGTAGGAATAAATACTTGAAATTCAGCAATAAAGAGATAGTACCTGTATCATAGATGAAAGCTCATTGATCTTGTTGGAGAGGAGAGAGCAGGTATACTGTTGTTAATAAATATTGTCACTTAAAAATAATGAGTTCCTTTTTCTTTTTTGATGGTCTGGAGTTGAGGAGAGGAAAGAAAAAAATGAAAACACAGACACTGGTTTATAATGAGACTATAACATGATAAACAGAAAAAACTGAGTAATATTGACCATCTTTCTATCAATCTACACACATATATACATACACATAAACAGATAGTAGAAATATACGTATTAAGTGCATATTGTAGGACAGGAGAATTTATCGTGAGATAAAAGCTAAGAAAACTTTATCAGATATGTTCACCACTAATAAAGAATTCCTAAAACTTAAGGATCATAGATTGAGCACTAAGAGGAGACCTCACAAGTCAAGGTACTTTGCAAAGGCTATGAAGAGATGAATCTGCTTGTTTGTTTTTTAATTGCGGGTTGCCTTTTGCCCAGGCACTTATATTCTAAAACAGGCAAGCATTGATGTGGATGGGTAAAGTTGGGGAAAAAAACCTAGATATCCCCTACAACATTTTTCAGTAATTCTGAAGATTAGTGACTGTCCTTCTGTATTTTACCAGGAAAAACCATCAAGTACAGGCAGCCATTCCCATTCATAGCTAAACCTTGGCTAAGATGGCTCCCAAATGCTCACTCTAAGACATGATAGAAATCAGGTTCTCCAGAGCAAGTAGAGAGAATTACTTATAAAGAACCAAGAGGTTTAAACTCCTTCAATCATGCATATGCTACTCGGATCATTTTGGTCACCAAACATCTATAATATCCCATGAGTTAGAGACCTTTGGACAGTTTTTTAAATGGGAACTTCTTTTCTCTACAAATTGGGAGTTTTTATGACATTTATTTCCTTTTCATTAGGGTATTTAGGAGTGATAGACTTCATTTCCATGTCTAAAATAGAGATGTCTTTCAAAAGACTTACGAGCTATAGCCTGTATGGTATTCTTATAAGACACTTCCATCTAGTGGCCAATGTGAGGACAAAGAGGCAAAGATGATTTTCTTTAATATCATTACCTCATTAATTTAGACTCATTTTAAAAGAAAAGAGTACCATTTAAAGAACTTTATTCCCACAAATAGTATCAAATATTGCCTGATAAAATACAGTTTGAAAACAGTTCTTTAAGGTTTTTTAATGGGGGAAAAACTAGATAGATTATTCAGAAGCACAGAACCTGGCAGTTTTGTATAGATTTGGAATTCCATTGGCATAAGAAACTCTAAGGAAGTAAATGCCCCCTACCAGTACAGATCTGGCATTGTTCTGTATCATGGCTTCTTAGAGAGATGTTTACAGCACTGGGGATAAGTGAATTTGATTAGGGTCACAGACAGTATTGTCAAAGGTAGGATCTGATCCTAGGTTTTCCTCGTTTTAAAGTTGGCTCTCAATTCACTAGGCCCTGCTGCCTGGCACATAAAGATTACTTAATAAATACTTGTTAAATTAATTGGAATGGAGTCTGAAAAGTAGTCATATTAAAAGTTATGGAGATAACCATGAGTCAACATACCAAAATTTCTAGGATACAGCTAAAGCAGTATTCAGAGGGAAAAAATTACGTCATTGAAGACATAATTAATGAAATAGAAAAATAATATTCATAACTTGAATTTATACAATTTGGAAAAAGTATAAAACCAAGAAGTAAAACTTAAAATAAGCAGAAAGAGGAAATTTTGAAAATTAGAATAGAAATTAAATGAAAAAACAAAAAGACTAAAGATCTGATAAGACCAAAAATTGGTTCTTTGAAAAGACTAACAAAATAAAGAAATTTTTAGCTCAAAAAGAAGAAAGAGGGAAATCAAATATCAAAATTAAAAGGCAAAAGCACAAAAGAAAAAGAAATGACCAGAATCTCCTATACACAAACACTAGAAAAACCAAACACTAAAAGAAATTGAGGATTATCTACCCAAATGTAAAACACTCAAATTAACAGAACAAAAAACAGAGGTGGTTTTCTAAAAAGTTATATAAATGGAAATCTCCTTTGGGAAAGGGGTAGTGAATATCTTGCATTTATAAGGTGGCTTTACATTGGACCCTGTAGCAGGGGTGATTCAATTTACCTAATCTCGTAAGACCACACACAGCTGACCAGAAGCTTGAAAGTTCAGTGGAATGAATCAATGGTCTGGTTATTTTTGTAAGCAGCAGACATAAAAGACAGTCCACTTTGGTATTATTCTTGAGAAAGGAGACTTTCTAATGTGATTATTATTTAGGTGTAGGGAAAGAAACCTCAGTCAATTTAACTGAGAAGTACTATGTGTGGGCATGTAAACTCACTCTCTTGTATTTGGAGGAAATAGACTCTCCATGTCTAGCTCATCTATTAGGCTGCACAATCTCAGCCTTCTTGCTTTCATCACTGTCAGCAGTTGGCACAATAGTGCATAATAAGTGCCATCCCATTTTTATCTTCCTCTGAAGTTCTAGCCACATGAATGAGCCATTCTCAATTGGTCTCTGCACTCAGTTCACAATGGCACTTGAAAACCTCGGTGAAAAAGAGATAGGATTTAATGAATTTACTTTTAAAGTTTTATTAATGCCTCTTGCTTTTTACATCATAGTTAATTTCTCCATCTATACCACCACCACCACCACTCCCCTTAAATCTCCCTTTGTAACAAAGCAAAGTTAAGCAAAACTAACAAAGGATAGCGTATTCAGCATTTCACACTCATCGCCCCCTACCTCTTTTCTGAAAAGACAGGATTATAACATTAGAAGAGATCATCGAATCCAACATCTTTCTTTTACAGATGATGAAACTGAGGCCCAGAGAATCTAAACAACAAACCCAAAGTCACAGAAGTGAGAAGTTGCATCCAATATTTGTTCTCCTGGACCAAGATAATTTATTATAATTGATTTTTGTTCCATTACCATTAAGTGCCGTTTTTATGTGCATTACTAAAGTCATTGTGCACATTGTAAAAAAAATCATTTTAAAATCTAATTTATTCATATTTTAAGTTTTATCTGGAATTTAGGTTAGCCCTGAAGTATAGAGAATTTGTCTAAAGATGACTGGTTTATAAGACCTAAAGCTCCCATTCGTGATCAGCATATCCTAAGTAGCTGCTTACTTGGGGGTATTTCTGACAGTAAATATATCTAAAAAGGAAATTGGGTTAGCTGACCCTGACTTTGCTAAGTGAATGATATTTGACTATCCCAGTAGGTAACACACAGACAAAATGTAATAGGACTCAACCATCTTAAACATACAATTGAAATAGTTTAGGATTGTTTTTTTCTAATGAGGCCAGTTTTCTAATACCTTCCATAGAGAGTGCTTTGAATATCCAACAAACTTATAAACATACAGTTTAGTGCAAGATGTCATTAGTGCAGATGATAAACTGCAGCTGAAGTCACACAGTAAATATTTTAAGACCTATGCATATAGCATCCATTTCTTAAACAGCCTGTTTAACTATCCAAGTGCTTTCCAAAGCAACTCTTACCTTCTTTCTAAGAGTTCTGACAAGGGAAGTTATTAGGTTCAATACTAGCCACCCAAGAGAGCTATTATCTTCTTGTAATTTTCTGTCTCTGTCTACTGCCAGCAACTCTTAGAGGTGCTTCTCATGCTGTCTGGATTTGAATCAAGGAAATGCCCGAGTGAGGAGACGTGAACCTCTGTAAGGATATCTGGTGTCTGTATGGGGATGGCTGCTTTGACAGTTCATTGACAGAAAGGGCGATCAGTTTATTAGAGGAGTGGACATCAATCCTGTAATTTTGTCGTATTCTTTAGATAGAATTTTTTTTTAACTTGGACATATTCCAGTTGCCCATGGAATGGTACCTACTATCAACACTATTTTACTGTAATGAGACATTATTTGAAGAATTTTTTATAAAAAGATTTTTTTGAGAAACTCAGTAAATGAAGGTACTAAAGCAATTTCGATAAAAGTCAGTTTTCATCATACCAGGAACACTGCATTTAGCTATAGCAGTCAAATCTTTTCTGATAAACTGCTATTCTATAAACATAAACAGGTTACTCCTGTAGAGGAGGCATTCTCAAAGTTCCCAGTGAAGGCTTTATCTTTTAACCTTGTGAAGGTGCCCAGGTTTAGAAAATCACGGTTCTAGTACAAGTTCACCAAACATACGTCTGATGAACTGGGGCAAATCACATACATAGGTTCTTTCCATCTGAGGTTGTTGTGGTGAAGCATTTTCAAGTGCTAGACAAATGTGAACAATTATTAGTACTATCGTTGGTGTTATTCCAGAGAGTGAGCTTGGTGTAGTAGATAGAGAGGTGACCTTACAGACAGGAAAACCTGGGTCAAAGTCTAACCTCTGACATATATGGGCTGTGTGACCCAGGGCAAGTTACTTCATCTCTAAGTGCTCTGGGCAACTCTTTGTAATTTTAAATTGCAGAGAAGGTGCCCACTTACGTTGGCAAGAAGGAATTTTTTCTCTGGAAATTTCCTATACCAATGAAATCTCAGGTGCAGTACCTATCTCTATTGTTACGGTTTTAATTATTAGTCAGTCAACAAAACATTTATTAAGCACTTTCTATGTGTCCATTTCCAAAGTCAGTCTATGTGTCCATGTGCAAAGCCAAGCCAAGCCAAAAGTAGTCCTTGTACTCAAGGAGCTCACATTCCAATGAGGGAGATAGTGAATAAATAACTGGGGTCTATCAGTAAGAGGAGGTTGATGTGGCCTACCCATCCCAATATCTCAGGGATGTTAAGTATAAACCAAATCATGGATGGGAAAGGAGAATGATGGTGGTACGAGGACTGATGTCTTTGGAGGGAGAGTCCAAAAGTAAAAATTATAATATAGTAAGAGAGGAGGGAAAGGAGTGTGAGAGGGAGACGGAGATAGAGACAACAAGAGACAGAGACAAAGAAAGGGGGTGGGGAAGAGAGAGAGATTGAGGATACTGACAGAAGATAAAGTGCTTTTTCCCCCTCCTTGTCTACTACCAATTCAATATCATACTACTGGAGATATCACTAAAATAAATTTCATTTAGTAAGATACAAATGCCACTCTCTGTCCCAAGCCCAGTCCCACATTTTTTACAGCCTGTCTCACATCATCTCTAACTAGATACCCCAGTGATACCTCAAATCCAACATGTTCCTAACTGGTTGGTTGTTGGTTCTTCATGCTCAAAGAGGATCAGAATGATATCACTAAGTTGGGGATCTGGTACAATGTATCTGACTATGACTAATCTGACCAATAGAAACTCGGAAGGCTCTGGCACAGGTCAGGCACAAACATTCCATGGGAACATTTATTTTTGTTCATAGCAATGACACCCTCCCCATCACCCAAAGCAAAACTTCACCGTGGATCCTTTCCTGTCCTAGTGGAGTAATGTGGGAAAAGGATGGAAAGAAAGACTGGAATAAGCATGTCTGACACATGCTTCTCTCACCACCATTTAATAATTGTCCAAAGTCAACTCTTCCTCAGTTACAAGTGATCAAAAGGCAAAAATTTCTGGATATTCTAATTGTGTCTCCAGATCCAGAAACAAACTCACTATAACTGTTTTATACTCATTGCAATGTGGAAACATTTTGCCTTTACACAAACTTTTAACTTTGGTTTCTCAGATCTTCTTCACTGTTATAAAAAAAAACATATATTAAGTTCTGTTTGCAAGAAGTCTTCTACTGGGATCTAAGAAGGTGTGATTCCTGCCTTCCAGGAGTTTATAATCTATTTCAGTCTTAAAAATAATAGCTCACATTTATACAGTGTTTTAAGGTCTGCAAAGCACTTTATAGACTTGATTTCATTTGATTGCATAGCAGCCCTGTGAAGGAGATACTTAGGTGTTATGATTTCCATTTTACAGAAGAGGAAACTGAGAAATTTAGCAGCTTGCCAGTGACCACACAGCTAGGTAGTACATATTCGAGTGTGATCCAAACCTAGGCCTTCCTAACACTCTTATCTACTGCATCACACTGACTCCCCTGAATAGGAAGGGTGTTTTTTTTTAACTACAGATCCCAATCAGGCTAATCTGCCATAGACAATCAATAATACAGTCAGCGCTATACCTACAAGGTAATGAATGGGTCTTTGCCACGCAGTATGATGAAGCTCTGAATTTCCCTACTGGTCCTTGCTCTCTTATGTGTGTCATCATTCACTCAATATTGAATACAAATGAGCACACATGTATCAGTATTGTGAAGACAAATGCCCCAAGAACACATTGTGAATAATGGAGCCATAGCACACCTATGATGGAGATGAAGAGTTTGGAACTGTTCATATAATATGATCATTCATTCAACAGGTATTTGTTAAGTGCATACTTAGGGCAAGATGCTGTGCTAGGTGTTGTGGGGGGAGCAGGGGTGTGTGGGAGATGGGGAGATTAAAAGTTTAGATAAAACACTGTCACTGTCCACCTGTCAAAAAGAGGGACAAGATACAAGCAATGACAATTACAAGCCAGGATGCACATGTTAGATAGTTACACAACAAAGTACTTTGTGAGGTCTAAGAGGAAGAAAGTCGTGCGGTGGGGGAGAATCAGAGGTAGTCTCATGACCCAAGGAAGGCTTTCAAGGTTGGGTGGGTATTTAATGGGCAAACAAGAAAGGAATAGGCATTCCAAGTATAGGGAACACTGTGAGCCAAGAAACTGAGGCAGAATGTCCACAGGACAGAGAAGAGAGCAAAGGAGACCAATCTGACAGGAGTGGGGTATGCACGGTGGGGAGTAATATGTGATAAGACCAGGAAGGTAGAGTAGCACCTACTGAGGAAGGTTTTGAATGCCCAACAAAGGAAGTGAACTTTCATCAAGGGCAATAGGAAGCCCCTGGAGATATCTGAGCAGAAGAGCAGATACCTACAGGGTTTACGTGTAAGAAAGATTATGGTTAACTTTTTGTGGTAGTGAACACAGTGGGAGCCTATCCTTTAGGAAATGCTGGTCAAGTTGTTATATATGAATGTAACCGTATTATTACACCATATGTAAACATAAATATGAAGAATTCAAAGTTACAGAGTAAACCATGTACAAAGTGAAGCAGAACAAAGAAAACCCAATTATAAATCATTATTCACAAAATGAAAACAATAATGTAAAAAAACACTAAAAGATAACAGATTTTGTATCAGTACAATGACCTGCCTTAACTATCATCAATCAATCAATCAATATACATTTATTAAGTACTTACTATGTGCCAGGCATTGTGTTTAAAGGTGCAATATTGCTCCATCCTCTTAGTAGAGAGGTGGTGGACTATGGATGTGGAATGAGACATACAGAAGCTGTCAGACATTCCACATATACTATCTATAGCCTGTTTGCAAATAGTTGTCTTTCATATTTTTGAGGTTCTTTCTCAAGCTCAGCTGCCAAGAATTCAAACTCAACTACAGAGAGCAGAACTCCAATGGGCTGACCATGTTGTTCATATGCCAAATGTATGTTTGCCTAAAAGGCTGTTTTATGGAGAACTCACACAAGGCAGGCACTCACATGGTGGACAGAAGAAGCAATACAAGGACACTCCCAATGTCCCTCTGAAGAACTTTGGAATCAATTGTGAGACATGGGAGACAGTGGCAAAGGACCACCCAGCACGGTGTGCCCTCATCGTAGAAGGCTCTGTGCTCTTTAAGTGAAGTAGAATTGCAATAGCTCAAAAGAAACATGAGATGTCTCCACTCCAAATGTTCATATGGATTATTTGTGCCTGATCTGCGGTATCCCAAGCTCATATTGCTCTGATCAACCACAGTCAGAAAGCATGTGCCTTGATCCCAACATACTGACATACTTTGGGAGCTCTTTGAGAACTAAGGACAACAACCAACCGATCTTCCCCCTTTAGATTGTAAGTTCTTTGAGGGCAAGGATTGTCTTTTTTTTTTATATTTGGAACCCTGGTACTTACCAGGGTGTCTGGCCCATAATAGATGCTGAATAATTATTTTTTGACCGACTTCCTGCTTAATTGATTTTTTTTTAGAGGCAAGAAGAACTGTTGCATATTAGCTTCTATAAAGCTAAGCTACTCCCTAAGGGAAATTCTTATAAGGACAGTCAAGGCAAGAAATTCAAATGAAGTCATAATAAATAATATTAACCTATGTTATGACTCTATTATGTATAACAGATTCCAGCTGCTCTTGTCTTCGCTATATCCACCAACCAATCGGTAAGCATTTATCAAATTTTTATTCTTTGCCAGGCTCCGGCTAAACACTGGGGATTAAAAGGCAAAAGTGCAGCAGTCTCTATCCTCAGGGAACTTACATTCTAATGGGTGAGACAACACGTACATATAAAAGTATATTCTGAATATATGAAAAATGAATACTCGGTAGTTTTTGGGGGGAAGACACTGTTAGTTGGGGGACTGAAAGCTTCATATAGAAAGAGGATGAGCTGAACTTTGAAGGAAACCAGGTATTTTTGCTAGTGGAGGCCAGGAGGAAATCCATTCCAGGCATGGTAAACAGAGCAAAAGCACTACTATGCTTTTGAGTCATCTGGAGTATGTGTATGAAACAGCAAATAAGCCAATATGGCTAGATTGTAGAGTATGTTGGAGGGGAGAGATGTCTAAGAAGAATGAAGAGGTAAGAAAGGGCCAAGAGGTGAAGAACTTTGAATATGAAATGAAGGAGTTGATATTTGATACTCATGGTAATAGGGATTGAGTGGGAGAAGATGGTTCTGATGTGGTCAGACCTGTGCTTTAAGAAAATCACTTTGATAGCTGAATGGAAGATGTGCTGGAATGAGAAGACAGTTTAGGGAAGGTGACCAATTTGAAGGTTACTACAATAGTCCAGACTAGAGAGGGGATGAGGACCTGAATATCCAGGTTGTATTAGTGGAGAGAGGGCAACACATGGGAGAGATGTTGTGGAGGAAAAACAATGACAAGATCTGGAAACTGATTTGATATGTGGGGTGAGGGAGAATGAAAAGTCAAAGATAACCATGTTTAACGAGAAAATTCATCTTTCTAGAAAATTCCATTCCCAAACATTCTATTAATTGAGGTTCTAATATATTTTGAAAAATGTCCTTGTGATTGATATAGGGAAAATTTCATGTGCATTTCATTTCAGCTTTTTGCTCATAAGTCTCTTTTGAAATCTTATATACTACTTTGCTGTAATAATAGTAATTCTGCTGATTAGCTGTTGTTGCCAAGCCCATTCACTCCGAGGGAGTCACATGGCACTTCTTACACCCAGCCCTCTTCTCAATTTACTCTGCATAGTCAGGAGGGACCATTAAGAGGATAAAGTTGATAAATAATAAATAACATATTTACTCAGCATCTGCCATCCCAAAGGATTCTAAAGTGATTTACAAACTGATATATAAATATGCCTTGGGATTGCATTTTCTGCTTCTAAAATGGAGCTGGTCCCACTGTGGAAAGTGACAACCCTTTAATGGTGTACAAGCCAAATGGACAGGAAGCTAAGCCCACTCTATTTAGTTAAATTCTGCTAGAGAAATAGAAATGAGCAGAAAATAACCACTAGAGATAGTATTTGACCATGATGTTTTGGAAAAGTGGCATGAGACTTAAACATTTCAGAGGGAGGGAGGTCTTAGACTGAAGGGAGAGAACTCTCATAATTCTCTTTCTTCTGCTCCTCCATGCCTCTCCTCTCCCGTCCACAAACCTCATCAGTTTGACCAGTATCCATCTCTACCCATTAGAGTTTCAGGATTGCTTGCTTGGAGGTGATCAAACAGAGATTGATCCTTTTAAATTATATTATTCTAAAATGACCAGAAAAAAAAGGTGGGTCCCTATGAGTTGAGTGAGAAGGACTATTCATACTTGGGCTACATTTTAGTGCATATGGAATTTCCTAGAAAAGTCGTAAGTGTCTTCTGGGTAGCCAGTGTTGGACTTGCCCAGTGGGAACTACTAGGTCTCCACTGGCAGAGGAAGAGAAGGAAAAATAAAACCTTTTCTGTCTGATAAGATTCTACCAGTTTGAGAATATGCCCCTCAAGGAATGTCCAAAGCCCTGGCCACTTTCCAGCAACTTTTAGGAAAGATTACTAAGGACATGAACTATTTGGAGATGTTGGTTTATCAGTATGGCATTCTGTATAATGCTTTGGAAACTCTGAAAGAGAGAAGACTTAGGCATTAGATTGGCTAGAAGCTTCTGGTTTAAAGCAGTAAACTGACTCGTGACAGTTTTGTAGAACCTCTTTGAATTATACTAGTCACATTATCTCTCAGCAGAGAGTGATTACTGACCCTGAGAAGACAGATGGGCTCTTTAGTTCCCAAAGCTGAAGAATTTTTGTGAGCTGAAGAAGTTTCTGGAGTTAGATTACTATTATTAGACATTTCTAAGGCCCAGGCCATCATTACTAAGCCTCCAGATGAGCTCACCCCTTAACACAGGACTTGGAGGAGCCATCACTAGAAAGACAGAAAGGGGCACTCTGGTATGGACTCCCTGGAACTTTTTAGAGATTACTGGAACTAATAATGGAATCGGGCCTGTAAAAGGCCCAATATGTACGCATCAGTGCTGACTTTTATAAATCCAAACAAGCCTATTTTGTTACACATCAGGATTAAGTTAGTCTATATGGATTGGTACTCATTTTGTAGAAGACTGAAGGGTGATAACCACAAGAAGTTTGCTGAATTTAGAAGAAGCCTGACTCAGAACAAAGTATACTAAAATTGGAGTTGAGCCTTGAAAATCTAGATCCACCATGTACTTCCTTGTGATCTTCAGTAAGTCAGTGATGCAGTATTAGGAGACCTGGGTCCCAGTTCTCACTCTATCATCGATTAGTTGTATGACCACAAGCAAGTCACTTCCACTTTAGACCTCAATTCTAGAAAAGGAGGAAGCTAGAGAAACTTTAAGATCCTTTTCCCAGCTCCAATATAAATCAGATTCTATGAACTTCTACTGAAAATAAGCCAAGATCTAAATTAAACATCTTAACTGTATAGATCTAGAGACGTGTTCTTAGAAACTGTCAACCCATAGGTAACATGATCTAGTAGGCTGAGCACTAGATGTATGTAAACTGACTTGGGCTCAAAGAATCTCAGAGTTGGAAGGGACCTTCAAGTACAACTAGTCTAAACTATACCTGAATGTGAATTCTCTATAACATTCATGCCACATAGTTATCTAGCCTTTATTTGAAAACTACCACCAACTAATGAAGGAAGCCAAAGGCTCCCAGGCTCCCCCCCCCCATTCCAATTTTGGTCAGAGCTTTTAAGTAGTTTTCCCTGCTATTACTCCTAAATCTGCTTCTTTGCAATACCCATTATTCCTAGTTCTGTTCTCTGGGGCCTAGTAAAAAGGTATAATCGCTTTCTGATGAATTTTCATAGAGACAAGTTCACTGCTGAGTATCGTCACAAAGGAAATCAAAAAAGCAAGTGCTTGGACTTGGACAAATTAGGAGACCAGTAAGGCCATTTATTCGGTGTGTGACCTTTGACATTACCTCTCTAATAAGGTAATTGAGCATTATCTCTCTAATACTCATCTGTAAAATGTAAATAACACCATTTTTTACAACAATAAGGAAGTACTTTGCCGACCTTAGAATGTCACCTACTTGTCAGCCTACATCCTTATTGACCATGACAATTCTGAGCCTGAGAAGCTTGAGCCTTTCTTGAGGTACATATTTAGGGACAGGGAAGGGGCTCTTGTCAAACAGTACATAGCCCTGCAACAGGGAAGAAGATCCGACATCCCTTCCCCTCCCCAGTAAGAGAACTCATGACCTCCAATGAATGCCAAAATCAGATCAGCTGCCCTGCCTTTTCTCCATACAAATCGATTCTGAAGACAGATTCAAGGCAAAGCAGAAAAGGAAAACCTTCTGACTTCTCCTATTTCTCTGGTGCTATTTCAAACAAAGTGCCCGGCCACACCAGGCTGCCAAAGACCCCATCCAGACGCTCTAGTGGGGCTTCTTTCTCAAATGCTTTTTTAATGCCCTATACTTATTGCTACAGAAACATCCAAGAGTCAGGTCTCTTTGCATAAATCACTGGGAACTTTAAAGGAGACCCATTCCTGCCCTGTGGATTTAGCAAATACCAAGTGAGGCGAAACCATGACATCACCACCCTTGTATTTCCCAGCAATTATTTTGAGGATTATGCTTTTGTGGTGGTAGATTAAAGAGTGTCAGCCTCAATATTTCAACATCTCCTAAAGAAAATGATCAGGGGACCAAGTCACTGACTCGTCAGCATCCTATCTGCTGAGTCAAACTCATTTGTGTCACTGGGCACTAAGTCCTTCTGTGTCTCTTGGGGTGAGGGTGGGGAAGGAGCAGAACACAATAGAATATGATTTTTTTATTGTTTTAAAAACCATTGAACTTTCCAATAATTGTATGAATGCTTAAGAGGCAATAAGGGTAAACCAGAAAATTCTTAGCATATGTAAAATGGACTTTGCTAGGAGCCACTTTTAACCCTTAAGATGTGCTCATGTGTTTCTCATTAGACCAATCCATTGCCTATAATGGCCCAGATAGCGCAATAGCTGATCTGGTGAAGCTTCTTCTTATTCTCCTGAAAGCATTATAATTTTAGCCAATAATTATGGTCCACTATCATGCTGTACCTTGGAAATATCAACATTAGCTGTCACATAACTATAGTTTGCATTTTGTGTCTTCAAAAATTTTCTGAAGACGTGTGTTACGGGTGTAATCAGATGAAACTTCAACAGTTTCACTGCCAAAAGAATGGTGCATTTCCCAGTGTATCAAAAGAGAAAGGAAGGTTTGATCCTGCCCCTTTTGGCTCTGATAGAACTCAGTCACATCCCTTAGTGAATGTATTTATGAGGACAACCAAGACTAAAAAGGCAAATTCAGTCACTGAAGAATTCCTTTCAGGAAGTTATATCTCTCAACTGGGACAGTTGCTTGGCTGGTTACTATCCAATTCTTCCATCTAGGAGTGTAACCTGGAACATTTGTGTGGGAGGTTGCAGGGGGTCAGCCCCAGATGTACTTTGTGACTCCACATAACAGTTACATATGTTTTCCATGCCAGAGCATAACTGAGGTGGTAGAATCGGCAAAGTTGCACTGAAATACAGATCTGCTTAGGGGCATAGGTTGGCATGGGGAATTCCTATCAGTCTGACTTCCTGTACCCTCACAAAATTTCACTGCAACCTAGGAGACCATATGGGTAGATCTCTATTGCCTCTGATTGTATTGCCCAATTCCTCCTACTCTTATCATCCCAGCTCTAGGAGAAATGAAAGTCACAACAGATGGCAAGAGGACTCTCCTCTCTATAACTGTTGGCATTTCCCTCACCTAGAAAAGATACACATGTGGCCCCTATATTAGTTTCCTTTTCTCAGACTCCTGACTCAACTGGAGACATTTCATACAAAATCAGAGCCAGGAGGGGCTTTGGTGATCATGAGTTCAAGCCCTCTCACTTTACAGGAAACTGAGATCCAGAAAAAGGAAATGACTTGTCCAAAGTCAAACAGCTACTTGTTGGCAGACTTGATACTCAAACAGCAGAGTTCGTCTGCTTTGACTCCATCTACAATTCTAGCCCTTAGGATGCATAAGTACAAAGACATAGGCCACAGGGATAATATCAATCTGACCATCTGGTTGCTGTTATTCAGTCCTTTCAGTCATGTCCAACTCTCTGTGACCACATTTGGGGTTTTCTTGGCAAAGATACTAGAGTGGTTTGCCATTTTCTTTAGTTCATTTGACAAGTGAGGAACTGAGTGAGGCAAACAGGGTTAGGTGACTTGTCCAGGATCACACAACTAGTAAGTGCCTGAAGCCAGATTTGAACTCAGTAAGATGAGTCTTCTAGGTTCAGTATTCTGTCACCTAGTTGCTTTCAAACTGCTCATTCCTCCTCCTATCTAACATGTGGGTCCTGTGACTTGGATTTAGAAGGGCCTGGGTTCAGGACATTTACTCAGTAAGTGATTCTAGGCAAGCCACTTCCTTGTCAGTTCCTCCTCCGTAATATGAGGCAGCTGGATTAGATGGCTTCTGACATCCCTCTAGTTTTAAAACTATGATCCCATGAGCTATGACTGCACAACCTGGTTCTTGAATCTGTCATCATGAGTCAGCAAAGACAAATTCATTATTTCTGGTATCTGACATTGTCTGATCTGGCACTGCTTTGCCTTTACATCCCTCTGGAAGAGGGGTCTACCTGGTAGACTTTTTCAGAGGAGGCACAGAAGTAAACCATTGATGTGTCTATCATAGCAGTTGGAGGCTCTCAGGAATTTTATAAGCACAAGGCTCCCCAGGGATCACTGCTTCTTCTCGGGTTACCCATATACCTCCTACAATACAAACTCTTTTGAATCCAAAAGCTGCCATTGCAAGAATCCTAATGCCTATACAAAAACCATCCATTATCTACTATTTTCTTGTTATATCAAAATAATGAATTCTTTAATGGGAGAATTTCAAAGGTAATTATTTTGGCACAAAGGGCTTTTTGGACCCAGAATATCATACTACTGAGCTTAAAAAAAAAAAACAACTTTACTCACTTTGCCTCCAAATAGGTAAAGTCAACTCAGTCTATTTATGTGGCCACTACTGAGAGACAGACTAAGACAATAAATAGGATGACCAGCAGTACATCTTTAGCTCAGAGAGTGTGAAATACAGATGAGAGTCCTAAACTTGACAAACCGACTTCTCTTAGCTATCCTGACATGCCATTATTGGGCTCTAAGAGAAATTAGTCTCTATAGAATCTCACCCTTGCAGTTCCGTAGGAGCAAGTTATTTCTGCATTTCCCCACAGAAAACATCACAGGTACTGGCCATTTACCTGCTGGCAGCCATGCCTCAGAGATGCCGATCTCATGATGATGAGTCAATATAATAATAATTATTATTACTATTATTTACATTCGTATAGCACTTTTGAGCTTCCTAAAGTATTTTCACATCTGTGATCTCGTTTTTATCATCTCCTGGGAGACAAAACACATCATAAAAAAAAAATCTCTGCATGGGGTAATTTGTTTCTCATCAGTTCTGGATACTAATGAGAGAGCACATAGCAACTAACTCTATTATAGGGACAAGGAGAAAAACCACCACATAATTGGTATTTTAAAATATTCTATTCTCTTCAAAATATGCTTTTAAATGCTAAAGAAGAAAAAGGGTGTCTGGTCCCTTTTACAAAGTTTCCAACAACAGAAAGGCAATGAAAGTTTTAGAATTTGAAAAGTTTAGTTCAAATGTTTCTATCATACGAGCCCAGAGTCTCAAAGCAGATTGGAATGAGACTTTAGAAACTTGGTTGCTAAGTTTTCTAACCACAATAAATAATTCCATGTGAGCTGATTACAGTTATTACTTTGCCTGGTTTGGAGGTGGGGGAGGGAGAGAAGAGAGGGTCAGGGTATGCATTCTAAGCGGTGATTAACAGCAGTTGAAATTAGTCAAGAAATTTATACTTGAGTGTAATATTTCTTTTAAATCTTATTACATATTTTATCTCTTGGATTACACCTTGCAAACATGGCAATTCCATATTTATTGCTATTTTCTTTTTTTTAATTTAAATTTTTAAATTTTTAATTCTTTTTAAAAAATTTTTTTTAATTGATGACTTTTGCTTTGATTTCACCTCCATCTCAAATATATTTCTTTCCCCTGCTCATTGTAACAAAGAATAAAAAAAGAAAAGGGAGAGGAGGGAAAAGCTCATTAAAACCAACATATTGATAGGGGCTGAAAGAATATGTAGTATTTTGTCTCTGCAAACAATTTATTAAGCACCTACTATGTGCCAGAAACTGCTGGAAAGAAGAGAAGAAAGTGTGCTTACTCTTTATCTCATGCAGCCAAACTTGAATGTCATTGTTTTATTTGAGTTTACGTCCATAGAAAATAAAGTATTGGGTGGATCACAAGCTTTAGCTCACTTCCTCAGTTATCTACAACTGGGATGGTCCATGTGTTGTACCAAACCCAAATCCCAGGTCACTGCACACCAGCTGATTTGTGGCCCACCATTTAGCCCCTTTATATTCTTGTCTTTATCTCTATCCTATACCCTGTAACAGCTTGAAACAGCTTAAGGCATAGTCCTGGGGACTGCCCAAGGTGTAGTCCTCTAATTAGTCCTTCCTCAAATTAGCATTCTGTATATTCTCCCTGAATCAGCATAAGTGTACAAGGTTCAGCCTAAGGTTATGGTGTATGTAGAGACCACCCTGTTCTGTTCCACTGACCAAGTAGGGTGCCCACACCCTTTGTCCAGAACATGACCCTGGCCTGCTCTGGGGAATTCCAGGCCCCCTTGTCCCACGACCCTCCACCCTGCTCTGGAAAGCTGACTATGACCCTCCACCCTGTGCCCTCCACCCTGTTCTAGGAGGGACCCCCATATCACAGGAAGGTTGCACACTTGTAGCCTTGCACCATATTCCCAAATTAGCCCTGAGCTATACACCTAACCAATCGCTGTTCTTTGCTTCTGTCCATCATTGCTTATGCTAGCTCCCCTCCCTGATTGTGGTTTTTGTGGTTTTAGCCTTTTTAAACAAGTGTCCTTGCTTTCAATGGACACTACTAATGAACACTCGGGTAGTCAAGTGCTTGATCAATAAATCCACAGCTAAATTTATCTTGAACCCAGGTCTCAGCTCGCTCTTATTCTCTGCACAACACATGGAGGATGAAAAGAACACTGGACACTGTGGGAAGAAGGCAGCATGTGAGGATCTAAAGGAGCCTTGAATTCACACAAACTCCCCAGGAGATTTCTAACAATGGACCAGATGGAGCAGTGATAAAGAAAACCAAAGAGATACATACCCTTAGAAGCTCCTTCATACAGACCAGGGCATTACAAAAGGACTTCCAGAATTCAGAGTGGACATGAGCTAGACCATCCAGAAGGGAAAGCAGATTCATGCCTGCCAACAGTGACAACAGGAGACAAGGCCCCAGTGTGGCACCTAGACAGCCCTGCCAGAGGCCTAGGAAGAGACAGGGCAAGACCAGTGACCAGGCAGTCCCATAGAAGACACAACAGGAGAAGGGGCAGATCAGCACCCAGGCAGTCAGTATAGGAGACAGAGGAGAAAAATGGGCCAGGGCAGCATATAAAGAAGTGAATTTTCTGAGGTCTGGGTCTGCCAGGCTCACAGAAATGGACAGAGTTAATTCTGAGTTTAGGACTGGGGAGGAGACAGAGAAAGGAGCAAGGCCAAAACCTATATTGAGCCACCAGGAGATTGAGCCAAAACCCAGAATTCCTACGCAAATCAGGACCTAGTCTTCACCCACCAGATTCAGGGCTAAGCAGGGCTTGCCCACACTATCCAAGAGTATGGGAAAGAGAAGATTCTTGCCCAAGCACAAAGCCTCAATCTAGAAACCAAGACTACAGATATGTTTACAAAGAAAATACCAAGTATTGAAGAAGAAACACTATGGACTGAGAAAAATCCAAGAGGTAAAGTCAAGACAAGTTGAGTCAACAAACTTGTGTTAAATGTGCCAGATATCAGGAATATATAAGCACTGGGGATATAAAGAAAGGCAAAAATTGTCCCTGACTTTAAGGAACTCACATGTTAATGGGGCAGACAACATGCTATATACATACAACTATATACATACAAGATATATACAAGGTAAATGGGAAGTAATTTCAGAGGAAAGGTACTACTAGCATTGAGGAACACCAAGATAAAAGCTTGAAGAAGGTAGGATTTGAGCTGAGATTTGAAGGAGCACAGGGAAGCCAGAAAAGGGATAGGGAAGGGGCACTTTGGGCCTGAGGAAGATGGAGTGTCCTGTGCAAGGAACAGTAAGGCTGGTGCCACTGGATCACATCATACATGGAGGAGAACAAGGTATGAGATCAGAAAGGTAAGAAGGAGCCAGGTTGTGAAGGGTTTTGAAAGCCAAGAGAGGATTTCATATTTGATCCTGGAAGTAACAGAGAGACATTGGAGTTTATTGAGTAGGGGAATGGGCCGTGTCAAGACCTGTACTTTAGAAAGATCAATCTTTGTGCTGAGTGAAAGATGTACTTGAGTAAAACAGATGATGTAGAAAGACCAACCAGTAGGTTTCTACAATAGTACAAGCATTAGGTAATGAGGACCTGTACTAGTGTGGTGGCAGTGTCAGAGGAGAGAAGGCATTTACAAGAGATATTTTAACAGTAGAATTGACAGGAATTGGCAACAGATTGCATAAGAGTGGGTGAGAGGGAGAAGTAGAGGGTGACACCTGGGCTGCTAACCCGGGTAGCCAGGAGGATGGAGGAATCCTTGACAATACAGTAATAGAAAAGTTAGAAGAAGGAAGAGTTTAGACGAATATAATGAGTTCAGTTTTAGACACGTTGAGTTTAAAATGTCTATGGGACATCCAGTCTGAGATGTCCAACAGTCATTTGGATACAGGAGATCAAGAGAGTAGCTTGGGTTGGAAAAAAAGATCTGAGAATCATCTTTACAGAGACGGTCATTGTATCCATGGGAGCTGATGAGCTCACCAAGTGAAATAGTACAGAGAGAGAGAAGGAGAAAGCCCAGGAAAGAGGCTTGGGGGACATCCATTGCAACAAGGCACAACTTAGATGTAGATTCTGAGGAGTGGTGAGATGGGTAGGAAGAGAAGCAGGAGGCTGAGTTTCATAAAAATCTAGAGAGAAGAAAGCAGCATCAAGGAGAAAAGGGTGGCTGACAGCGTCAAAGGCTACAGAGAGGTCAAGAAAGATAAGGATTAGAAAAGGCCATTCCATTTGGTGATTGAGAGGCCACTGGTAATTTTGCAGAGAGCAGTTTCCATTGAATTATGAGGCCAGAAGCCAGACTGCAGAAAGTTAAAGAGTCAGAGAAAAGGAAGTAGTGGCATCTCATCTTATTAACCAATGACAAATATTCTGGAAGAAAAACAAACTTTCTATCTCCCTGGGATCTGCATGCATTAAGCACCTAATAAACATTTGCTAATTAAATGAATAAGACAAGCTTACTCTGATATTTATTAGAGTCTGAACTTAAGCAAGTAATAACTTCTCTGAGTCTTAATTTCCTCATCTGAAAAATAGTGGTAATAAATGCATGGCCTATTTCACAAGAGTATTTATTGACCCTAGACAAGTCACTTAACCTCTGTTTGCTTCAGTTTCTTCACGCATAAAATGGGATAATAATATCGCCTACCTCTCAGAGGGTGAGGATCAAATTAGATAATATGTATAAAGTGCTTAGCAAAACTTAACATGCTATTTAATGCTATTATTATTTTTAGAAAAGTGTTGCATAAACCACAAAGAACTACATTAATAAAAACCCATTTTTATTTAACATAAACATCTATTAACAGGTATCTGGTGGTACCAGAGATGCAGGAATAGAGTTTTGAAAGAAAAAAAGCAAGTTCTATAGAACTATCCTTGAAAATCCAACATTATTAATCAGTGACAAATTTCACAGGTTAAAAAAAAAACAAATTTCAGTGTTTATCTTGCTTGTGACTTGAAGGATCATCATCACTCTGCTGCCACCAAGCCATGTTTTATTTAGCTGAAGACTAAAGCTGCTTTTTGAGACTTCACCTTACTTCTCCTGCTTAGTCTTGGGACTCCCCTTCACCTACACCTACGTAACCCGGTACCTCTGTACCCCCTCATGTCTCTTCTCAGTCAATCAGTCAGTAAACATTAAGTGCCTTCTTTGTGCCAGCACTGGGAATACAAGTAGAGACAAGAGTCAGTCCCTGCCCTCCAGGAGCTCACAATCTAGAGGAGACAACAAGCAAACTGATATGTACAAACAAGCTGTATACAGGATAATTAGAGAATAATTGAGAGGAAAGGCACTGGAATTACAAGGAAAGGCTTCCTGTAGAAGATGGGATGTTAGTTGAGATTTAAAGAAAGGCAGGGAAGCAATTAGGCAGAGATGAGGAGGGAGAGCATTCCAGACATGGGGGACAGTCAGAGAAAATGTCTGGAGCCTAGAGATGAAGTGTGTCTTGTTCATGAAACAAGACCAGGAGGCCAATACCACTGGATTGAAGAGTACCTGCCATCAACAGCAACCAGGCATGGAGTAAAGTTTAAGAAGACTGGAAAGGTAGGAGGAGGTTGGGTTATAAAGGACTTTGAACACCAAATAAAGGATTTTGTACTGGATCCTGAAGGTGTTAGGAAACCAGTGGACTTTATTGAGTAGAGGAATAATACGGTCAGACCTGAGCTTTAGGAAAATCACTTTGGTGGCTGAATGGAGGATAGATTATAGGGGAGACTCAAGACAGACCCACCATCAGACTATTGCAATAGTCCTGGCATGGGTTGATGAGGGCTTGCATTAGAGTGGTGGCAGTGTCCGAGGAGAGAAGGGGGTGTATATGAGAGATGTTCCAAAGGTGAAATCAACAGGCCTTGGCAACACATTGGATGGGGGGGGGGGGGCGATAAGAGATACTGAGGAGTTGAGGATCATACTGAGGTTGGGAGCCCAGGAGACTAGGAAGATGCTGTTGCCTTCTACAGTAACAGGGAAGATAAGGGATGGGGGAAAGATGAGCTCGGTTTTGGACATTTATGATGTCTACTGGACATCCAGTTCTCATAGCAGTTTATTCTTTGAAGGTTAGGCAAAAAATACATAATGCCATGTTCCATGATCCCATACAGGTAAATTAGAAGGGAATCATCATGGGTAGTCAGTGTTTAAGAAAAAGAAAGAGCTGGCATTTACCATATGTTTTAAGATGTACCTACCCAGAGGCACCCATCATCATCACCCATCCCAGGAGACTGGGGAAAGGAGTGTCTCGACAATTTTTAGGATTTGGGTCTAGAGGCCTCCTCAACATGTAGGCCACAACAGAGGCGTCACTCCTTATATACTTCACACAGTGCCTGGAATATAGTAGGTACTTCACGCAAGATGATTGACTGATTCTCCATTACAAGATGTTACCTACCACTATCACATGAGAAAATAGCCATATTTAGCCCATTATGACCAGCAAGAGCAAGATAGGTAGGAGCCAATGTGTAGAGGACAAAGCATTTGTCATTATCACAGCTGCCCACACCACTTTCCTAGGCTTTGGCCACAGCCTATTCTTTCACTGAAAGGGGATGGTGGAGTGAAGAAGTGATCACATGCTGCCTAGAGGCAAAAGGCCTCATTGACTACACTCCCTGGAAACTTTTTCTCTCTCATTAGACTTAACCTTTATCCCAGGTCTCTTCCTCTCACCTTGCACTCAAGAAAACCTCTTTCTCTGGATGACACCTTATCATTGGTCACCCTCTCCAGGGATTGCTATAACTTTTCTCACCCCCTACCTCCCACCCCTACACATTGGGCCAAGAGGAAGAATGCTCCTCACTGCCACTTCCAGAGCCTCCCTCTGCCAGCAGAGCCCAGCTAGCTTCCCTCCTTTGACCTTCAATCCATTGCTGATATCACCCTGTCGCTATAATCTACTTGGCCTCCAAATTTCTTTCCTTCGAGGAGTTCAGTCCCTTTACAGCCTGATTCTTGTTCTTATGTGTGGGAAAGTCAACATTTATGTTGATGTCCTCCTCTAACACCCCAGCCTCCTCAAATCCTATGATCTCTATCTCCTCTCTACCTCAGTTACAATAGGAATAGTCATAGATTTAGAAAGATATAAGTACAAATACATGATATTTAGATTTGGAGCTGAAAGAGAATTTAAAATTCAGCTAGTCCAACCCCCTTATTTTACAGCAGAAGTAACTGAGACCAGGAAAGTTTAAGTAATTTGCTTATGTTCATCTAGTTGGTAACACAGGTAAGATTTGTTCCTGTGTCTTCTGATGAAGTGAATACTCCATTGCCATACACCTTACCCACCATACCCTTAACCTATTCTATCTTCATGATCTTGAATTTTTAATGTAAGCTCCTTGAGGACAGCAATTGTTTCATTTTAGTCTATTTCTTCAGCCTGGATAGGTGCTTAATAAATACTTATTGATTGATTAATTTTAATTCACCTAATGGATTAAATTATCCTTTTCTTCTATTTTATCCTTTCCCTCACTCCTAAATATGTCCTCAGTCCCAGACTGATGGTCCAGAAATCCAAATCACCTTCCTAGTCAGATATTTACTACCCAAATCTTTTCTCTTTTGAATCACCTTTCTTCTACTGGAAGTAGTGGTTTAAAAAAAAATACCTCCTGGGCCCCAAAAGTCTTCAGTTTTTCACCAGGACGTCATAAACCTTAGTAATGTGTTCTAGATTCCTTTGGGTGTTATTATTTGTTCTTCTAGGAATAATCACTGATTTTCAGATTTGATACGTATCAGGAGGCTCCTTGCTACAGCATCCATCTATCTACCTACATATATGTAAGCCTATATATGCACAAATATGCATACATATATATATATATATATATATATATATATATATATCTAGGTATATGTGTAAGTATCTATATGGGCATACACACACACATACACATACACACACACACACCTGGTAAGATAGCAGATGAGGAAACTTCCTCCACCAGGGCTGATATGCAACTCTTCAGTAATTTATACTATTAGAGAATTGCCCAACACATTCCAGGGTTGAGTGAGATGGCCAGGGTCCCACAGATTTGCAGCAGAGGCAGGTGATGCAAAACTCAAGGAGTTCTGACTCTGAATCTACTTTCCCTAATCACTGTGCCATGCTGGGTCTAATCATTGTAGAGTATTATTTAAATTATGTCATATAAATATGATATCATTTCAATTGCACAATGATAGTCACATATGGAAATATGAAAATTCCTCTCACGAGAAGTCAAGAAAGATTTTATTATATTAAAGGGAAACTTGCACCAGACAAAGCTTTGGATCAGTTAACAAACTTTATCAAACAATTGCTACACGTCAGACACTGCGCTAAAAGCCCAGGGTTACAAAGAGGCCAGAGATAGGATCAGAAAGGAAAAGAGGTAGCGTGGTGTAGGAGAACACTGAATTTGGAATTTAGGGTTTAGGCGCAAATCCTCCCTCTGCCACCTGTGTGACATGCTAAAATTTTGTCTGAGCCTCTGTTCTCCTCTCTGTAAAATGAGAGGGTTGGATGAAATGACCTTAACCTTTCCTTCTAGCTTTAGATTCTGCAAAATTAGGACAGGTCATCTACTCAGTTCATAACTTCTGCATTGCTTTGTATTGTGCAAGAAAAATTCAGTACTCTTCATTTGAGGCATATATGTGTGTATATATATATTTATACATATATGTGTGCATGTGTATATACATAGATAAATGTATATGTTTGTACATGTGCATGTACACATAGACATATCCTCGTACCTTCATCGAGTTCTCATTTTAAGGAAGCAGCCTATATCCTATTTTTAGATGAATGGGGAAGCTGGGTGACCTGGGGCATTGCTTTACCTCAGGGTCTTAATTTCTTCATCTATAAATACAAATCTAGCATAGAGAATAGATTTAGATGAGTCCAGAAGGACAAGGGCACTGGCCTCTCTTTGTCCTGTACTTGACCATTTAGTTTGACTGGGTCCTGGTGTGGAGGAAGCCTGGCGAGAGGGAAATCCTTTTTCTCAGATTCATTGGTTCTTTACAATCCCTTGAAGCCCTTACTACCCACGGAAGCAGCCCAAGGGTTGCCAGATGGTTTGGGTTTTTTTTCATCGTCCAATAAAGACACAATGTTCAAACAATCTCTCCCTTTCTGAAATGTTCTTCCTTTTGGGGCTGGCTCAAATCTAACTCCATGAACTGGCCTTCTGCCACTCTCCTGGGTGACACTGATTTTCTCTTCTCTGACCTCTGTCAGGACTCATCATTAGTATGATGCAACTTGACCCTCACCCTCATGATGCTTTGCCATTATTTTTTTCTTATTCCTGAGTTTTATTCTCCCACCAAAATAGTAAACAATTAGAAAGAAAGGACGACATCTTATATTTCATTTGCGTAGCAACTAACACAATGCTATTCACTCTGTGGGGGCAAAATCACTTGTTGTGCTTGGTCGCTGGACTGATTCAGAGTTTCTACTGCTAACAGCATTTGCATCTTTATTCTTTTAAATATTATTTACTTTTATCTTCAACTAAAAGAATAATTACTATGGGAGACAATGTGGTACAGTGGAAAGAGTGCCTGCCACTTACTAGCTCCGTGGCCTTTGGCAAAGGGAGAAGGGTAAGGAAGATTGAAGATAGTGCCTACTATGTGGCAAGCTTTGTGCTAAGTACTGTATAAATATTATTTTGTTTGATTCTCACAACAACCTTGAAAGGTAGACAATATTATCACTGCCATTTCACAGTTGAGGAAACTGACATAAACAGAGATTAAGTGACCTAGCCAAGGTCACACATCTAGTAAGTGTCTTAGGTCAGATTTGAATTCAGGTTTTCCCAACTCCAGGTCTAGCACTCTAGCCACTGTATCACCTAGCTGCTGGCAAGTCATTTTACTTTTCTGGGTCCGTTTCATCATCTGTAAAATGAAGGGGTTAGACTAGATGGTTTCTGAGTTTTCTTCTAGCTCTAAATCTATGATAGAAATGCCAAATGAATGTATCTGGATTTAGTAAATATATTCATATTTTAAATATTTGATATAAGTTAGAGAAGGAAAAGTTATTAGGCAGTGCAGTAAGGGGATCAGGCAGCCAGCAGGCCAGGCAACTCTCCTGAGTGACAGTGGAACCAGATAAAAATATAATTGGGAAACGTTAAACAGAATTAAAAAATACAATAAAACATAGATAAGTCACTATGCACCGACAGTGGTCCATGTTTAGTGATTAGTGGCTCCCACTTCTATCGAATTTGATACGATTGGTGGTTGTTATCTGGAGTTTGTTATTAGAGTGAAACAAAAAGTTCACGAATGTGTCTGTTTTCATGCAGCTTGTTCAATTGAAAAATAAAATTAAATGGAAACAATAAAAAGAAATTACAGGTCCAGATAAAAGAACAAAATAATCAAGTATTTTCAATGTCTACTGCTTGGCTGCTGTGGGGTGAACTATGCAACCAAAAAAGGGCTTGGGGATCAAAGGGCAGGGAGGTTCTCTGGCTCTGCTGGACAGGAGGGTGACAATAGGGTGGAAAAGGATGTCTCCTGCCTTCGGAGGCCTGTTTATATGGACGTGTATATTTGCAAAGCATGAGGGTCAATATGTATCTGGTTTTATTTATGAGACTATTGAATAGTTATGTTTTTAGCAAATATGATTTTATGCTATGTGTACATGTATGTAAATATATACATATATTCACAAATATGTACATATATATTTACATACAAATACATACATATATGCATATTTATATCCAAGTTTTCTTCTGTTTAAGGGAGTAGCTACGACTTGCCCAAATATTTTAATCAATTAGTACATAAGTCATTTCTTAAGCATCTTCTATGGACTAGGAGGATTATGAGGATATGAAGAAAAAGCAAAAATTAGTCTCAGCCCTCAAGAAGTTTACAGTCTAGTGGCAGGTATGTGTTGCAGTGAATAGAGCACTGGCTCTGGAGTCAGAAAGACCTGAGTTCAAATGTGACCTGAGACACTTGACACTTACTAGCTGTGTGACATTGGGCAAGTCACTTAACACTAATTACCTTGCCTTTCCCTAACAAAAAAAAATCCCAAAAATATAAAAATAAAAGAAGCTTATGTTCTACAGGGGGAGAGAGGATTAGCAACCTGGGGAGATACATAGTCTGTATTAGCACAGACATTTATTTTATAATTAAAGATCATCTAGACCAGTGGTTCTCAACCTTCCTAATGCCTTGACCCTTTAATACTCGTATGTGGGTGTATCTCCATGTGGGTGAACCTGCCTGGAGACTGATAGAGGAGCAGTGTCTCAGTTCCTAAGACCACTGGAAATATGTGTTTTCTGATGGTCTCAGGCGTCCCCTGTGACCCCTGTGAAAGGGTCATTTGACCCCCAAAGGGGTCGTGGCCCACAGGTCGAGAACCACTGATCTAGACTAAATTTCTCATTTTACTGATAAGGAAACTGAGGCTCAAAGAGGTGATTTATTCAAAGTTGCATGATATATAGTAGATACAAGATTTGATTCCAAAGCTAATATTGTACCACATGAAAAAAATTAATATTCTGTCAAGGGGATTTCCAGCATTGTTATTAAGATATGGATTAGCTTTTCACTATGTGGTATTCTGCCCTCATTAAAGATCAAACCTTTGAGAAAATGGCTGGCTGCATTTTTTTTAAAGTTTGTTTGTTTTCATCATTACTGCTGCATGCCTTGGTATTGTGCCATTTTCCGCTCTAGAATGGAATGCAGCCCTGAGAATGTGTCTAATGAGGAGAAGAACAGAACGGTCCTTAAGACAGCTGGCACGAGGACTGGGTTCACAGGGGACTCACGGCAGCCCCTGCTGCACAATAGGGCCATAGTTCTCAACAGTCCAGAATGATAGGAATTGAACACAGGCCCTTTCTGTCCTGTCTGGCCCCAACTGGGGAAAGCCTCTCTTTGGGACCAAAACATTCCGTTTCCTTTGGAGTTAAGAGCCCTTCCTGGGGATGTTTTTGACAAAGATGAATTGTCTCTTCTGCCTTTCGTTTTTTAAAGTTTAAAAGGAAGGTAGCCTTTTTGCTTAGGAACAAGCCCAGGGACTCAGGACCATGACTAAGGCCCAGGTTGCTATTTAGCAGAATGCTAATGAAGTGGAGGGTTTTCTGGTTCACCTGGAGGTGCCACTAAGTGATAGTTGTCCCTCTACTCTCTTGCAACACTCTGAGTTTCCAAGTACTTTGCTTTTCTATGGATGATTGAAAAGAATTCTTAGCGTTTGTTTGCTCCTCACTGCATTTATAGTACAGAAAGATGCTGCTAAATGTTTAAATGGGCCTTAAAAAGTAGCTCTTCAAAAGGAAATGAGTAATTACTCAGCACTTTCTATGGGCCCAAGTGCTTTACAAATACTCTCTTGTTTGATCCTCACAACAATCCTGGGAGGTAGATAGGTGATAATGTTATCTTCATTTTACATTTGAGAAGACTGAGGCAGACAGCTTAAAAATTACTTGTCCAGGACCACAGTAGTTAATTTGCAGTCATATTTAAACTCAGGTCTTTCCTGACCCAAGGCCCAGTGCTCTATACCCCATGCCACCCAGCAGCCCAAAGTTACACTGATTCTTCTGAAACTTCCCTGGGCCCTATGAGCAAAGTACCTGAGCCTGAGGCTCAGTAGGAACCTTCATCAGAAGGTTCATCATAGCATCATAGCATCATAGGTTCAGAGTTGGAAGGGACCTTAGAGGTAGTTTAATCCAACTAACTCATATATTCAAATGCAGGTTGTACTGACTCCAAATATAGCTCAAGTTTTAGAGTCATCAAATGAATTCTAAGATAGCAACCACACCAGATACAAATCCATAGGTGGAAGGGTTTATGGGAAGTGGCACAAGAAGCCCCTGTTCTTGGGTACTGTCCTTACTACACAATCAATCATTTATTAAGCACCTATTATGCTTTTTTTTTTGGAGGGGGAAGGGCAGGGCAATTGGGATTAAGTGACTTGCCCAAGGTCACACAGCTAGTCGGTGTTAAGTGCCTGAGGCTGGATTTGAACTCAGGTCTTCCTGACTCCAGGGCCGGTGCTCTATTCTCTTTGCCCCCTAGCCTCTCCTAAGAACCTATTATGTACCAGCACTGCTATACTGTGCTAATTACTACTCCTGCCACCCACGGGAGTTGTAGGTGAGTGTGGCAGAAGATGACCAAAAACAACGGCAGCATCTAAAACTGTAATAATGCCTCATATTTATAGAGGACTTTATGGTTTACAAAGCCCTTTATTACATGCTCCCTACAAAGCTTTCATTTCAGTCTGGCTTTGAGACTTCACTGGGATAGGTAACTTTGGACAGCTAGATGGTGATTTTGTGGATAGGAAGCTGGGCCCAGAATCAAGAAGACATGAGTTCAAATCCAGATTCAGATACTTGCTAGCTATGTGACCTTGGGCAAATCACTTAACCTATATTTGCCTCAGTTTTCTCAGCTGTAAAATGGTGATAGTTACAGCACTTGTTTCTCAGGGTTGTTGTGAGGATCAGATGAGACAACATTTGTAAGGCACTTAGTACAATTCCTTATTGTTCAGTCATTTCAGTCACATCTGAACATGGCCCCATCTGTAGTTTGCTTGGCAAGGTCACTGGAATGGTTTGCCATTTCCTTCTCCAGCTCATTTTATAAATGAGGAAACTGAGGCAAACAGGGTTAAGTGACTTGCCCAGGGTAACTCAGCTAGTAAGTGTCTTGAGCTGGATTTGACTTTATACCTCGAGTCTTCCTGACTCTGGGCCCTGTGCTCTATCTACTGTGCCACCTAGGTGCCCTCCCTGGCATGTAGTAGATACTTATTCTCCCTTCTCCTGCTATGGAAATGCCCTCCTCTGGAAATTGGCAATTTGTCTGTAACTTATCTCATAGAGTTGCATTGGGCACTGTGAGGTGGCGATCTGGCCACAGTCTCAGAGCCAAAGGTTTGACTCTGAAGGAGAGTGTGAGGCTGACAACTTTGTGCAGACTCATACCCAAGTCAAGATAGGACCCTTATATCACCATTCGTCCTCTTTGAGAATGAAGAACCAACAGCAACGATATCTATACAAATGAGGAAGTTAAAGATCAGAGACCTGATGTGTGACTTGCCTAAAATCACATAGTTATCATTAAATGTCAGAGACCAGGACTTGAACTCAATCTTCTGACTTCAAATTCTGTATTCTCTCCATCATACCCATCTCACGAGAGATATAAACTTTGCTATTGAGTATAAAAGCTAATTTTAAAAATTAGAATGCTTATTTTCCAATCTGGCACCTAGGCTTGATTTTTTTATGGTACTGGGCTCATAGGCGGAAGCTAATTTGCAAGCCTCATTTGCCTGGTACTTTGCAGGATGGCAAACAAAGGTTACACACATGAGGAAGAGAATCACTTTCCATCTGGCCCAGAAAGAAGTGGACTAATTCTGAGCAGATACACTGCTGTACATACAGCATGGATATGTTTAAAGCAAATGTTAACTCTCTCTTCTCTATTACCGTGACCAGCTTTCTACGCTTTTGCATATATTTTGTCCAACTCCCATATGCAACAGCCCCTCGAGAGGCAGTCAACAATATGTTCTCTTTGTCTGGACACAAGCACAAATAACATTTCCTTTGTCCTTCTGGCAAGAAGGGTAAGGGGAAGAGTTTTGCTTTATGGGCAAAACTTTCCTCTTCCCCCCTCCCCTCCATCCCCTGCCCATTTTCTGATATGCCCTCTGACACATCCAGAATGAAATAAAAGTATCCAGATTTGTAATTTATTCCTGAAATACATCTTCCAAGATCTACAGATATCTCACCACGTCAACCTCTCTTAACCTGAGCCTGACCTGTCACCCACATTAAATTACTTTCTAAACCAGAGGCAAACTTTATATCATAAAACACCATTCATAGCCACATCAATCCAACCTGAAATCTGCATTACTCTCTTGACCCGAACTTTCTAGATATCCACAATTCATAGATCGACCAGCTTTCCTCTATCAATATGCCTCCCCCTGATAGTGTATTACACTAATATATTATGAGAGGCCCAGCTCGCTTTGTTGATGTATAAGGGCAATGCATTAGGAAAGCGGTAGCTCACTTCCATGATGTATAGCTGTAATACATCGTCAGAGGGAAGCACTTGGGTGATGAATAACCACGACAAGGGCACCAACGGGGAGAGAACAAGTTCAAAGTGGATTTGGTTTCGCTTGCGGAGTCAAGATGAAGCACATCTAAGATTGGACCAAGCCCACCTCCTCACCCACCACAAACAATGCCGGCTCTGTGTGTAAGGAAGGACCATTGCACAAATTCAAAGACCTAATTTTTCAGCCCACGTCTTCCCTGGTTTTCATAGTGACAACTCATACAGAAGCAGGGCTGGAAACCAAAGGAAATTCATAGAAACATTCTATTATGATGGCGCCAAGGCTGAGAGCCCCCATTTCAGATCAGGCAGATTTTCATTTCTTCCCCTCCTTCCCTCCGCTGTCATCATGTCACTTGCTCAAAACAAGAAAACTGTCTGATGCCAAGTCAACCCACAAAGGGATATGTCGCAGTTTGTTGCTGCATTGCTGCCCTCGACACCCCCCCCAACAAAAGTGCAAATCATCCAACATTATTATTTGGGGCCAGTCCAGCTAGACTTGGACTCAGGAGGTCAAAGGTGAAAAGGTTCACCTTTAATTTGATGAGGTCTGGACCCGTCATAAAGTTTAGGCTGTCAGCACAGAGTGCTACTGGGAAATCAAGCCAGAGCTGAACCAATATTTCTTTGGAGTTTGGAAATGAGATGGAGAAGTCATATTTCTTCTGATTTGGAATATTAAAAAGATTGTGATAAGCACATGCATTATTTTACAATGGTATTTTTGCAAACAATATGATACATGTTTATTGCGGGAAAGAGCCAGTTGCTTCACCGGGAGGTTTGTTATATTACTGTAGGACTTTACATGCCCCAAGAGCTTAAAAAATGTTTATTGAATGAAATCAAGCTGAAATATTTGCATTTAGGGGTGGCATCTATATTACTAGAGTACCATGCTTTCATTCATTCAGCAAATCTTCACGCTGGGCCCTCAGATTAGAGCAACTTTTGGACAAGCTCTTTTATACTTTGATGGATCAGTAACTTGTACGTTATGGATCTGAGGATTAGTTACTGTGGGCTCTTTCTCCATGGATAGAGATGGCAACCTATTCACACCTTATCTGGGGCAATTCTCCATTCTTTCCACAAATCTTATATGAAGATCTCAACTCAACAACAGGTAGATGTTGCAAAAAGGCCTGCTGGAAGGGAAAATGTTCTCATTTAGACCTAAGACAACTTTGAACGGGCAGCCTTTCATGGTAGCTGATTCCTCCTCAAAGGAGGTCTTCAAATAATGGCTAGAGGGCCAGTTATCTGATTGGTTTTGTCAAGTCAATTCATTTTCAGGTATGGGTTAGATTAGATAAACTCTGAGATCACTTCCCAACTCTGAAATTCTGCAATCCTATGAACACAGAGATTTTCCTCTAATTCTTTTAATTTTTTAGAAATAGGTACAGTTTTTAGGCTGTCCATTCTCACTTTATACACCATTAACCTGTTTCTTTTTTCTGTCATACAAATCCTCAATGATGCCATATATGCTAAGTCATCACCGGTAACATGTGGTTGCTACTTAACACAGTACCAGAAATGTTAGCAATAGCAATAAAACAAGAGAAAAAAAAAATTAAAGGCATAGACATTGGCAAAGAGCTTATCCAATTATCTCTATTTGTAGTAAAAAATAAAATAAAAAGAAAAGTGGAGATAATTAATAATTGAGGTATCTAGGTGGGAGTTAGGAAAACCTCATTTCAAATCGAGCCCCCAACATTTACTAGCTGTGTGACACTAGGTTAATCATTTAATCTACCTGCCTCGGCCAAAAACAAAACAAAACAAAAAATTGGGGCAGCTAGGTGGCGCAGTGGATAGAGTACAGACCCTGAAGTCAGGAGGACCTGAGTTCATATTCTATCTCTGACTAGACACTTGAGAGTTACTGTGAGACCCTGGGCAAGTCACTTAACCCCAATTGCCTTACCAAAACAAAACAAAACAAAAAACTCTACCTGCCTCAGCTTTCTCAAATATAAATTGAGGATAACAATAGCATCAACCTCCCTGGACTGTTATGAGGATCAATCAGGGTGATTTTAAACTAGCACATAGTATAGGCACTTACTTCTTCCCTTCCCTTCTTCTCCTAATGGTTTCAATAAAGTATTGAGATACTAAATAAATCTACAAAGTCATTAGCATTTACATGTAGCAGTAACAAAATCCAAGATCAAATAATAGAAAAGTAAATTCTATTTTAAAAAAACCACATGAAATATCTGAGACTTGGTCTATAAAGCACATCCAAGATTTTCATAAGTACAATTAGAGAACATTAAGAATTCAAGATTGATTAAATGATTAGAAGGATGTTCATTGCTAATAGTTGGGCTGTGCTAATGTAAGAAAAAATACTATCTAAATTAATTTAGTGACTTAGTACTAAAGTAGTAAGCATAATATTTTATTATTAAACAGTTATCTTATCCAAGATACATAGGTAACTAACATGAAAGGCAAAAAGCCATCCAAACAAAGATCCAATAAATACACGGTCATGGATGCAAATAGTACTTTGCTTTACAAACTATTGTCAGTCATATGAAAAATTGTTCCAAATTACTAAAAAATAAGAAAAATGAAAATCAAAACATCTGAGGTTTTACCTCATACCTGGCAAGCTGGTAAAAATGACAAAACATGGGAATAGTGTTGGAACGGTATACACATATACACTTGGTGGAACTGTGAAATGGTGTAACCACTCTGGAAAACAATATGGCATTGTTGTGGTTTTCAAGTGCTTAAAACGTTTAATGTTCTTTGAGCCAGGCTCCTACTGCTAGACAAATGCCTTGAAGGGGTCAAAGAGATAAATGAAGGTCCCCAAATTTTCATAGCAACACTTTTTTTGGTAACAAAGAACCAGAAACAAAGCTAACAGCTAAACAAATTGTTCTATAAGACTGTAATAATTGATTTCCGTAAGAAATAAAAAATATAAAGAATTTAGAGACCCATGGGAAGACATTTTTGAATAGATGCAATATTAAGTAAGCTAAGACAGGAAAACAATATATACAGTGAGTATAATAATGTAAAAGAAAGAACAACAAAAATTTAAATGTGATTATTAATGACCAACTTTGGTCCAGAGGAGAGTTGAGAAAATAGTACCTTCTCTTCATTGCAGATGTGGGAGGGCTCTGGAATTCAACTACTGAACAGACTCTCAGACCAGGAACAGGTTAGTCAATCTGGTTGAACTGCTTCCCACTCCCCTCTTACTCTTTTGAAATCTTTGTTATTAGAAAGAGCTTGCTAAATTTGACAAATATTTATTTGGAGGTGAATGTGTTGTGAAAACAAAGGGCATCAAGAAAATAAGATTTTAAGACAATTAAGAGAAGTAATATGGGGTGTAACCAAAAACATGCAGCACTTGACTAGGAAAACCTGGGTTCAAATCCAGCCTCTAAAAATTATTAGCTATAGGATCAAACAGAAGTGACTCTGGGGCCCCAGTTTTCTCTGTTACTACAGCTGTAGTGACTACATCAGAAGGTTGTTGGAAGATCAAAATGTATAAAAAGCAAGTCTTGGAGGGGCATATAACACTACCAATGAACATTTTTATCACTCTTCTGTTCAAAACCCAGCATAACCAGCTCTTTGTTGAAGCTGGAATAAAATCCAGACTCCTTAGCCTGGCATTAAATACCCTCTGCAATCTGGCTCCAAATTCCTCTTCCAGGGTTATTTCATACTTCCCTTCATACACTCTACAATCTAGCCAATCTGGCCTACAAGCTGTTCCCTGGACTTGATATGCCATCTCCTGTCCCCAAATATTTCTAAAGGTCTATAGAATGGTCTAACTTCATCTTTGCCTTTCAGAATTTCTCTGAAGCTCAGTTCAAGTGCTACCTCCTCCATGAAGCTTTCTTTGATTCCTCATCCCATCCCCAACTGAAAGTTTCTTCTTCCTACTGAAATTTACACTGGTTAATCTCCACTGGGACCTCACTGCAGCAAGACTCCCCTTCCTTCTCCTTCTCCCCCGAATCTCCAACCTAGTAACTCTTCTCTATTTGATTCCCCATCATATTCACAGCATCTGTTGCAAACTTCTCTTCTCTCCTCAAGCCTCTCACACTGCTCCTTCTCTTAACCCTCTCAGCTATGGGCTTTGCCTCTTGTTTCATTGAAAAAGTTAAGGTTATTCACTGAGAGCTCCCTCTTCTCCCCTCCACACCATCTCACACTTTCTGGCATCTTCCCCAACTATGTCTTTATTAACTACAAGCTCTGAAGATATGGTCTTTCTGCTTGCCAAGGTCAACCTCACTTTATGTTACTTTGCTATCATCCTTTCCCAGTTTCTCTAGTAGATTGTCCCTATCACCCACATTCTCTAATCTTCATTCTCTATTTACACATTACTTCCCTCCTACCTGCAGATATGCCCAAGTCTCACTCATTCTTGAAACAAAGAAAAAGCCATCACTAGATCCTACCATGCCCACCAATTCTTTCTCTCTCCTCCCCTTCTTGACTAAACTTGAAAAAACCATATATACTCAGTACGTTCTCTTGCTCTCACCCAAACCCTTATGTAACCTGGTTTCCAACCTCATCCTTCAACCAAAATGGTTTTCTTTAAATTATCATTAATTTGCCATTAACTGCCAACTCTAATGACATTTTCCTAATCTCAATCCTTTTTGACTTCAGCATTTGACATTAGTGACTACCCTTTTCTCCTATATACTTCCCCACCACTGTTCCTTTTCTTCTCTTCATACCATTTCATATGCTTCTTTTTTAAAATTTATTTTTAACATTTATTTTAAAAGGTTTTTGAGTTCTGATTTTTCATCCTCCCACCTATTATCAAGGCAAGAAATGTGATATCACTTATACGTGTGAAATCATGTAAAACACATTTCCCTATTAGCCATGTTGCAAAACAAACAAACAAAAAACCCTAAGCAAGAAAAAGAAATAAAATGAAAAAGTTATGCTTCAATCTGCATTCAGATTGACCAGTTCTTTCTCTGGAGGTGGATAGCATTTTTCATCATAAGTCCTTCAGAATTGTCTTAGATCACTGTATTGATCAGAATAGCTAAGCCATTCACAGTTGATCGTACAATATTGCCATTACTGTATACAGTGTTTTTCGGGTTCTGCTCACTTCACTTTGCATCAGTTCATATAAGTTTTCCTGGGTTTTTCTGAAGTCATCCTAGTCATTTCTTATTGCACAATAGTATTCCATTACAATCATATACCATTTCACATTCCTCTGACATCATCCTGACGTGGCCCTTCAAAGTTTCTTTTGCTGCATTTTCTTTCATGTCCACTTCCACTTCTCTGGCTGCACTCATTTTGGATTTCTTTAACTTCTTCTTGTCCCAGTAAACTCATCACTGGGAAATCTTACTATCTTATAAGATTATATCAGCCTTGGTACTCACACCTAATTGGTACCATTTATCTCTGATTGGAGGGTGAAACCATGAGTTCCTAATTCTCCATTTAAGGAGGGGAGACAAGTGTGATATCTCCTTTCCCACCCAGTTGCACTTATTTTGGACTTTTGACTTCCAAGCCCCAGGTACCTTCTCCATCCCATTTCCCACCCCCACCCCCTTTCAGTTTTCTTTGACGTGTTGCCTTTCCCAATAGATCATAACTCTTTGAGGGCAGGGACTTTTTTTGCATTGTATCCCTAAAGCTTAGCACAATACCTGGCATACAGTTGACACTTAATAAATGTTTATTGATATGATGCCATGCTCACTAACTGTGGATGTATTCCAAGGCTCTGTCCTAGGTCCTCTTTTCTTTTTCTCTACTCTCATGAGAAGATATCAGCTTTTATGGATTCAATTATCATCTCTATGCAGATGATTCCAAGATTTATTCCAGTCTCTGTCCTTAGCTCCTGACCTACCTCACCAACTAGATCAGTGGTTCTCAACCTGTAGGTCGCGACCCCTTTGGGAGCCGAATGACCCTTTCACAGGGGTCACAGGGGTCGCCTAAGACCATCGGAAAACACATATTTCCAATGGTCTTGGGAACTGAGACACTGCTCCTTTATCTGTCTCCTGGCAGGTCCACCCACATGCAGATACACCCACATACGAGTATTAAAGGGTCGAGGCATTAGGAAGGTTGAGAACCACTGAACTAGATGATCAATAGGAATCTCAAACCAAGCATGTCAAAAACAGATCTCATTATATTTCCCTCCAAACCTAGCCTTCTCCTGAACTTACCTATCACTATCAAGGGTACTACCATCCTTCTAAGAGCCACCCAAGTTTGCAACCTCAGTGTTATCTTAGATTCCCTTCTCTTACTCCACATACTCAATCAATTACCAAATTTTATAATTTTTCTCAACAGTATTTCTCACATTCTATTCTCTTCATTCACGTTCTAGTTCAGACCTTCATCTCTTCTCATCTGAACAACTGCAACAGATTTCTAACTAGACTCCCTGCCTCAAGGCTCTTCCCCATTCCAATCCATTCTCCACACAACTACCCAAGTGATTTTCCTAAGCTCAGGGTTGACTATGTCATGCCATACCCAAATCCCAAAATAAACTTTAAAGGCTTCATTTTATTTCTAGGATCAAATATAAATTCCTCTGTTTGGCACTTAAAGCTCTTCAAAATCTAGCCCCGCTTCGAACTTTTCCAGTTTTTTAACATATTATCCCCCTCTACACAATCAATGGTCCAACTTTACTTGACTGCCTTCCTGCTTACTTCCTAACCCACAGTGCTCCCTCTCATCTTTGCACTGGCTGTCTCCCATGCCTAAACTGTTCTTCCTTCTTTTACCTTGTGGATCCTTGGCTTCTGTTGAGACTTAGCTCAAGTGCCACCTCCTCCAGGAGGTCTTTCTCATCCCTCCAGCTACTAGTGCCTTCCCCTTCAAGGTTTCCTTCTATCTACTCTCTATATTGTTTGTACCCATTGATGCATATGTTATCTCTCCCATTAAAATTTATATGCATAATTAGAAGAGTCAATTTTTATTACAGCAAAGTAATGAAAATTATTTTCAATCAACAATTGGGGAAATGGCTAAATGGAAATTAATAAAATAGAAAAACTAAATATTGTGACATTTCTGATCCAGACAAGATTTATTAAAAACATTTTTGTTACAGTATTTTGCAGTTACACGCATGATTCTGAATAGAAAATATGTTTCAAAGCCCATTCAAACATAGGGACAATTATTTGAGAATATAAATACAAGAGATTTATGAAGACTTTAAAAAGTTTTGACTGATACTGTCCTAGGTTCATATGGGATGAGGTAAAGATTAAAATAATGAATGTGAAGACAAAATCTCCCTTAGTGAGGTCATATGAAATAGTAAATTACTATGCTAACATTTTAAGAGGCACACCAAATGTGTGCTACTTCTAAGCAAAAAACAAAGCATGCATAAATAAATATCTAGACTTCTGAAAAACTTGGGAGGTGAAATTACAATATAAAGCATATAAAAAAATATCACGTTGAGGTTTAGAAAAAAAAATACAGCTCAAATACAACAAAGCCAATCTGATTTGACAAATATTGAAAATAACATTCAGATTACATAATGACTAAGGTATAATGGCAGAAGCTCACTGGAAATTTCCTATTAATAAAGCAATTATCAGATAGATGCATTACACCGAACAGCCAATTTCTGCAAGACAAGTAATGTACTATACCAGTACTTAAAGGGAAGAAAGGGAAAGTGCTTGAGTTATTTAAAAGAATTACTTTCCAGGAACTGTTCAACGTCATGAAAATGATATTTTCAGTCCAACCACAAGGAAACACAAATTATCCACATTTCTCAAGCAGTTCAAAGATGCTTAATTTCATCTTTTACATAAGATCCTACAAGTTAAATGAACTTCTTGTTTCTGTGCCCAAGTGTCTCATGGACTTCAGTTTCTATCCAACTACAAACTCTTCTTTTAATCCATAATGAAAACAACTGTTCCATCAGTGAAAATTCCTACCTTTGATTCCTTAGGTTCTTTCAGTAGCAGGCTCAGATTCTGGCATCAGGACGCAATTTTTAATTAGCCATAAAAGATCTACTAAAAAGGAAAGTAAATGCCCCTCCTATTATATTGTAGATTTGGATATTAGATGGAAAGGTGATTTTCTTCAGTTAACTAAATCACTGTTTAAGGAAACAAAGACTCATTTGTCATCATTCTCCAGGACAAGAAAATGAGACTCAATGCTAATTATAAACACTAATGATATAAAATCAGGCCTGCACAACCAAAATCTTTTGGTGTGCTGCAGAGTGTACAGGCCTGATTTAAAGAACTGGACATTGCCTCTCAATTTTTCAGAAAATGGTATCTAGAGTTTTACTTCTGACCCTATAGCTACTTGAAAACCAGCAAGAGAAAATATAAGATAATGATAAACCAAGATAAGGGGTCCTACAAATGTATGCAAAAACATTCTACCTTTTCTTACCTGGATTGAAATTCAGACATTACCTTCATTTATAAGATCCCATAAACACTGCATAGGTACACACACCTTTTAGAAAGCAAATATTACAGAAAATTCATTCCTACTGCTTGCCTAAATACTGACACTTTTAGTAAGGGCTAGGAGGAAATCATTAGAGTATAATAAAGTGAGAATATAAAATACATATATTTTGATAATTATCTTTGCAGCTAGGGAGAATTAGGAAAACTCCTGAGTATTCTATTAAAAATTTATGCAAGCCCTCAAGAAGAATAATAGCTACAATGGAATTTAAATTACCAGAGAGCTAAGTTCTCATTAGCAACCACCTTAAAAGGCATTTTCCTGTTATTTTCAGATTTTCACAAACCATTCTTAGCTGAAAAGATATACATACACATTTCACCAAATGTTCATATTTCCCACCTTTAGGAAACCAGTAAATATAGCTAATGAACCTGTGACTGGGTATTTTGATTAATAGCTAGTACTAGAATCTCAAACTCCTAGCACCTCAAAGTAATATAATTCCATCAGAGGCTAAAGACATGTCCACACATTTGGTCTTGGATTCCAAATATGTGGGGATTTTGTTTAAGATATTCCAAGAACTCACAATTAACTAAGTGCTTGTTTAATAGGTTTTCTTTGAAGTGTCTACTGATTTTTCAGAGGTAAAACTGTCAAGTGGCTTTGTGGGTGTCACATACATACATTTATTTCTTTTTAAAATAAAGATTCCATAATACTTTACTTTCTTATGATAGAGGTATTCTTCAGGTCCAATATAATGTTAACTGATATGTTATGAACTTCTGTGGGATCCTAAGCCTTTTTTTTCCTAATGCAAAATATCCTCATACATTAACAAAGTGGTTTATCAAGTTCTTTTTCATTCCCAGGCAGTCACAAAATATATACACACATATGAGTTTATACCCACTGAATTTTACTGGGTAAAAGTTCCCCTATGCAAAGAGCAGAAGATGGAGTCTGGAGTTTATAGACATGTTTTGGTACACCTTTACTCCTAGTAGATTCAGCTCCTGTTAGTTTATGTTTTTCTTCATCTTTACTATTCTGTTTAGATATTTCCTCAGGTTTTAACAAGTCAAGTCTTTCTTCAGATTCAAAATCCAAGAGGAGTGATTTGGCCAGAGACTGTAATTCCCTGGAGGCGACATCAGATATTCTATCATCATAGGTGTTTGTCAAATCAGAAAGTGTTGTAAACAGACCAAAGTTATCATTAAAATGCCTGGACAAGTTGCAAATATTTTCAATACAACTCTTGAGCAGAATAACATCACTGGAGGATCCTAATCCTATACAGGAAAAAAAAAAGCAAACTAATAAATTCTTAATTTTTCTAGACATTTCTAATTTTTTATAATAGCAATTTTCTTTTAGGTCAAATATAAGGAGGGAGGGAGTATTTCTCATTATTAGTTTTATTAGTTAATGAGGAATTATTTATTAAATATTATTTATTAGTTAGCAAGGACTATGCCTTGTTAACTAGTAAATCTTTGAGTTTGCAGTACAAGTCACTCCATAGCTACCTTTAATTATGTGGACTTTTATTATCTGAGTAGAAATCAAGTGTCATAACTAATACCCAGACTTAGTTCATATCACTCCTGTACTTCAAGGTGTAGGTAATAATTGGACAGAACACTGAAGGAAGAAAAAGATTCTGAAAGGCAGAAAGGAGGACAGAGTATATTCCAGGCATGAAAGGATAGCCTGAATGAATGCACAGAGGTGAGAGAGGTGTCAGGTTGAGACTGGACTAGTAGTCTAGTTTTGATTGGAATACTGAGTATGTGAAAGAGAATAATGACAATTACAGCTGGGAATGTAGACTAAAGTCATATCATGGAGGATTTTAACTACCAGAATGAGGAGTTTGCATTTTATCCTGTAGACCAGTGGTATCAAATTCAAATAAAAATGAGGCCACTAAACTGTACATAAGAAACTCTGCAGATGCATACTGACTTAGAAAACTATATTAACATTATCTACATTCTACTATATTTTTATTTATTTTGCTAAATATTTCTCCACTGTAATCTGTAATCTGGTTCTACTGGCAGTTGGCAATATTGTGGGCTGCATGAGGCCTGGGGCTATGTGTTGGGGGCGAAACATCTCTGCTCTAGACATCAGTAAACCACCGAAGATTTCTAAGCAGGCAGTGGTAACATTATCATACTCGTGCTTTAGGGAAGATTACTGGACAGACTGGAGGCAAGAAAACCAGTTAGAACATTATGATAGACCAAGTGAGAGGTGAAAGTCTAAACTAGTATGACAACATGAGTGAAGAAATGTAGCTGGAACTGAGAAATGTGATAGTGGAACTAGCAACTGACTAGATACAGAAGATGAAGGGAAAAGAAAAATCAAAGAGAACACTGAGGTCAGGAACTTGGTTGACTGGAAGGATGTCAGTACCATCAACAGAAATAGGGAGGCTGAGAGGAAGGACAGGTTTAGGAGGAGAGAAATTCAGTTGTTTTAGACATTTGGAATTTGAGGTACTGGTAGGACATCCAGGGAGACATGCCTAGTTAGTAGTTGTATCATGACATGTATACATTTGGGATTCATCAGCAGAGGTAAAATTTGAACTTAGGGGAGTGTATGATATCTTAAAGGGAGACACTGTAGAAAAGAGGGTTAAGGATTGAGCTCTGAGAGACACCCAAGAAGTTAAGGAAGCTTATAAGCCAAACAAGGTAAAAAGGAAACAGTCAGATGGGTAGGAGAAAATCAGAAGAACACTGTCACAGATGTCTATTGATGAGAAAAGATGCAGGAAGATGAGCTGTCAACAGCATTAAATGTGGCCAAAAAGTCAAGCAGGAAGAAGGCTGGAAAAAAAAAATCACCCCCAAACTAACATATTTAACATTTTAAGAATTTCCTAGTGACCTTTAGAAACGATTCTAGTAAAATGGGAGAATAAAAAGCCAAAGGGCAGCAAGTTGAGGAAAGAATGCATAGTAAGGAAGTGGAGGCCACATGTTGCCTTATTTTTTCAGGAGCGAAGTGTAGAACCAAAGTTTGAATAAGTTGCAGAGTTAAAGCCAGGTTTTTTGAGGTTAAGGGACATAAGTAGCAGGTGCTAAATAAATTAAATGAAGTGGAAATGGGTATCAATTACTATTATGTCAATTATGTCAATAACTATAGTTGAACTTAAAGTTGATGAAGAAGATATGCAAGAATCAGCTACTATTGAAAGTACTAATGAAAATGAAAAACAAGTGTGCTTACAATAAGATGTTTTGATAAAACAATGAATCTCATTTGGGGTAAATACCTTTTAATGCAGAAATAACAATTTGACTAATTTGCTCTAAGCAATGCTTCAACTTCAAGAATTCTGTAGCAAGATTAATTAGCTTCTTCACATCTTGATATACTGACTCCTCTTCTTTAACTTGAACTCTAAAATCCTTCTGTATTTATAAAGCAAAGTTTATTTAAAATATGAAGTAGAATTACAAAGCAGTAAAACTTTATCAGAATGACTTTCAATGGCTATAATCTTATCACTACGTTAAGTGGTTTTGAAATAAAATTTTGCAACAATACTCTGAATGTTAAATATCAAGATAAAATTATAAAGCTATAGTTCAAATGAAATAAGAATTCCCTCTTAAAATTTAAATTAAGCTCCTTTATATTATTCTGTAACAAAAAAAGTTGTCTTTAACGAAAAAATAGAAAAGGGTTTAGTGGCAGAATGCAGAGGTAGTAGAAGGGTAACTTTACTATCTGACCTGGCAAGGAAAACCTTTATTATTACAAGTTGACACTTGTTAAGACATCTACTAAACCAATCTGAATGAACTGAGGTCTTATGATCTTCATAAAAATTTAATATGTGACAAATCAATTTAATATAAACTTCCCATGTACATTTACAGAGAAACACAATATTGGAGCTGGTAGTACCTTAAAGATCAGCCAACCAATCTAACCCCATCATGTGACAGAGAAGGAAGTAGAGGCCCAGAGAAGATTAAGTAACTGGAGGTAGGTGCTGTTATTATCCCTATTTTATAGATGAGGAAACTGAGGCAGACTGAAGTGAAGTGACTTGCCCAAGGCCACACAGTAAGGCCACACAGTAGGTATCTGAGTTCATATTTGAAGTCAGGTCCTCCTGACATCAGGCACACTGTTCAAGCACTATGCCACCTGCTGTCTGGTAGGAAGTGAAATCACAAATTCCTGAAGAACTATTGTAGGTGTAGCTACTTATTCTTATACCCAAGGATAGTTTCAAGAAATGAGTCCAGCTGGAAAATAAGGTTAGCTAACTACACGACTGGAGTCAGATTTACATTTTCTGGATCATAGAGTGAGGGCTCTTGCTTCCAAGCCAAGAAGTACTCTGATCTGTGCCCATAGTCAAGCCCTAAACTCTCTTCCCTTTCTGAGGAGTACTCAGGGTACATAACATTTCCATCCTGACTGCTAAGAATGCTATTTTCACCACTGCTTTTCTGTTCTATAGCTTTAAGGAACAGCCATTTCTATCAAATCCTTTATTTTCCCAGGGTGCTTTCAACAGATTAATTAGCATATATATAATAATACAGATATGTATTTAGTATATATAAAGTTTTTCTTAAACACATATTCTGATGGCATCTGTAAGTCCTATTGCTAATATGTATGTGTTCTTTAAAATGCCAAGTGTCAATCTATAATCTCCTTATTGATACATCACTCCACAATCAATTTATGCTTTTTCATATTTGTTTATAACATGGAAAAGAATTTAACACTTTTCCTAATTCACTTATGCTCTTTTTTTTTTTTCCTTTTTGGAGGGGGAGGGCAGGACAACTGGGGTTAAGTGACTTGCCCAAGGTCACATGGCTAGTACGTGTTAAGTGTCTGAAGCCAGATTTGAACTCAGTTTCTCGTGACTCCAGGGCAGGTGCTCTATTCACTGTGCCACCTAGCTGCCCCTTATACTCTCTTTATATATACACATTATCCACAATTCTCTTTTTCATCTAATTATTTCTCTGCAGAAAAAGCTAACTGAAATACTATACACAAGTAGGAAATTATCATCCTTGACTGAGATTCCTTCTAGATTCATGCTATGTATTTAAAACTGTTGAACAGAAATAATTAAGGGAAGTTAAAAAATTATGCTTTAATTAAATAAAAAAGAAAATCAACTGAAATAAATTAAAATATTTAATGAGAAAAATATATAAAGTTTTTCTTACCTTTTTCCAATCAGCAATGGTATTTCCAAAGGATCTGGTCAATGCCATAGCATTAGTTTTCATCTTTTCTATAACCTATAAAGGAACTATAGTATTTAGATATAGAAATAATAAGAACTACATGATCACAGATTCTTTACCTGGAAGGAGATGATGTTGTTGTAATAAAAATAAAACAAAACTCATTAGCCAGGAAATCAGGACATCTAGGTTCTAGTCCTGGTTCTGGCATGTTGTGTGACCTTGATAAAGCACCTCACTTTTCCTGGGCTTTAGTTACTTCAATCCATAAAAATAGTGGGTTAGGCAAAATCAGTGGTATCTAACTCCCACAGAAAGGGATTTTTGTGGGCTGCATACTGACTTAGAAAACCACAAAATAACATTATTTGTTTTGTATTGTATTTTTATCTATTTTGGTAAACAAATGCTTTTATCAATAATTTTATTTGTTTATTTATCAATTATATTTTAATCTGGCTCCCCCTCTACTCAGTTGCCCAAGAGTTTGACACCTCTGGGCTAGATGATCTCCAAAGTCTTTTCCAGTTCTAAAACTCTATTATTTTATCATTTTATGCTAGTTCATCTATTTCAGACCCTGTCTCCAAACATAACATTTAAACTAGGCAAGAAAGATGGATGACTGAAAAGGACCAATACTGTTACAACTGCTGCTGCAGCTCAAATCATTGCATAATGAAAAGACTTCCAATGCCCAATACATGGGTCACTCATTCTAAATCATATTCAATATAATGTTGATGCTTTGATAATTTAATAGATCCAGGATCTCAGTATGGGACACTCGTTCCTTCGATGCAGACCACAACTCCTCCCTCCATCTTTTCTATCCATCCATACAATTCTTTTCTACATTCTTCACTAAATCTTCCATAAATAATTCACTAAAAAAAAAACTAGAGACTTTCTTCTGGTTCTTTAATATCTTGGGGGAACCAATATAAGTATTAGTTTTAAGTATCTACTCAACTTTTAACTTCTAGTGTTTGTGAAGTTGTGTCCTTTATTAATTGCAAACATGGTCAAAACTAGAAATCCTGATGCAAAGAGGCAAATTTGAACTCCTGGCCATCAGGAAGATATGATGAAATGGTACCCACGCCTGGAATATGGCTCTAGAAGGGAATTCCTTATTTAAAATGAAAAATAGATAAGAGGTAGGATGAAGAAACAATATATAGTAAGCAATTATACTCTTCTGAGAAAACTCACTAACAGGAGAAGGAAATATGCTGAAAATAGGTAAAAATTAATAGAAGGAGGAAAGTGATACAATTGTGGGTGTATACTACAGAACATGTGGAGAACCAGGTGTTCCAAAAGTTTTAGTTTAGTCCATGACTATGACTTTTAGGACACCCTACAGAACAGTGAAGGAAGATTTCAGTTAAGCAAATACTTGTTGAAGTTCTTTCTCTGCAAAAGCTGAGTAGTTAACCAATTCTTGGCTATCCTGCAAAAGGTAATGAAGTGACAAAGTAAACTGCTATTTCAAAGCTGATTCTTACCATCAGGGAAGAGCTTTAGCTGTTGAAAGAGAATGATGGGAAGTTAGGGGGGAAGCAGATAAGGAGGGGAGTGACTACACCATCTTAGAATTTCTGATATAGAAGGAAAGCCATTATCTTCTTCCACAAATTCTCCCCTTTTTCAAACATCCCAGTTACTGTTGAGAATACACCATTCTCCCAGTCACCCAAGCTCACAACCTAGGCGTCATCCCCAACTCCTCACTCTCTCTCACTTCCCATATGCCATCCACTATCAAGTCCTATTAATTCTGCCTTTGGAATATCTCTCATATATGCTCACTTCTCTCCTCTGACATTGTCACCACAATGCCTGGAATACAGTAAGCACTTAAATGCTTCTTGACTTGACTATGAGAGATGTAGTTTAGATTTTCTGCGGAGACTCTAGAAAATTTAGGAAAAAAGATCAGTCTGACTTTATGGTAAAAAGTCTGCAGGGGAAATCAACCCAAGAGAGATGGCAAATTCTTAAGAATTAAATTCAGAAAATAAAACAAAAAGTCATTTTAATGAGGAAGAAAAGGGAATCTCTCTAAAGAAACTGAAGTAGATGCACACGAAATTCACTGACCAACCTGGATTTTAAAAAGAAATGAACGGACAAGAATAATGGCAGGTAAAAGAAGATGAAATATGGCATAATCCTTCCAGGACAAGGCCAGAAGTCCTAAAGCTCAGAAATAGCGTAGGCTGGTGATCACAAGAAACAATAAAAAAGAGCTTCATGGAGAAAAAGAAAGATCAAAGATGGTACGGAACACCTATGTGAGGAGATTAAGATGGTGACATTGGCTGATGGAAAGAATGCAGAACCACTCTACTTTTATTTTCTTCTATTCTTCCTTCCAAGAAAAAAGATTTTTAAACTGGAAAGGACAAAACTGAAAAGGTTAATAGATGAAGCCCAAAACAGGTAAGGAACAGCCAGCTGCCCTTGAAGAGTTCTAGTAACCTAACCCAGATTAATTATGTCCCAGGGCACTGAAAGAATCTGCAGGTGTGATTGCTGAGTCACTGTCAGAGATATCTGAAAGCACAGAAGAACAGAAGGGAGAGAAGTCACCAGACTGGAGAAAGACAAGTTATAACCTGACGCTCAAAAAGGATGAGGGAATAAAATCTGCAAACTATAAATAAGTCAGTGGGCTTAATTTTGAGGCCAGGGAAAATTTTAGTTGGTATTACTGTTATTAGTCCATACCTATGATATCATGAATTATATGCAGGGGCAATTAGATGGAGAGTCAGGAAGACCCGAGTTCAAATATGACCTCAGAGACTTACCAGCTGTGTGACACTTAGCAAGTCATTGAACCTCTGTTTGCTTTAGTTTCCTTATTTGTAAAATGAGGATAATAACAGCACCTACCTCTCAGGGTTGTCATGAAGAATGAATGAGATAATCATTGCAAAGGGCTTAGTATAGTGCCTGATATCATATAAATGTTGGCTATTATTATAACAATTCCTAGTAGGGAGCTCCATATACCAATACAAACCATTAACTGTTCTACAACTGACATTGCCCCAGGAAGTTAGATAACGTGCCTAGGGTCACATAACCAATGAAACATGGTGGGGAGGAGAAGGGGCTCAGGGAAAGGAGAGGAATGACTTGAATCCAGGTCTTTCTCATTCTGAATCTGGCTCTCTATCCATACCAAGACACTACTTCTCTAGAACATATTATTAAAAGGATAGTCTGTTAATATCTAGAAAGGAGAATGATGATTAAGAATCTCCATGGTTTCTTCCAGAATAGAGCATACCAGACTAATCTTACTTCTTTCAATGGGGTTACTGAAGTGATAGATCAGGGAAATGCTACAGACATTACCTCAGCCTCAAAGAACAGAAGTGAATAGGTTTTAAAAATGTGTAAACAGGATTGTCTATATACTGTCATCTCTTTATCAAGTACAAAGTCCCTTTTAATTGGGTCAAGGCAACAGACTGATTAACCAAACAAGCAAACCACACCCCTGGGGGCTTAAGTAATGGGAGAAATATTAGGAATTGTTCAGTCCAGGTCAGCAGTGGAGGACTCCAGGCTCAGGGAGGGGAAAAAAAAGACCCTTATACTATACTAGAGAGAAGCAAAAAGTAAAGGTGAAATGAGTCCAAAGGATGTGCTACACGCCGTCCCTCCATACCCAAGTCACCAGAAAGACAGGACCAATGGGGAAAAAGGTATCTAGCTAAGGGGAGAGAGAGACATACTAGAGTCCAAGTCACCTAAGAAAAGAGAAGCTATACTTGTGAACAGAGAGAGACACACTAAAGAAAGATAGCTGAGAGACAAAGAGTCTTCAAGGAGTATGATATGACCTCTTGTACTGGAAAACATGCTTGCTAGAGACTAAGTAAGGCCTTCCAGTAATCAAGAATCAAGATTTTATCCTTGGGCCACACATTTTCAATATGTATGCTTTGCTACCATTATATAAATAGTGTACATAGCTTAAGGGGAAGAGTCTAGTATGAACATTTAAGGTTGGGGAAACCTGGGCATGTTTGTAGGCAATAGGTAAGGTATCATTAGATAAGGAAAAACTGAAGACAAGAAAGAGAGGAATGAATGATCCAAAGAGCTGGCTTCTGCAGGAGCCAGGGGGGATATTACCAAGCACTCAAGGAAAGGTACTAGCCTTGACAAGCAGAAGGGCCAGTTCTTCACAAGTGACTATAGCAAAGGAGGAGAGAATGGAGAATGATGTACAAGGGTTTGAAGGCATAAAATTGGGAGGTGAGAGACTTGTTCTGCTTGGGCCCAGACAGCAGAACTAGGAGCAACAGGTAGAAGCTACAGAGAGGCAGAGTTGGGGTTAATTCAAGGAAAAAATCTCCTAACAATTATACTTGTCCAAAAGTGAAACAGGCTGCCTTGAGAGGGAATGGATTTTCTGTCATTAGTGCACTGAAGTGCAGGCTGGATGACCACTTGTGCTTTGAAGAAAAGTAGGAAAAAAAAAAAACAAACTAGGAAGTCTAAGAAATGGAATTGAAGAGGGGGCAGAGAGAACAGCCCACATAAAAGCAAGACATAAAGTGTCAGGTATGAAAAACACCAATTTGGCTGGACCAAATTGTCAAAAGTGTGCCAATAAAAAGGTTAGAATGTTAAGATTAGAACTACTTTGTCAAAGACCTTAACTGGCAAAAGCAGAATTCGTATATGATCCTAGAGTAAGAGGGAGACACTAAGGGAATGTTATGCTCAGGCCTAAGCTTTAGGAATATCACTTTGCTTGGATTAAAACCAAGAATCACCTACCCAGCAAAATTGAGCATC
>CM053584.1:79684266-79752898 GCA_028627135.1 Pseudochirops cupreus
GGAACGGGAGAAAGACAGTACAGTCAGAACTCCCACACCAAAAGCTTCCAAGAAACATGTAGACTTCCTACAAGCCATAGATCAGCTTAAGAAGGATTTTGAAAACCAAGTAAGAGAAGTGGAGGAAAAATTGGGAAGAGAAGTGAGAATGATGCAAGAAAATCATGAAAAGAGAGTCAACAACCTGACCAAAGAAAATAACACCTTAAAAAATAGATTAAATCAAATGGCAAAGGAGGCCCAAAAAGCCAATGAGGAGAAGAATGCCTTAAAAAGTCAAATTTGCCAGATGAAAAAAGAATCTCAAAAGCTTTCTGAAGAGAATAATTCCTCCAAAATTAGAGTGCAGCAAATGGAAGCAAATGACTTTATGAGAAATCAAGATACTATTAAACAGATCCAAACAAATGAAAAAATAGAAGGCAATATGAATCATAATGTAAATATCTGATATGCAGGAGGTATTTTCATTGTTACAAATTGAACATAATCCACAGGTTGAGAACCGCTGGAATGGAAAGCACAATGGCAATGTCTTAGGAAGTAAAGTGTAAGTAGTAACTCTATAGTTTTCCCTACACCAGGACTACCCCTAGCACCGTTGGAACAAAGTTGTAGCAGCATGGTATATCTATGGTCAACCTCCCTTATGAGAAAACCTAATCAGCTTTGCCAGTAAGAATGTCGGTTAGTATAAGCCAGCTGAGAGAAAGAGAATAGGGGTGTGGGTGATTTAGCATTATCTCATCTATGCTAAATATTCTATATTTGCTTTGGGTCATGTTGGGAACCAATACTGTTATGGATCCTATTGCATAGCCTTGTTCCTTTCAACCTCCAAGCACTGAGTTTGGTTTATTATTTTATTTCTGATATTGCTTGGAAGGAAAAGTTAAAGATCTGGATTCTAAACTTTAAGATAGGGAGACTAGAGTTGTTATTTCATTGATATAAGGAATTACCAGATGAGAAAATGTCCTTTACCAATGCAGACTGACATCTTACTGTCTTTAGAGAGGAGCCCAGAACACTAAAAAGTTAAGTGACTTGCCCAGGAGCACCTAGACAGAATGTGTTAAAGACAAGAGTTGAATCCACAACTACCACCTCTTAGGCCAGTTTTGTATTCACTATGCTGTACAGTCTCTCTAATAAACTTTACTACTGATAAATTTTGTTATTGCTTTTAAAAATAATTGCTTTTAAAGAGGGATAAGAATCTCAGAAATAGCCATAGTTTGAAGAACCCAATTCTCACTCTTTAATGTAGATGTTCATATCATTCTTTCTCTTTCTCCTTATGGCAAAATGTCAGTTCCCCAAAATAACTGAATAGATTTGAAAATTTACTTTAGAAAGCAGTGATCATCATATAAGAAGGTTTAGATATGTTGGTTCTTATTGGTCTTGGGCTCAATTAACATTTTTGAGGCTTTGCTTGTAGCTGCTTTCACACTGTTTCCTTTGGAATTTGTCTTGGTCTTTCCTGACTCTATCAGAGCTTTTTATGTCAAGTTCTTTTTTTTTGTTTGTGTGCTAATTTTTCCAGTTGATTTCCTGACTTTGAACTTTACGTTAAATTTGGCCTCTGCTCACCTTGGGGGTGGGGAAGGCAATGTCCCAAGCTTCAGGCTTTTTCATGCTGTTTTCAGAGTTAGTTCTGGGGGTCTGCAAGTTTTCAGGTGCTTCTGAGGTGGTGTAATGTAGGGAGAGGTGTGGTCCCTGCTCTCTAGGTCTGCACTCTGATCTTTACTTAGGAAGAATCTTTGCTTCCCTTCAGCCACCCTGGACATATGACCAGATCCTCTGTTCCCTTGCTGCTGTAAGCTCTAGTGTTCTTCTTGTCCCTGGAACTGTGACCAGGGCCCCTGCCATTGTGACTGAACACAAGCACACCTCTTCCTCCCTAGAACCATCACCCAGAACTGTGTATGAACAACAGAACTGCCAATCAGTGCCAACTGTACTCAGTGCCTGCAACAGGTTCCCTGTAATCTCTTTCTGGCCACTTGTCTGACCCCCTTACTCTCTCTGGGCTGTCAGCTCTCAAAGCTGCTGCGTGTGTGTGTGTGTGTGTGTGTGTGTGTGTGTGTGTGTGTGCGCGCGCGCGCGATCCAGATGTGGACCTCCTAAATCTGGAAAACTTTCTCACCCTGACCTTTTCTTGGCCCTGACATGTGAAAATTTGATTTGAGAAATTATTTTAAAGTTACTTGAAGAAGAATGTTGAGAGAGTTCAGTTGGGTTCCTGCCTCTAACCCACCATCTTGGTTCCACTACCCCAAGAACTCATAAAAGTACACTTTAAAAATTTTTTTAAATTATATTTTAAGAAATAAAGTACAGAAGCATTGAAATATTTTTCTACATGTGTATGTAAAGTTGTTAACTGACAAAGCATAATATGGCATAAATATAATCCCTGAATATGTCTTCTTAGAAACAGTAAACAAAGCATGTTTACTGAACTGAAGGGGAAAGAAAACAACTAGGATCTTTTGTAATGCAAAAAGATATTTAATCTTCTCAAAATAATTCTGCACAGAAGACAAAAACAGATCCTTTCTTTTCAATCTCACTCCTTTTAGACAGGATGGCAATCTTTAACAATCATATGAAGGAAAAGAAGTTTTGTACAACATCTGCTGTCCAAGTCTTGACATATTCAACAATAACAAAAACCAGCCCTGTATCCTCACCTTATGCTCTGTTTGTTCCGATACTATATGATAGTAATCTGCAGAATTTTCAGATATTGCACGATGACAAGATCATTTTAAGTGGCACAATTAGCTACTTCTGAGAATGACTTTTGTCATGTTTTTTAATAATGTCCACAAGATTATCACCAGTTACTCGGGTGGTGTTCTGAGCCTGGTTAGCTCTCTGCTGTTCTTTTCTCTTCTGTTCGTGAAGATAAGGGGAGTTCAGTAACTGAGGGGGGAGAATAGATCCTGTTGGTTTAACTCTCTTCACAATATCCAAAAAAAGCTTCCTCGTGTTGTTATTGATGAAAGTAATTGCAGTTCCACTGTGACCTAATCTTCCCGCTCTTCCAACCTGTAAATGAAATTCAAAGGATCATTTAAAATCTTAGTCTCTCTATTCAGGTGGAATGAAAAGGGAAGATACATAATTTTAATAAGCTTTACTAATATTAACTTTCCTATTATCAAACCTCAAGAACAGAAATTACTTTTTAAAGAACTCAGGCTATAATCTTTCATTAAATAGAGGATTATCTACCAGCTTTAGAATACTAATTCCACCTGAAATGTGACATTAAAGCTATTTCATCAATGGTGTCTGAAAGCAATAAACTCTCATGTTATATCATGATTATTTCCCATACAAAGAAAACTGAACTTATGAATTCTGTAAGAACTTCTCTGAGGGCTGAGAGGGACTGTGCTATAGGGAGTTGATTTCCTTACTCAAAGTTCCCAGTGCCAATGAAATCAGAGGTTTGGGCTTCATCCTTCCCCAAAAGTGGACCTTGAGAGACTATGCAGAGAAAGACATAGGGAAACATTCTATTCTAATTATTCAGAGATACATTTTATAGTCCATTTCCAGAAATTTGTTAAAGCTTTGACTGATTTTCTAAGTTTGGGTAGAACCTTTTAAAGTAATTCAAAATTAACTACAGTGTCACTGTACTTTGAAAAACAGTTGATGTTAATGCAAACATCAAATTATCTCTTAAACTTAAGCTAAGCAAAATAAACCCAAACTATTCTCAAGTGGGAAATAATTGCTACTTGCCTCAACCAATTCATCAACATTCTCGAAGCCAGGATGTCTGCCTGCCAGTATAACTAAATCTCCTCATCTACAAATGGGCATGTTTCCACATGTGGTCCATGATATATTCACACTGGTTGACAAACAGCATCCTCTACTTAAATACTGCTCAGATCCTTCATCATGGCATGGAGGGGACCTGAGGGCTTTTAAGCTCTGAGCTGGTCAAAAGCAAGCTCTAACATGCTGACAGCAAGCAGAAAAGGAAGCTGGTAATGAGGAAGGAGAAAAAGAAAATTAAGAAGCATACCCAAAACCAGGTAGGACAGTAGGGAGCCCTTTAGTGATGAGCTAACAGTTCCATATTCCTCAACAACACTGATACATTACAACCCAGAACAATAATTGATGCCAATAAAGTCAATCCAGATTTGTCAGTACAATATAGTACACAGGGCACTGGGCTGAGAGTCACAAGATTTGGTTCTAGTCCCACTTTCGCTTGTGTAAGCCGTGTACAAGCCATTAACATTTCTGGACTTTAGTGCCCTATCTAAAGAATTAACATATTGGATCAGATGACCTCTATTGGTCTACACCTGTACATTCAGTGTACACTGACTGAAGCAGCAGGAAAGTACCAACTCCTTTTAGAAAGATTTCCCTCAAAATGGTTAAATTAAAGGAATGTTTCAGTGGAAAGGTGGGCAAGTTTTGGTTATCCAGAAAATTCACTTCCATGGACTACCTCAAAAAAAAAGATTTTATCATATATAGTAGTCAAGATAACTGTGTTTCCAATTCCCATAGGTACCTAAAAACAGCTCCCAAGCAACTGGTGGGATAACCAGGCCAAATCCAGAGGTTAAAGTCCAGGGCTACTCTCCTTAGCTCTGGAAACCAAACTTGGAAGTTGCCATTCAGTCTCAGGTGTACACTTGTGCAGCTCTCATTTCTCAGATAATTTCCCAAGTTGCACATATAAAAGCCAGATAAACCCTCTTTTCCAGCAGAGATACAAGGCAGGGCAGGAATATCTGACAGTGCCTCATTCCAGTAATAGGGAACAGGCTCTGAAAGCTATAAGCAGCTGACAAATTGAACGTATCTGTAGCTGCAGAGTAGATGACCTTGGCACACAGCCCAGATCCCAAAGTGTCCCATGTTACTACTCCACTTTAGAGGCCCACCATCTATCTTAGCAGGTGAAGGCAACAGGCAAGAGGAGTCATTCACAATTAATTCCATTCTAATTCCAACACATACTGGGCAAGGAAGTATGAAGAAGGCTTTTGTGAGAAGGGAAGTCCTCTTTATGTTAGAAATCATGATTGAGTATAAACGGATGAAGGCAAGACTTATATCAAACAGAAAGATTCTAAAGGGTTCTGCTTTCCTGGACACAAATGTATTAATTTAAATAGCAATCTCTACTGGAGATTAGAGAGAAGACTTGTATCAATGGGCTCACAGAACTATTAGAGCAGCATATTTTAAAAAGGAGTCTAAAAATAACTCCCAAATAGAGACTTAGGATACCACAAAAAACCATTTTTTACCTGATGTACATATTCATCCATACTAGAAGGCATATCAAAATTGACAACCAATTTGACATTGATCAAGTCTAGTCCTCGTCCCAGGACTCCAGTGCTTACTACAACTTCGTATTCTCCTTGAAATAACCCCTGTCAAAAAAGCAATACACAGTTTTGCTGCAATAATAAATTTCTATATGAAGAATTACAGTCTCTAGAATCCTACCTATATTTGAAGAATTAGCTCATATATCATCTCCTCCATGAAGCCTTCCATGATATTCCCCCACCAGAACTTGTGTCATAGTATTATAGCAAGAGCTCAAAGTGATTTGAGAGGCCATCTATTCTGTATAGATTGTTTATTACAGCTCTGAGATTCTGTAATAACCCCCTCATTTTGCAAAGATGAGGACAAGAGATTAAATAGCTTGCACAACGTCATACAAGTAGAGAGAATCAGTCTGATTTTGAATGTGGGCCCTCGAGCTCCACATGCAGTGCTTTTCCCACTGTCATGATGCTTCTTCCTTAATTCCTCAGATTTCTTCCAGCATTTGTCTAAACCAGTAGTTCTCAAGCTTCTTAATGCTGTGACCCTTTAATACAGCTCCTCATGTTGTGGTAACCCCCAACCATAAAATTATTTTTGTTGCTACTTCATAACTGTAATTTTGCTGCTGTTATGAATCATAATGTAAATATCTGATATGCAGGATGTATTTTCATTGTTACAAATTGAACATAAGCCACAGGTTGAGAACCGCTGGTCTAAACCTTTCCAGATATTTATTTGATTTTATTTTGTGTTGTAGTTACATGTAGACAGCTAGGTGATAAAGTGGATAGAGTGCTGGGCCTGGAATTTAAATCCAACCTCAGACGCTTACTAGCAGTGTGAACTTTGACATGTCACCTAACCCTGTTTGCCTCAGTTTCCTCATCTGTAAAATGAATCTGAGAAGGAAATGACAAACCATTCCAGTGTCTTTGCCAAGAAAACCCCAAGTAGGGTTAGGAAAAGTAGGGCATGACTGAAATGACTGGACAACAACAAAAGTTCTATGTGTATATGTCTTATCTCCCCAAATTGACTGCAAACCTCATGGGGCAAGGATCATAATGTCGAAGACTTGCTACCAAGCCTAATGCCCACATATTTTAAACTTCTTTGCTTCAGAGTAAATAGGTTTACATGTTTCTGCTGTTAGAGAGGAGGGGAAAAGGTAGAGATGAGCCTCACTGTGATTCAAAGCAAGAATAACATACAAAATAGGGGTCACTAAACTTTAGAATTTGGTCTAGCACGCCCCCCCCCCAATATTTCTAAAAGATGACAAGAAGTTCGAAGGAAATGAAGTGATTTGCTTCCATATTATAAGAAGGATGCACTATCCCATGATGGTCTGGGGGCATAATTTGACTCAAAATATAATCAAGTCTAGATTAGAGTAAAAAGCTTAATAAAAGGACTTTCATATATGTGACTCAGGGATCCCCACAATGATTTGCTAATGTTGGTGACACTTTGAACAAAGAGTTGGGAAAAAGTCAGGAGCCATCCTTTCAAATATACATGCTCTTCATGGGTAAGACTTACCCATAGTTCTTCAAATACCATATCTATTTCAGTAACCAACCAATCCAAACCCATCTTCCTTCCTAGGAAAACAACATTTTGGGGGTGAACTGCAGAAGCTGACAATGGGGAGGAGAAGGATTAGAAAGTGATGGAACCAGTAGACTGCAGGACTCTTTCATTTTTGTCTTAGTCACCTCAGTACCCAGTACATTTAATAAATGTTTGTTGAATTAAATATAGATTAGGACGATAAAGAGAGAGATTAAATCGGTACAAATTGACTAGTTGTTTTTAATCCATGTTCAGCTGATCTATGTATTAGTGGTTTTATAGCTGTAAACCTAAGACACTCATTTTTTTGCAATTTTTTTCATATATTCCCAAATATAATGTGCTATACCTGAACGCTAGCTCCAAGTACAAATAAAACTAGAGATTCTGAGCAACCATGAGGATTATAGACAACAGAGTGTGGCAGTCAGGATAAAAAGAATACTGACAACTTAGACCAAGGGTTGGCAAACTATAGGAACTGGGATTTGTTTGAATGAACAGATAATTCTAAAAAAATCTGTTATTTCAAGTAACTTAAAAATTCCCATAATCTCCAGTAATCTTATTAATACTATTAACTAGTTTAGTAAAACCCCTGCCCAAATGATGACAATTTCAAAATGAATGGAATTTAAACTCATGAGGATTTGATGTCTACTTCAAAGATGAATGATAAACTTCATTTAAAGTCTTAGGGTAAGAGTTAGACCTGTAAGAAATGGATAGTAATGCATAAGTGAAAATGGGAGACAGTGTGTGTGGTTTTGTTTGGAAATCACATACATAATAGGAGAGTCAAACCTGCAATATCCTTGTTCTTTCTACTTGTGTCTTATCTGAATGCATAGCTATGCTTTGCAACCCAGTGATTTTGTGAACTGCATCACTCAAAAGGTCGGCTCCTAGTTTACAATCCACGAACACTAGTACTGGAGGCTTAAAGAGTTTCTCATCCTGAAAAAAAAAAGTCATTTGAAAAAACTATTTTAGGTTAGTCATATTACATAGCCTATGATGGACAATGCTTCTTAGTATATTACATTCAGCAAACTGGCTAAACAGTTGTTACAACTGATATGGGATAAAAAGGGGTTTGTTCCAAGAAACCTTGCTTAAAATATTCTCCCAAGTGTCCACAACCCAATTTTTTTCCTCTTCTCAGAAGACAGAATTAGGGACAGACCCACATACTTCTTATTCCCTTAAAGGTAATAGAATATTAGAATTTTACAAGACACTTCTGAAAGACTTATGATGAAAAATGCTAACCACCTCCAGAGAAAGAACTGATAGAGTCTCAATGTAGATTGAAGCATTTTTTTTTTTACTTTGTTCATTTTTCTTGATTTTTTGGGGGGGTCTGTGTTCTCTTTTGCAATATGGCTAATATGGAAATATGTTTTACATGACTTTATGTGTATAATCTATATCAAAGTTCTTGCCTTCTCAAGGAAAAGGGAGGGTAGGAAAGAAGAGAGGGAATTTAGAACTCAAAAATTATAAAAAATAGGGGCGGCTAGGTGGCGTAGTTAATAGAGCATAGGCCCTGGAATCAGGAGGACCTGAGTTCAAATCTAGCCTCAGCCACTTAACACAAAACTAGCCGTGTGACCTTGGGTAAGTCCCTTAGCTGCAATTGCTGTGCCTTTCCCCCTCCAAAAAGCAAAAAAAAAAAAATTATGAAAAGTAAACATTAAAAATAGATTTTACATGTAATTGAGAAAGTAATTAAAACATTCTTTAAAAAGAATATTAAAATGCTCATCCTTAATTTAAATCCTAAAAATAAAAATAAATATGGTGCTAAATAAAAATAAATTTTCTCCTATTCACTTAAAACTAGTTTTTAACCCCAGACAAGTGGGCTAAATATATTTGGGAGGATATTTTAGAGAAGATGTTTGTTTCAGTAGGGTAAATCTCTCTCTTGAGGGTCCCATTCATTCAAAGAAGTAACACTTTGTCACTAGTCATTAAGAAAAAAAATACAAAAATCTTCTCTCTCTCTCCCCCCACCCCACCCTGTACTTTCCTATCCCAGCATCAATGTATTGACAGCAAATCATAAGCCATTAGGACAACGAGCACACTTTAAATACTTCCTGCACAGGAATAAGTACCAGATATAACTGAAGTATTCTAGTTATTCAGAACTTTAAAAAATTAGCCAGTGTCCACATATACCCAAAGGGATCATATGGCACAGAGGAGAGAGTACTGACCTTGAAGTCACAAAAACCTGACTTGAAACCCTTCCTCGTACACTCATTAGCCCTGAGACCAGGGCAAATAACTTATCCAGTCTTGGCCTTAGTTTCCTCATCACTAAATGAAGGGTTTGACTCTGTGGCCTTTAACATCCTTCTAAGGTCCCAACTGTAAATCTATGGTCCTAAGTGTTAAGATTTTTCTATATGCAAATTCCAGAAAATTAAGGGAAAAAGAATTTCAACTTTCAATTTCAATTCTAAAAATGTAATTTTCTTATGACTTTCAGGAAAAGCTAGGAAAAAGTAGTGGTTCAATCAAATGTGTCAAATTTTCATACCAATTCTACCTAAAATCATTACTGTAAAAACTGGGAGAAAAAAATGTTCCCATTATCTGTCAGACTTAAAATGTAAAAAGAATATTTCTCTACTCACATTTAAGATCTCAAATAACTTTTTCTTTTTGGATGGTTCTTCTACCCACAAAATAATCTGGCGGACATTGGGACAGGGCAGATTTTTTTCTCCAATGATAATTCTCACAGGATCATGCAGAAGTTGGCTTGCCAGACGTTCTATGCTTGCTGGAATTGTGGCAGAAACCAAAACAGTCTGACGATCGAGAGGAGCATTTTCCAAAATGTCAAGAACTTGCTGTTGAAAGCCCATCTTTAACATGGTATCAGCCTAAAACAAAATCATCACAAAATTAAAAAATACTACACATATAAAAACAAAGTGGCTGACACCTCAGCATTGCAAATATCAGCATCGCTCATACAAGGAAAATAAAGATAAAGCACTTCACTGTTCTTTAACTCTTCATTCAATTTCGTCATGGCACTCAAATATTTTAAATATTCACCTGCTGTTCTCTAGACGTAGCTTGTAAACAGTTGTATCTTAATATTATCATTTCACTCTACTTTTTTTAGAGTCATTCACATGTGAAAAACTAATCAAAATCTAAAACAAACATCCCCTCTAAAGCAGACACTTATGTGTGCACGTAGAGTGCTGAGCCTAGCGGGAAGCATATTCTATTCCTCACCCAATGACTACCATAGGACTTAAGTATTCTCTCTGAATTTCAGTTTCTTGTGTGTAAATTTAAGCAATAATACTCCCTATCCGATTACAAAGAAAGAAAGTGGAAAAGATAAGCCACCATTCCCTTCAAAAGTAAAAGGTGCATGAGAAGTTAGATGCTAATATGGAAAGCTCCCTGGACAAAAAAAGTTGAGAACGGATTTCTGATCCTGTTTCTGAGACTTACTAATAGTATACTCTTGGGCAAGTTACAACCTTCCCAAGTCTCAGTTTCTTCATCTTTAGGTAAAATGGGGATAATAATTCTGGTACCACCTATCTCACAAGGCTGCTGGGAAGAAAGTATTTTATAACAAAGATAATAGGTGATATTGATGTACCATTTCAGCATTTGCAAAGCACTTCACATAAATTAACTCACTAATATACTGTATAAATTCAAAGTATCATTAAAGATTATAACTTGGTATACTTTGGTATAATATATCTTACTTAAATGGGTGATGGTTATTAAATAGTTTAAATATATGTTGTAATATAAATGTGAGTTATTCTTACCCTGAAGAAAAAAGAATCAAGAGTGAAGAAGACAACAGACTCAATGGACAAGAAAAAACAAGCTTAAGTCTCTCTAGGCTTAAAAACCTTATAGTCCCTTCATTGCCAAACTTCTTAAATAGACAACATACCCCTGGCTACTTCTATTTCATCACCCTTCATTCTACTCTTAATCCCTTGTTACCTGGTTTCCAACATCAATATTTTGCCAAAGCCACACTTTCAAATGTCAACAATTCCAAAATATTATCCTTCCAGGAAGATCCAAAAATCTTTCCCCAGTCCTCATCCCCTGTTACCTGTCTGCAGCACTGAATACTGTCCCTGTAACTTTAACTTCTGTGATACCATGTAATCATAGTTTTTCTGTCTCATTCAATGGATCCTTCTCAAATTCCTTGTGCATCCCAACCCCCCCAACATCCAGTCACTGGCCCGTGCTTTTTTTTTTCATTTAAAAAGGTATCTTAATGATGATTTCCATTTCTTCATCTACAACAGTCATTTTCTAGTATGCCTCCACGTCCACAGAACTCTTATCTTACAACAAAGAACCTCTGATTTTCTTCATACATTCTCTCCCTCAGATAAATTTTCCTATCTCATGACTTCAATTATTACCTCAATCAATCAATCATTTATTAAGCACCTATTATGAGCCAGAAATCATGTTAGACCCAGGGATGCAAGTACAAAGAATGAAACGATCTCTACTCTAAATGAACTTACATTCTAATGGAGGAGACAAATCTATAAAAAACATACAGCATGAATGAAAGGTCATCTGTATTGTACAAATATTTACATACACACAGACACACACACGCACAATATAGTTAAATACAGAGCACTACTTGGAAGAGAACACTATAGTTGGTGAGGAATCAAGAAAGATTTCTCTGATGATGACTCCAAATCTATCCCTGGCTGCAGGCTCCCGATTTGCAGCTACCCACATGACATCAGAAGCTCCTTTGTCATCTCAAATTCAACATATCTAGACTATACTCATTCTCTTTTCCCTACTGACCTGCTATTTAAAAAGATGACAGGACTGTTTTCCATCCCCTCCTTTCATCTCATCAGTTGCTTAATCCTCTTGATTTTTCTTTCACACTGGCTCTTGAGCTCACTCCTTTCTCCAGATCCCTCCTTCCCCTGCCCTAGTTTTAGCCCCCAACTCATCTCACCTGCAAGCATTCCCACCATAGCTTCTACTGATCCTTCTGAAACTTAGTCCCACTCCTCTTCAACCCACCTCGTATATCGTTACAGTCAAACCCTTTTCCCCAGACAATACTTTGTTCGAGTAGCTCCAACAGCTTCCTACCACACCAAGTCCAAGCTGTTCTGCCTGGTTTTAAAGATGCACCACAATGTGATTGCCCAATCCTATCTATCCAACCTTATTTCCCTTTAGGTCCCAAAACAAATCCTCAGCTTCTATCTCACAGAACCCACCGCATATATACTTTCTCCTGCCTTTGTCTTGCTACGTGCTCCTTCCCCACCTCTCTATTCATCCATATGCTATGTTCAAGTCCCAAATTCAAGTGAAGCTCTCTAATGACAAGCGTATTCATTTCATCCTTAACTTCTTTTAAATTCATCATCTATACAAAAAACAAAACCTAGCACAATCATGTCCTATTCACTAATTTCCCCCACTGTACAATTTTGCATTACATTAAAGTTTGATGTTTTAGAGAGCATGCTGTCCTGATCACTGATTGTTTCAAATATGTTTATCTTCCTTCCCTGAGTAGAGTATAAGCTTCCTGTGAGTCAGAAGTGTCTCATCTGACCTTGATACACTGTAATACCTAACAGAATACAGGGTGTTTGGTAGAGACTCAACAAATACTGGAAGAATAAAATGAACTCAAGTGAAGAGCACTGAGGATAAAATGTTTTAATTTTTAATACAAAATCAATTTACCACACTCAAAATCTGAAAAAAAATTGCAAACTTTTCTTTTTTGTTTTTGTTTTGCTATTTGGTAGGGCAATTGGGGTTAAGTGACTTGCCCAAGGTCAAAGGGCTAGTTTTGTGTTAAGTGGCTAAGGCTAAATTTGAACTCAGGTCCACCTAGCTGCCCCGATTTCCAAACTTTTCTAACCAATCAATGTGGCTGACCCAAAGTTTGAGATACCATATAATCTATATGCAGTATGATTTATAAAATTTTGGTGTAAAGTCAGCCTTGATAACTCATTCTCTTAAGGTACTGCAAGACCAGCTAAGATTAGATCAAGCTCCTGTTAATCAAGGAGCATCTGTTCATCTATTTTTTTAATTTTTATTTTCAGTTCCAAATTGTCTCCCTCCCAATCCCCCTCACTTTCCGCCACCCATTGAGAAGGCAAGAAACATATATGAAGTCATGCAAAACATATTTCCATGTTGCAAAAAAAGTACAAAAAAAAAAGTTGTTTCAATCTGCATTCAGAGTTCATCAGTTCTCTCTCTGGAGGTGGAGAGCACTTTTCATCATGACTCCCTGATCAGAGCAGCTAAGTCTTCCACATTTGATCACTGTTACTGTGTGCCATGTTCTCCTCGTTCTGTTCACTTTGCATCACTTCATATGTGTCTTCCCAGGTTTTTTTTCTGAAACCATTCCTTTCATCATTTCTTACAGCATAATAGTATTCAGTCATCTTCACATACCCTAACTTGTTCAGTCATTTCCCAGTTGATGAGTAGCCCCCTGGTTTCCAATTCTTTCCCATCACAAAAAGAGCTGCTACATATATTTTTGTACATAAAGGTTCTTTTCCTTTATCTTTGATCTCTTCAGGATACAGACCTAGTATTTGCTGAGTCAAAAGATATGCCCTTTGGACATAGTTCTAAATTGTTCTCCAAAGTGGCTGGACCACTTTGCAACAACACCAACAATGTATGTGTCCCTATTTTTCCACATCCCTTCTAGCAGTTCTCATTTTCCTCTTCTGTCATGTTAGCCAAGGTAATTGCTGTGAGGTGGCACCTCAGAGTTGTTTTAACTTGCATTTCTTTCATTAATAGTGATTTAGAGAAATTTTCAAATGGCTACTTATAGGTTTGATTTCTTTTTTTGAAAGGTGCCTATTATATCCTTTGGCCATTTATCAATTGGTGAAGTGTTCTCATTTTTATTAATTTGGCTTAATTCCCTGTATATATAAGAGCATTTCTTAAGAGACAGAGCATTATACTTCCCCAAGCACAGAGCAGAAATCTCTGGTCAGCATCCTGAGTCAAAAGAATACCACTTTGTATATGCAAATGTGTATGTTGGGTGCTTAGGGGGAAAGGTTACTTATCCTTTGAGTACGTGTGGCTCGCCTTTGCTTTGATGCTTTTTTAAACCAGAGGTTCTTCACATTTTTTTGTGCCATGGACCCCTGGGCAGTCTGGTAAAGCCTATGAACACTCTCAGAATCATATTTTACATTCATAAAATAAAATGCATCAAGCTAAAAAGAAAACCAAAGGTTAGTGAAAATAAGGATGTAATTTTTTCCCCATAAAAATTCACAGATTCCCTAAATCAATCCATAGATCTGTTAGGGACATCAAGGACAGCAAGTTTAAGAATGCCTATATCTAGAGAGTCTTAGGTTTTCAACATTAAAAGTTGCCTCGATCACATTATACAATTTGGTATTTTAAAAAATATATACATGTATTTTTAAAACACTTACTTCATCTATGACTACTATTTTTATACCACTGAGTTCCACAGAGCTCTGTTTCATTATTTCCAGAAGTCTCCCAGGAGTTGCTATTATAACCTTATAGAAAGAGGAAAGGCAAAATTAGAAGGAGGAAAAAAAAATCAGACAACAATTTTTTTGGGTTGAGACCTGTGATTTCATATATGTTAGGATAGTCCCTCCTGACTTCCAATAAGTTATATATGGCAAGTCAACAAAAGGCCTAACAAATACAGTGTTATTCCACCTTTCAAATATAGCACAGACTAACTCAATGTCAAAATCAGCACAGCAGACAGATCCTGAGTATGCCAAACACGAGGGCACAGTAGGCAGAATCAGCACATAATAAATGTTTACTAACTAACTGAAACTGCAGAAATGGAAGAGATTTCAGAGATTATCTATTCCAATGGCACATAGACAATAAATCCTTCTACCATGGCCATTCCTTTATCCTCATTGGGATAGTCATCTGGCCTCTACCTGAAGAACTCTGGGAATGAAGAATTCACTTCCCCCTACTTTGGGACTGCTCTACTTCTCAGGAAATTTTTCTTTCTATTGAGCCAAAATGGAGCCTCACTACAACACACTCTTACCTCTTAGTTCTGCCCTCTGGAAATGCCTGAAGTCTGTTCTCATCACTCTCTGCCCCCCTCCACCAAATCTTTTCTTTGGGCTAAATGTCCTCTGAGAGTCCAAAACAAAACACAAAAACCCCTTTGGTTTTTTTGGGATCTTTGGGGCACTGGTCACAGGATGCTTCTGCTTTAGATGTGCCCATTCTATCCATCCTTTTCTTGAAACTACCATGCCATATGTGTATGCAGATGGGGCCTTCCTAGCATCTTCCTGCCCAGGACCTCAGAGACAGAACATGAATCAGATGCACCTGAGAACCTTTCTTCTCCCTATACAAATCCATGGTGCATCCCTACATCATGAAACTGCCCTCATGTAGAGGTGATGAGGATCTGGGTATCCTGACCATCATCCAAAAGGGAGAGATTAGAGCCTGACAGATCGTGAGTGTGCCAAACACAAGGGCAATCTTCTTGTGGTACCATCACTGAACACTGGCCCCTCTTCCTCATCCTGCTCTAAAGAGCACTGTGTTGTCTCAGCAACCTCCTTGCTTATGACTTTAATTGCCTCCATTTCTGGGATGTCTTATGTTGGACCTTAAGCCTTGTCTTAAAACACATCATAATAAATGCTTACTACACTAAGTATTACTAGTCTGTACTCTTAAGAAAATATCCTTAAGTCCTCAGACTGCTAGAACTAATTGGGATATTGCTGGTTCCTTCAACTAACCCTTGTAAGGCATGATTTCCAGTCTTCTCAATGTTCTGGATGCCTTCCTCACGACTCACTGCAATCTGTTAATGTCCTTAAAAATGCCCTGCCTAGAACTGAAGAGAATACCACAGATCTGGTCTGATGGGATAGAGGGCAGTGGAGTCATAAACTTCCTTGTTTTGGATGCTCTATTTTCATTCGTGCAGTTTGCACTGGTATTAGCTTTGGGGCTACCATGTCGCACTGTTGATTCATACTGAGCCTGCAGCCCATTAAAACAAGCCAAACCCTTTTCTCAGTCCTCTACTGTCTTTATAAAAAATATCTTTATTTTCACCCCTGCTCAATTGATATTTTGCATTCCGGTGTTGGACTTTACATTTCTCCCCATTACATTTCACCTTATTAGGTTCAGTGCCTCATTCTAACCTGTCTAGATTGCTTTTGGATCTCAGTTCTGTCATCTGACATGTTAGTTAATCCACCCAGTTTCATGTGACCATGCTCTTCTATGCCTCCATCCAAGTCATTGTTAAAAAAATGTTAAACAAAACAGTCAAGGACAAGTACTTTGGGTACTCCACTAGAGACTTCCCACCCCAATGACATCAACTCATTAAACAATATTCTTTAGGCTGGCTTACGTAAATAATGATAAATCTATATAACTCTATCATCAAGTCCATATTAGCACAGTGGAGAGGGTGCCAAGACTGACATCAGGAAGACCCAAGTTCAAATCTGGCCTTAAATGCTTACTAGCTATGTGACCCTGGGCAAGTACTCAGTTTCCTCAACTGTAAAGTAGGGATAATAATAGCACCTACCTCCTAGGTCGTTGTGAGATCAAATGAGATAATAATCATTAGACACTTAGCATACCAGGCACACAGTAAGTTCTACATAAATGTTAGTTACTATGACTCTTGTTACCTACCTACCTTGCAGAATTGTTGTGAGAATCAACAAAATCAACAAAAGTTTGTAAATAAGTTTGTAAAAATTTCTTTTACAAGATATTATTCTCTTTCATAAGTTTTCCATCAAGTAAATACGCTTTTCCCTTAGCTCAGTGCCTGGCACGTGGTAGATGCTATATAAAGTCTTATTCCTTTCTCCTCCTTCTTGCCTACAAAGAAATCACAAGAAACTTTGCCAAATGCCTTGTTAAAATGTAGGAAGAATATGTCAATAGAATTCCCTTCATCGACCAGTCTAGTTACCTGTTCAAAAAGGAAATTAAGTTAGTCTTGATCCATTCTTGATGAACCCTCTCAGTGATCACCACTTTCCTTCTTTCTTAATCACACAATTAGCTGTTCTATTCTCTTTTAACATACACCTTAAAAATGTTGTTTATCATTTTCACACAATTATCTTACATTTATTGGGAAGAAAATGTTCCACAGAAAATATATTTAGTCTTAAATGTCTACTTGGAAAGTCTACCTGAAATCAAATCCTACAATTTCCTTTGAATGTAAACTTTCCTTTCTTCTTTTGCTTGTAAAATGCCATCCTGGCTCTTACCTTAACATTCTGTTTCAGGCGATAGAGCTGGGGAGGTAAAGGCAAACCTCCAACAAGCAGGACTGTTCTCATGTTTGGCAGGCCACACATTAGCTCCTTAGCTTGTGTCTCTATCTGAATGGCTAATTCCCTGGTTGGAGTAAGAATAAGTGCTGATGGAGTTCTGTTCTAGAAATACAGGAAAGGAAAAAAAGACCATCAAGAATACTAACCATTAAATATTTTTTATCCCTAGGAGGACTCTTCTTTCACCATTATCCCTTAATGACTTTCCACCTTCTGAGGTCTGTGCATTCCACTGACATCAGATTCTCCCCATTCTTGTTCTGTGATTTACCAACCTCTTTCTGCTAGCCCAACACTTTGTGCTTCATTCTCAGGCTATTTCTTCTATAATCCCAAGCATGTAATTTCTTCCCTTCCTGTGGTAGCTTACTCAATTCCTACTCACCCTTTAAGACCAGGCCCAAATGTTATCTCCTACAAAAAGCCTTCCCTCATTCTGTTGTTAGGATAGGATAGGCCTTGCTTCTAAGATCTCCCATAAAGTGTTTTTTTGAATGTGATATGTTTTATCGGCTGCCGTAGCGTCTTGTCCTCTAATAGACGATAAGCTTGATGAAAGCAGAAACAATGCTTTATTTAATTTCCCACCTCATCCAGCATCTAATACAGTGATCTGCAGGCATTTAATGTGTATTATTGTTGTTTATGGGGGAAGCAGGCAACATGAGTAAGCTGTAATGCTATTTATTGTTCACTAGTGGGCAGCTCTTTGGTTTAATTCTAGAAAGACTAAAAGATGTAAAGTTGCAAGTGGAGCTCAGACATTCTTTCTTTCACCACCAGTCATACTTTTATGATGTTCTCTATTCCTCCCAAGCCTCCAGAGGTGGGGGTAACAATGGTCACAGGTACTCCTCAAAAGACAAATAAATTTGGTCATTTTTAGGCCCTATTCATTTTTTGGATCATTCATCCAGCTACTGCATCCCTAGAACCCTTGGGGTGATTTTATTTTAGATTTTGCACTTTATGCCTCTGAACTATAAACTTGCTCAGTTTACTTATAAAAGATAGACAACTGAAAAATGTATTTACCTATCATTTGTTTCAATACAGAAGAGCGCTTGAAACCACAAATAAAATTATGGTGATACCAGTTAATAGTGTAATGTACCCAATGTAGGTATTTCCTTTGATGTTTTAAATTGCTACACATAAAAAAGTTTTGTTTTGTTTTTATATATTCTGTCTGACATCCTGTGTTTCTATGTATACTCAATGTAGTCTCTAAGACTGAGTTGCAACAAAGTACAGATCAATTCTTTGCTACTTGTGCTGATTTTGGCCTAACAATCAATACTGAGTAATAGTGGTTCTCCATCAGCCAGCAACACATCATTCAGATGTGGAACCATTGGTTACAGCAAATGGAGACATACTGAATGCTGTGGCTAAGTTCACTTACCTTGACAGTATACTTTCCATGGACGTACACACAGAGGATAAGGTGGATGCACACACTGCTAGAGCTAGCTCAGTGTTTGGGAGACTCCAAAGAAAAATATGGAAAAGAAGAGGTATTAGACTGCCTATCAAAGCGAAGGTCTACAGAGCTGACTTCATTGCTATAGGCCTGTGAAACCTGGACAGTATACCACTGCCATGCAGGGAAACTGAATCGCTTCCATCTGAATTGTTTTAGGAAGATTCTAAAGATCACCAGACACTGAGATCTTTTCTTGAGCTAAACTGCCAGGCATTCAAACTTTTCTGTAGAAAGCACAACTCCAATGGGCTGGCCACACTGTTCGAATGTCAAATGTAAGTTTGCCTAAAAGACTATTTTAAAGAGAATTCACACAAGGCAAGTGATAACACAGAGGTCAGAAGAAGCAATACAACATTTCCAAGGTCTCTCTGAAGAACTTATGTATGGACTGTGAAATATGGGAGATACCGTCAAAGGACTGCCCAGCATGGTGTGCCTGCATTCCAGTAGGTGCTTGGCTCGATGAGCAAAGCAGAATTGCAGTAGCTCAAGAGATATGTGAGATGTGCAACTTTAGACACATCTCCACTCCAAAATGTTCACGTGGACTATTTGTGCCAGACATATGATAGAGCCTTGTGAGCTCACTGGTCTGATCAGCCACAGTCAGGTACACTGTACCTTGACCCCAACACAGTCATGTCATTTTGGTCTTCTTCAGGAAGGAAGGACAAAACCCAACAGATATGCTTGCTTCCTTCTGAATTATTTATTGTTTATTAATTTAGAGATTCCTTTCCATCAATCTTGGTTGTCCCATACGTGCATATATGGATATGCATATACACTGATTTGTAGCATTCATAATTTCATTTACATATATGGATAAATACTATGAAAAGTAGTCACTGGAAATCTGACAAGAAAATTTTATGAGATATTCTCTTTCATAAATTTTCCATCAAGTAAATATATGCTTTTCCCTTAGACTGTGCTTTTAAGTAAATAAGAAATATTTAGCTGACCACAGTGAAGTCTTTGTTTCAATGTGGCATTTTAAGTGTTTTGTTCTATGATAATTTTTGAAGGAGCTGACTGATCTTAACTACACTGGGTTTTTTGTTGTTCAGTTGTATCTAACTCTTTATGACCCTATTTGGGGTTTTCTTGGCAAATATACAGGAGTGATTTGCCATTTTCTTCTCCACTCATTTTGCAGATGAGGAAACTGAGGCAAACACAAAAAAGTGACTTGCCTAGGGTCACGCAGCTAATAAGTGACTGAGGCCTATCTGAACTTAGGAAGATGAGTCTTCCTGATTCTAGTCCAGGTGCCCTATCTACTACATCTCCTAGCTGCCCTAGCCTGGCAAATAGCATTTACTAAACAGGAAATTAATTTTGTTGTTGTCGTTGTCGTTAAGGTTTCCAACACTTTAAAAAAAGGAAAAGAAAACGGTTACTAGCCAGGGGTCTTTGCAATGTGTAAGTACAGGATATCAAGAGAATGCGAGAACAGCATGTGAACTTTAACTTACTTTTTCCAAAGCTCTGATGATAACAGGAAGTAGGAAAGCCGCCGTTTTTCCTGAGCCTGTGTCAGCACTGCACACTATATCCCTTCCCAAAAGTCCAATAGGAATCATCTGCATCTGAATGGGAGTTGGAACTTCATAGCCTGACTTCTTCAAGTTGCAATTCAAGACTTCGGGGAAACCACAATGTTCAAAGTCTATGATTGGCCTTGGAACTTCCTGGCCCTGTACTGAAATTCCTAGTTGCAGCTTAAGGTTCTCAACCTGGTCATCCAGAAGGCTTAAAATAAAGGAGTGTTCTTTATAGGTATAAAAGGTATCAAGTGTGGGAGATTCAGGCTCAGAGCTGACTTTTTGGAACTTTCTGTTTTCTTCTTTTTCTGCAACCTGTAAAAGATGTTTTGCTTTACATTCCAAGCTACAAACATCTGCATCAGTCTTATCACAAATATATTCTCCATAACGACCACAGACAACACAGACAGGCTCCCCTGGTTCTGCCAAACGCTGGGTTTTAGCAAAAGATTTTACTGGCTCTTCTGGAACACAGTTATCTTCAGCACTCTGCTCAGGTCCGCCTAAACAAACTGCCTCAAACTGACCATCTGAATCTGGCAATAAACCTAATTCAGAGCTGTGCTCTGCTGATGGTGCTGAGGTTTCTTCCCCCAGTAAGGCAACATTTGGGATCTCTCTGTCTTCTTCTGATGACAGCTTTTCTCCTTGTGGTTTAAGTTTCTTGGCCACACCACTCTTGTCATCATCAGAAACACTCCGTTTGATTTTCAGAGATCTTGGAATAAACATCCTTCAGTATGCTGTTGAGGAAAAGCTATAATGAAATTTATTCCCTCCCTCCACCCCATTCCCAAATCATTCTTTACTCGAAAAAAGCACTAGACTATTACCTATTATGCACTGGATTTAAGGGTCTGGAAGCCTTTTCTAATCCCTTCTAATTCTAGTGCCTGCTGTCCCTTAATTATTTCCTATTTGTCTTGTATATAGCTTGTTTGTACATACTTGTCTCCTCTCATTAAATTTTGTTCTGAGGGCAGGGACCGTCCTTTGTACCCTCAGCTCTTAGCACAGTGCCTGGCCCATAATACCAGCTTAATAAATGCTTAGTGACTAGAGGAATACAATGAAATATTGCATCAAAAAGTATTTAGGATCTTGTCTAGTGCTCTCAGCTATCCACAAAATGCATTCTGTAACTACTTCTCGGTGGGTGACTATTGGTTTGATTTCACTGTAAAAAGTCCAATGCCCATCTAACTTTTGGGGTAACTCCAGTTTCATTTCCAAACCGAACAGAAGGGAAACTCTACCAGCTTATGAACCACCTCAGACCCACCAGAAACCTGTTTTTACCTAATAACACATTAATAGAAAGACAAAATGAAAGCGAGTAGGCAAAAAAAAATAAACCTTTTATGAGGATTATAAGCCTTTTACGTTCGGATTTTTCTGTAATCATTCCCATTTACAAAAAAAAAGAAAGAGGGGGCATTGGTACGTGTTGCCTTTCAAACATTAAAAAAATTACTCCAATAAAAGCTGAGGGATCAATTGCCAAATTCCATTCTGTGGTTCAGACCCCCTTCTCCAAAAGTCTGTTAATTGCTCGGAGGTCTTGAATTGCCAGAGTTCAGGGGGAGGTCCAGACAACGCCTCCTCCGCTTCCTTTGCCTTCCCCAGTCTCTACGTATAATCCGCACAGCCTGAACGCCCACGCAGGCGGGGGGGGGGGCGGGCCGAAGCACTCGGCCCCACCCCAGCCCTCCCGCGAGGAAAGCAGTGCTCCTGGCTGCGCAGCTGCAGCAGCAGCCTAGGCCGCCCAGTGATCTCCCTTCCCCCCCCCCATCCTCCCCACAACCGCGTCCCCCAGTTTTACGTCAGCGGCGTTGCTAGGATACGGGGAGGGGGCAGGGAAGTAAGGGCGTCCACAAGAGGTGCCGCAAGAGTAGGAAAAGGACTTCCTCTCCTCGTTTTCCTCCGCCTCTCTTCCTCCATAGGGAGGGAGGAGAGAACAGGAAGGAAGAGAAGTCGTTCCTCCTCCTTCTCTCGGAGCGGCTCCACGCTCAGGCCCATCTCACCCTCCGAGGTCCTCGGGCGCGTCCTTTCCTCGTGGGGAACCCGGCTTCGTCGAGGCTCTGGACCAGTGCCCCGGCCTCTGGGGCTGCCCGTGCGCACGCGCACACGCCCACGCCGGCGCGCCCTTCCTCCCCCCCAGGGTTTCCTGCGGGCGCCCGGGGAGGCCGGGGACCGTGGGAGAGGACCCCCGGTGCGGGGAGGGGACTCGGGGGTGGCGAAGGCGGTGTTTGGCTGGGGGAAAAAAGGGAAGAGCCGCAAACACCTCGGGGAAGACCCGGAGCGAGCTAGCATTTCCGGGGCCGGACGCGGGGTGGAGCATGCTCAGAGATAGACGCATCCCGAGCTGGGGAGGGCTTGTAAAAGGGAGTGAGTTCGGCTTCAGCGTCCTCGCTGGGGCCTGAGCGCCCAGTCTAGGGAGCAAAGCTCTCCGCTCCTTCCGGGCTGGAGAACGTGGGCCCTGCAGGGTGGAGCATCGGGGAGTCGGATCAACGCGCATTTATTAAGCGCTTACTGCTTACCAGGCTCTGCGCTAAGCGCAGGAAATACAGATACAAACAAAAGAAAGACCCTGCCCTCAACTTGCCTTCTAATAGACACATAAAAGGACTGTCAGAGGGGTGGGGTGCCCAACCCGAAGCGTGGTAGAGGATGTCCTGGAGAGTCAGGAATACAGCTTGAAGAGTGATTGAAGGCGTGGTTGGCCTGGGCACCCTCCTGAAAATGGAAGTCTGGCAGGAATCTAGCAAAAAGAGGGAGGGTTCAAATGGTGGAGGGTACTTAAGTTGTGTGAAATCCGGGGGTGAGATGAGCTTACAGAGTAAAGCCGTTTCTGTGAGGTGGTAGAGAGTCCATAATGAGCAGTACAGCGTGGAGAGTGCCTTATTAGGAGCTGGAGAATCTGGCTTGGATTTTGGCTGTGCAGTTTTCTATCTGTTAGTATCCTGGTCCCATCTCAGCCTCAGTTCTTCCTTTGTAAAAATGAAGGAGGTGGCCAAATAACCTCCGAGGTCCCTTCCAGCTCTAAATATTTGATCCTGTGATAACAAACCTGCACAGGTGAGGCTGTCAACGAAAAAAAAACCAAGTAAAGATTGAGAAGGCAATCATAAAAGCACCCAGGCCGGCACTTAGAGAGAGGAAGTCAATTCCAATCCAATGAACACCTTACATGTTTTAGTAAAACGATCATTTCAGCACTGGGTCAGGACTCAGAGGATTTAGATTCAAATTCTGTCTCTGATGCTTAATACATGTGTATTACATATGTATATGTAATACATACATAGGTACATATGTTTGTGTGTATACCCTTGGTTTTGGACTTTATGACCTGAGGTCCTTTGAAATTCTAGATCTATGATCCTCCAAGGACCAGAAGATTGTAATAAGCATATACTTTGATTAGTATAATATATAATAATTTATCATTATAATAATTATTATATATAAAGTATAATAATTGATTATTATAATTATTGTCAAAGAAATTTGATGATAAAGCCAGTCACTTGGAAGTTTTTGGTTTCCCAGCGCATATAAAAATTATGTATATAATGTACTGTAGGCTATTAAGTGTGCAATAGTATTATGTCAAAAAATAACAATGTATGGACCTTAAATTAAAAATACTTTATTGCTTAAGAAATGCTAACTGTCGTCTGAGCCGTCAACAAATTGTTATCTTTTTGCTGGTGGAGGGTCTTATCTCAAAGCTGGTGGCTGCTGATCAGGGTGGTGGTTGCTAAAGGTTGGGATGGCCGTGGCAGTTTAAAATAACACAATGAAATTTGCCTCATCCATTGACTTCCTTTCATGAAAGATTTCTCTGTAGCATGTAGTGCTGTGTGATAGCATTTTATCCACAGTAGAATATAATTTAAAATTGGATTATATTCTTGTAAACCCTGCTACTGCTTTATCAGCTAAGTATCTCAGGGAATAGAAAGACCCCCAGGGAGAGAGACTGGAACAGCTGGTCAGTGGAACAATTACAATAGGAACATCAAAGATTGTTGATGGCAGATCACCATATTAGATATAATGAAAAAGTTTGAAATATTGTGAAAATTACCAAAATGTGGCACAGAGTGATGTGAGTGCCTGCAATTGGGAAAAATTATGTGGATAAGCTAGCTGGAAACAGAGTTGCCAGAAACCTTCAGTTTGTTGGAAAAGAAATGCAACATGAAGCCCAGTAAAGCAAAGTGCAATAAAATGAGGTGTGCACATGCATGTAAATATGTATATGTGTATGTGTAAGCATGTATGTGGGTACATACAGGCACACATAAATATATGCTTATTGGTAATGTATAAGTGTGTGTATGCTTTATTATTGGATATGTCACCAATCTTCTAGATGACTATTTGGCTTGGTGATTTCATCTCCCATGGATTCAATTTTAATGATTCTCAGATCTACTTATCTAGCCCTAACTCCTCTCCTAAACTTTAGATATGCACCTATTAATTGCCTATTGGATATCTTGAATTGGATGTAAAACTCAAAGAACTGAACTCATTAGCTTTCCCTAAAAATCCTCTCCTCTTCCTAATTTTCCTCTTGAGGTCAAAATCATCCTCTAAGTCATCCAGGCTCAAGCCTAAGTACCATCCTCAATTCCTCATTCTCTCCCTCCATAAGCAATCTGTTCCCAAGTCCTTAACACGCCTCTCCTTTGATATTACTGCAATAATTTTTTAAATTTTCCTTGCTTCAAGTCTGTCCCTATTCTGGGCTATCTTCCCCTCAGCAGCCAAACAGATATTGCTAAAGCCTAGGTCTGACCATGTCACTCCTGCTATTCATTAAACTCCAGTGGCTTCCAGTCATTTCCAGCATCTAATATAAAATCCTCAATTTGATGTTTAAATCCCTTTCTAGCCAGACTGGGGCAGCTAGGTGTTGCAGTGGATTAAGGCAAACAAGTGAAGTGCCTTGTCTGGGGTCACATAAGTATTGAGTGTCTGAGGCTGGATTTGAACTCAGGTCTTCCTGACTCTATCCACTTCACCTCCTAGCTTCCTCCTGCCCGGCACACAGTAGGAGCTTAATAGAGGCTTGTTGACAGAATGACTGTGACATTGAGCAATCCACTTAACCTCTATGGGTCTCCGTTTACTCATCTGTAAGGTGGGTTTGGACTATGCGGCCTCTGAGTTCCCTTGCAACTTTAGATCTATGATCCTCCAAGGAGCAGAGGACGGGCTTAACTAAGGTTAGGAAAGACTCATCACCAGAAAACAGGTAATAAGCATCTAGGTATGGAATACCAGCTATTATGATATTGCTGCTACCTTATTTTAAATAAGATAATGGCTCAAGGATCTTTTGAAGCAGTGAGATTATAAGAAGCTTTTGAGATTTATTATAAGAGAATCAGATTATATATTTTTATACATTCCTATACTCTCTACCTTCCTTTTATACATTCCCAATTAAATATACATAGTTACACAAGTACTGTACTCTTTTTAAGCCCCCAGGATTAATAGAACTTTTTCTTGTTTGGAGGCTGCAGGATAGTGCAGTGGAGAGAGCACTGAACCTGGAGTTAAGAAGACCTGAGTTCCAATCTGACTTTTGGTATTAAATGTGAGACCCTGGCGGAGCAACTTTGACTTCTGTTTGCCAGAGTTTTCTCATCTATAAAATGGGGATAATAATAGCACTTACCCAGCAAGGTTGTGAGGGCAAAATGAGGTAGTATTTGTAAAGTGCTTTTCAAATCTTAAAACGCTACTGTGAAGTCTGGATTCAGTCAAAGTGCCACACTTGAGGACTTAGAGGGCCTCGAGGCCACAGGTTCCCCACCCCTGTACTATATAAATGCTAGCTTTTACTTAGGATACAGCTTATTGTGAGTGATGGGAACTAAAGGACTTCAGTTTCATCTTGAGAAATGTCTTTAGATGTCTTTGAATCTTACTTATGAATTGCCATTTCTCTCAAGTTATAAGACATTTTCTGTCTGACTTCACAAGAGACATATACTGTAGCTTTGGGGGACATGTGTAGATGAAGGATTATTGAAGATAAAATGGATTTTATGATGTAGGTGGACAATGGGATTTTAGGTTTGGAATTAGAAAGATTTATGTGCAAAAGAAGGTGGGTCAACACTTGTCAGCATGTCCCTGTAAATACGTAGAACAAAGTTCTTAACCTACAGACCATAGACCCTAGGATAGATTTTGGGGGGCAGGGGGGATGGGAAAAAGGTTTTATTTTAATATGCAATTCCATGTATTTTATTTTATGTATTTAATAACAATATTCTGAGGAGTCCATAGGTCCCATCAGGCTACCAACAGGATCCATGAGACATAAAGATTAGGAAACCCTGGTCTCAATATTGAGGCAGCTGGGGTATGCACTCCATTTGTGTTGGCATCCTAATACTCCCAAATATCTACATCATCTTGGGCAGAGCTTTCCCCTAATCTGGCCTCAGTGCACTCATCTGTAAAATGAGGGAGTTGGGTGACTTCCAAGGTCTCTTAGCTCTGAATCCCATGATTCCTATTTAGCTGTTTATTAGATAGTTATTTCTTCACTGAGTTCAATTTGCTCTGCATACAACTCTAAATACGTCAATACTTCATTATAAAATTAGCAATGTCAGGACAAGAATGGGGAAAATTAAGGCAAGTAAAACATTTGTCAAAAGAGGGATGGGAAAAGGGAGAGGCAAATTACAACCTTAAGCCAATAACAAATGAGCACCAGGGGGAAATGAAGGGTCAGGTCAAGTTCCTGTAAGGCAATGCTACAATGATTTCCAAGCTTATGGAAGAAAAAAAATATCTGCTGCATCCTCCCAGTAGCTATAGTCTAGGACAAACAGGAAAGGAAAATGGGCAAATTATTTCTTTTTAAGCTTAACCATGATGACTGTGCTTGGTAAAATGTCATATTTAAAGGATGAATCACTAACTTGTTCGTCATCTGGTTAATTTACAAATCTCAAGATTCTACCTGTGCTTAGAAGTATTATTGGGACAATAAGACACTGGAGTTGCATGTTAAAAAGAGAAACAGATGCGAAGTAGAGATACAGAGGGGAGTGAATTGTACACATAAGGCACAGAATAGCCAGTCAGTCAACAAGCATTTATCAAACACCAGGCACTGTACTATGTGCTAAGCATACAAAGAAAAATAAAAAAAAAAACACTTGTCAGAAAGCTCACATTCTAATGGGAGTGACAACATGCAAAAAGTTGTACATCCAAAATATACAGAGTGTAAATGGAAGATAATGGAGGTGAGGGGGGTTACCAAGAAAGATACCCTGAAGAAGGTGAGATTTGTATTCAGTCTTGAAGCCGGCAGGTAGAGGTGAAGAGGAAAATTGAGGTATGGATACAGCCAATGAAAAGGCACAATGAGGTGGTGGAATATTATATGTGAGGAACAGAAAGAAGGTTGAGGATGCTGGCTTTTAAAGTAAGTGGGAGGGGAATAAAGTATAAGAACACTGGCAAGATAGGAAAAAGACAAGTAGAGAAGGGCTTTAAAGTCAAATACAATTTGATATTTCATCTTGAGTGTAATAGGAAACCCATGGAATTGATTAAGGGACTGATATGACCAGACCAAGATCTCTTAGACGGCTGAATAGAAAATTTCTGAAATGGGGAGAGATGAATCATGAGACCAGCTAGAACCCTATACTGTCATGTTTAAGGATGACAGCATGGAAGGGGGAATATTCTCTGATGAGGCTAGAAATATAGCTTATATTTTGTCTTAGAGGCAATACGAAACCACTAGAATTGTTTGAAAAGTGGAGTCACATAATTAGCTCTGCACTTGAGGAAAATAACTATGCCAGCAGTGGGGAAGAAGGACAGAGAGGAGATACCACTTAGGACACCCGTTAAGATACTGCTGCCACACAGTCAAGGAGAGAGGTGAAGACTCAAAGGTAGTAAGTAGCAATGTGAATAAAGAGAAGAGATCTGATGCAAGGGATGCTGTAAAGGTAAAAATGAAAAGATCGGACACAGGAAGTGAGGGAGAGTAGAGAGTCCAGGATAATGCTAGGATTAGAAACCTGAGACATTGGAAAGATGGTAGTGCCTTCAATAGAAATGGGGGAGTTTGAATAGGTGGGGGGGAGAGGTTAAGGGGAAGGGTAATGAGTTTAGATTTAGACATATTGAGTTTCAGATGTCTCCGGCACATTCGGTATGAAATGTCCATTAGACATTTGTTGATCTGAGACTGACACTTGTGTGACTGACAAGCTGGATATTTAGAACCGTGAGTCATCTGCATAAACAAGACAATATTAAGCTCATGAGATCTGATGAGGTTTCTAAGATCATGGAAGGAGAAGAGAAAAGGGCCTGTGACAGAACCTTGGAGAACATGTTCCACAGAGAGGGAGCAAAAGAGACAGAGGAGTGGTCAGATAAGTAAGAGGTGATCCAGGCAAGAGCAGTGTCATGAAAACACAGTGAGAAGAGAGTATCAAGGAGGCGAGTGGTCAGTGATGTCATGTGTAACTTTAGGAAGAGCAGTTTCAGTTGTGGTTGGAATAATGTGGTTGGAAGCCAGATGGAAAAGGACTATGGAGTCCATGAGAGGAGAGAAATTGCAAGCTGGGAGTACAGATATCTTTTCTCAAGGATTTCAGCTAAGAAAAGAAAGAGATATAGGACTGTAGTTGGAGAGTATAATGGGGTCTAGTAAAGGACTTTTAAAGATAGAGGAGATATGGACATGTTTGAAGTTGCAGGGAACCAGCTCATCAGCAGTCATAGACATCAGTTCTTTTAGCACCCTAGTATGTATTTTCCCAAGTTTTGATGGCTTCAAGTCATGGTGGGTAGCTAGGAGCTTTTGTGTCTTTTCATTTATCTTGTATTTCACTTCTCAGATAACTATGTTTTTTTTTAAATGTTCCAGTTCAAAGACCATTATTCTTGATAGAGAAAACAAGCAAATAGACATACTTTCTTTCTATAATGGAAACATAGGCAGCAGTTTGTGTCAATCAATCCAAAGTCATTTATTAAGTGATTACAAATGCTAGGCACAGTGCTAGGAGTTGAAGACACAAACACATAAGTGAAATAGGCTCTGCCCTCAAGAAGCTTACATTCTACCTGATGTGACAATACGTACATATTTCAGTATATATGAAAGAAATGCAAGATAATTTTGTAGCTAGGTGGTGAAATGGATAGAATGTCAGGCCTGAAGTCAGGAAGACTCATCTTTGTGGGTTTGTATCTGGTCTCAGACACTTACTAGCTATGTGACCCTGGGCAAGCCACTTAATCCTGTTTGCCTCAGTTTCCTCATCTGTAAAATGAGCTGGAGAAGGAAATGGCAAACTACTCCAAGATCTTTGCCAAGAAACCCCAAAGGGACTAGAACGTGACTGAAAAATGCCTGAACAATAACAACAAATTTTGAAGAGGAGACACTAGTAGCTGGTGGGGTAGAAGGGAGATCAAGAAAGGCTTTATATAAAAGATGGCATTTGACCTAAGCTTTGAAGGAAACTAGAAATTCTAAAAAAGTATAAATGAGGAAAGAGTACATTCTAAGCATGCGGCGGGGAGAGAGATAACCCATGCAAAGGCAGGATATGGTAGATGAAGGGTTGTGTGAGAGGAATAGTGAAATCACCATTTTGACTGAACCATACATAAAGTATATGAGAAATATATTAAGACTGTAAAGGTAATTGGAAACCATGTTGAAAGGACTTTGAATGCCAAAGGAGTTCATATGCCTTCCTGTAGGCATTAAGGAGCCATTGGAGTTTATTGAGTGGGAGAGTGATGATCAGATCTGCACTGTAGGAAATTCACTTGGACAGCCATGTGGAGGACACTTGGAATAGGGAAACTAGTGAAGATGCTTTTGTAGTCATTCAGGCAAGAGCTGATGGAGACTTAAACTAGGATTGTGGCCCTGAGATTAGAGAGAAGGGACAAATATGAGATTTGGAAGTTTAATCAAAACTTGGCAACTATATGGGGTGGGGGTAAGTGAGCAGTGGAGGAGGAGTCCAAATAACAAGGATAGCGGTGCTCTCCATTGAAATAGGGAAATCTGAAAGAGGGATGGGATGATGAGTTCTGTTTTGGACATGTTACATTTGAGGTCCTTACCGGATACCTAGTTTTAAATGTCCAGTAGGTAGCTAGTGATGTGGGATTGTAACACAGGACAGTGACTAGGGCTGAGAATCATCTGCAGGGGAGCTGATGAAGTCACCAAAAGAATGAGTATAAAAAGAGAAGAAAAGATAAGATAGATTCTTGGAATATGCTCACAATTAGGGGATAGAAATGGATGATAATCCAGGGAGATTGAGGATTGGTCAGACACATAGGAGGAGATTTGAGATAGAGTAGTGTTATGGAAACTGGAAGAGAGTCTATCCCAGAGGAAAACGTAGTCCACATCATTAAATGTGGCAAAGAAGTCAAGAAAGATGAGTACTGAAAAAGATCATTGGTTTTGACAAAAAGAAAAAGAAGGGAAGGAAAAAGGACTTGGAGTTTTATTGGACTACCAGCTTAATTTGAGTCAACAGTGTGAGGTGTCTAGTCACAAAAAAGCTAGAGTGATCCTAATTTGTACCAATAGTATCTAGAACAAGGTAGATAATAACCCCTATGTATTTCTGGTCACACCACCATTAGAATATTGGCTCTAGTTCAGGGTGCCATATTTTAGAAAGAAAATTGACAAGTTAGAGCCTGGCGGCAGAAGGGTGAACCAGGTGGTAAGAGAACTTACAATCATGCTGTACTTGGATTGTTTGAAGGAGGTTTTTAGACTTGGGAAGAGAACCCTTGGAGCTGGAGGTGATATGATAGCTGTCTTCAAAATCTGAATGATTTTTATATCTAAGAGAGATTAGAATTACCAGGTGTGAAGTGAGAGTGAGGGTCGGGGTAAGAGAAAGAAGGCAGATTTCAATTCAACGTAAAGAAAAAATGTTTAACTGATAGAATTGTCCCAAAGTGGCATGGGCTGTTTAGGAATGTAGTGAATTTACTGTTAGTGAAGGTGGTACAAAGTGACCCCTTTTTGGAAATATTGTTGAAAAGGTTCATGCTTTAGGTAATATTTGGCTTAGATAACTCCTAAGAGGCTTCCCAAATCTGAAACATAGCTCTATCATTTAACTTTTGGTATCAGTTCAGAAGAATCAGATTTCAGAATTCTTGGGCCTCAAATACAACTACTTCACAGGATTCTCTCTAAAAAAGAACACTTCTGGTTTCCCTATAAGTACCACAAAGACACTTTGCTATTTTTAATGCATACTATTGTAGCTGTTGACTTCACACAAGGCTTCACAAACGCATCTAATCTGCTAGTCTATTTCATGATGAACTTTTATCATGACTTTTTTAATGTCTTTCTGTTAGTAGGTCATGTTGAAACCACCAGCAGGATCACTAATACATTCTTATTCCATATCCGGCTTTATGAAAGGGAGGAGCCCAGAAACATGCTCTCTATAGGACATCAAGGAGAGGCTGAGTTAGACAAGAGGTATGGAATGTACATCCTACATACCCATAACTTAGAGCTGTGCCTAAAGCTGTGTCTTGGAACAGGAAATGCTGCAATTCTGTGAGCTGGCCTATATATTAGTTTCGTGTGTTGTTGAGACATGTACTATAAAAATAATACCTAGCATTCTTTCATCCAAGCAAGCAAAAGTGCTTAGAACTATTACTTATTACTCTGTACATCGTGTAACATTCCCATGAAATATGGTTGACAAGTAGTAAAGCCCTTCCACACTCTAAAATGAAAAAGAGAAGACATAGCTAGGTATACTTTATCTGCAATCACTTATTGGCACAGACCAGTACTCTCAGGCCTAATTGTTCCCTTTCTTTGTCAGTGGTACAGCTTTGAAGCTTTAAAAACAGGTTCAATATTACAGTATGTAGTTTTAGATGAACAATAATCCATAACATAAGAATATGTGCTTTTAAAGGCAGATTAAACTTAATACTTGCAACAATTTGATAAGTATTTTGTTGATGATGATTCTGAAAGAGGCCTCAGCTACTGTTTTCCTGACTATCACAAGGTCTCTACTTTCTATACTGATCAATAGGAATTTTTCCTAACCAAACTTTTGCCATAGGTATGCCTATTGGTATAACTCAGTATAACTTCAAGCCTAGGTCACTTGTGTAAGTGTCTCCTCACTGGTAATGGGAATGATGCCTATGTGCAGAGTGGAATTGTGAGAATTTTGGAAATCCAAGTCTTCATTCTTGCATCTAGAGAGTCACAAATGGTTCTAGACTTTCTTCAGAGAGAGGGAGACCCAGAGAAAGAGAACTCTGGGACTACATTTGACCTCTCTCAAAGCAGGAATTGAGAATGTCTCTACTCTCCAATGCTCTCATACCAATTATCTCAGGCTATGACTCTCATGGAGTCGTCATTCTCTCCAGCAATGAGAAGAGTCTTATGAAAACACTATGGTCTTGAAGCTTGAGTTATAATAATATAGTTCTTCAAAGTGAAGCTTCTAAGACACCAAATTATGAGTAGATAGTTCCAAACCTATTTTTCTGATCAAGGGATATTGGTGACTTTTCTTTCTTCCTACATCTTGGGCTCATAAAATACTAGTCATTAGCTTTACAGGATCACAAAGACTTTGGGCACAAGGTGTTTTTGGTGCTGAGCTTACAAAGAGTGTGTGTTTGCTGGCTTGAGAAGCTGGAGAAACAGGAACGACTTGATAGGAGATATGAGCATTTTTAGGGTCCCTATGAAAATGTTTCAAAACTCTGAATGAAGTGAGCTAAGGAAAATCTAGTCCTAATGTCGTTTTCTAAATTCCTCATATTCATTGATTCTTATGGTATAATATTCTATACATTCATATGACATTATTTGTTCAACTGCTCCCTAAAAAAAGAATCCCTATGAATATTTTGGTATAGACCTTTCTTTCTGTCTTTAAGTTCTTTGGCCTATGTGTCCAGTAGTTTTTGGATCACTGGGTTAAAAGGTATGAACAGCCTAGTAACTTTTCTCACACAATTCCAAGTTGTTTTCCAAAGAAGCTGGACCATTTTAAAGCCCCAATAACAATGCATTGGAGAGGCTGCATTCCTACAGCCTCTCCGACAGTATTTCTATCTTTTACTATCTTTGCCAGTTTGATGGATGAAACTTCAATATAGTTTTAGTTTGCATTTCTCTTGTTTGTAATTTGTAGCATTTTTATATGGTTGTTAATGTTTTAAAGTTCTTCTTTTGAAAACTGTGCAAATCCTTTGGCCTTTTTATCTCTTCAGGATAGGGCTGTGTTTTTTTTAAGAGAAAAATTCCCATCCTATGTTCTCCCTTTCAAGGTTGAGGGCTATGACAAACTCCTAAGAAGTGGGAGACAAATCTTCTGTTGTGCTCTTCACTTTTACTACATAGTCAGATTCTCTACTATGTGACTTGAACTGAATGTCCTTGAGCTTCCCTGCTTACATAATAAGCAAAGCCTACGTGGAGGCACAAGGTGACTGGTGAGAACACCTCTGAGAAATGCTGGAGGAGTCCCTTTGATTGCTTCTTCCTTAGCCCATTTTTAACCATACCTTTTATCACACATGTTCTATTATTTCCTCAGGAGATGTGTAAGAGCACTCTTCATTTAAAATAATCTGTTCTCTTTTTTGTTGCTGTTGTTCAGTTGTGTCTGACTCTTTGTGACCCCATTTGGGGTTTTCTTGGCAAAGATTCTGCAGTGCTTTGACATTTACTTCCCCAGCTCATTTTACAGATGAGGAAACTGAGGCAAACAGGATTAAGTGAACTGCCTAGTGTTACACAGCTACCTCTCCTACCTGGAAGTGAATAGAGCTTATTAAAAGTTTTAGTAAGGGGTCTTTCTAAAATGTTGCTTTCATGAATTTTGGCTCTAGCAAAGGATTTCTCTTTTGGTATGTTGGTTACCAATGCTGGGCATAGAATTTCTTTAGTAATTTTTCCCTTTAAAGGAAATGTTATATCTAAAAATCTCATTTAAAGGGTGCCAAGTTTCACAACACTTCTTAGTGCCCTTACATAATGGACTTGAAAAAGCTTCTCTCTTTCTTTTAAAAATATTTTTGGTTTTGGTTGTAAATTAGAATGTTCGGATGCTGAAGTGCTTGCTGAATTTGTTCTCAACATATCCTTTAGCAAACAAAGGACTAAAATCTGAAGATCTCTTTTAATATCAGTGGTAATGTGCTTAGACTTGGCTCCTGTCTTTGGGGGTAATGGATTGATAGTAGCAAATCCAAGTAGAAAGAAAGTAGAGTTAGGGAAGGTAGTATGTCAGAAAATAGGTTTAGACCAGCATCTTATACCATATACCACACTGAATTTCAAATGGATAGCTTGCCTAGATATAAAAAGTCATATGAAAAAGTTAGAGGAGAAGGAAAAGAGATACTTTTCACAATTTAAATGTCAAATTGAGAAGTGTATATATTATCCTAAAGGCATTAGGGAACCTTCTTCCTAGAATATTGTATGGATACCACAGTTTAAGAACATTGATAAGCTAGAGGGCATCCAAAGGAAAGAAACCAATATGGCAAAGGGTCATGAGTACATGTCATATGAAGACTGGTTAAAGGAACTAGGGCTGTTTACAGAATTCTTAATTAAACAAGGGATAGGAATGAGCAAAGAAGAAAAATGGACAGTATTGATTATAAAAAATAGAAATATTTTCGTATAAGTAACATAAATGCAGTTAGAAGGGAAACAATTACCTAGGGTAATTGTAGCAAATTTCTACTACAGAGTTCCATATATGAGCTATATATTACATTGATTCGAATATATGAGTCATTCCCCAACAGGTAAATTGTCAAAGGAGATGAAGAGGTAGATTTCAAGTGAAAACCTAACCATGTGAAAAGAAATTGGAGCTAGTTGGATAACACCTGTGCTGACATGATCACTTGTAACATGGAACTCTATTTGTAACTTCGCGGTGCTATCCTGGGGTACTCTAATTGGACTATTGTGATATTCATACATTTGTTTAACAATTGTGAATAATTTTGTGGTGCTGTGCTAAATGCTGGAGATAAAGAAAAAACAAGGAATTTATATTAAGAGGAAGTAACATGTATACACAAATAGATACAAAATATATGCAAATTGAATACAAAGAAATTAGAAAGGGGGAAAGACATTAACAACTATGAAGATTAGGAAAGGCCTCCTATAATAGGGAGTGACATGAGCTGAACTTTGAAAGAAGCCAGGGATTCTCAGAGCTGGAGAAAAGAGAGTCATAGGGCACAGACTTGCAAGGCAATGGAGACAGGAAATGGAATATCATGTGAGGAACAACAAAAAGACCATCTGATGAAATAAAACTGAAAGGGTGTTTCAAAATCAGTAATGAAGTCAGAAACTTCTGGAAGGCTCCTTGCTTTCCTAAAGGATTGGATCTGACTATCATTCTCCTCAAAGATTTTCAGTGGCTCAGAATCACAAATTTTAGGGACCTCAGCAGCCATAGATAGAGTCCAACACATACAAAAAAGAAGTCCTTATTGTAATACACTCAACAAATGGGCATCAAGTCTGTGACTGAAGCCCTCTGAGGAGGGAGGCCCACCACTTCTCCAAGCAGCCCATTCTACTTTGCACATCTCCAATTGTTAGATAGTAAACCTAAATTTGCCTCCTTGCAACTTCTCCCTCATTACTCCTGGGAGAAATGTGTCCTTTTGGGCTCAGGGGAAAAGTCTAATACTTCCTCCACTTGACAACCCTTCATATACCTAAAGACAGCTATTATGTCCCCTCTTGAGTCTTATTTTCTATAGGTTAAACATTCTTAGTTCCTTTGACCTGTCTTCATATGACAGATACTCATGGCCCTTCACCATATTGGTTTCTTTCCTCTGGATGCCCTCTAGCTTATCAACGTTCTTCTTAAACTGTTGTGCCCACATCTAAACATAGTATTTCAGGGAGAAGATTCCCTAATGCCTCTAGGATAATATACAAACTCTTCAATTTGACATTTAAAACCCACCACAACTAAGCTCCAGCTCCTCCTACATATGACTCATTTTATTCATTCTATATTCTAGCCAAACCAGAGTACTAGTAGTTCCTCAGATTCAGGATTCCATCTCCTATGTCTTCTCCTTTGAATAGGCTACCATGCCTGGGGTGCTCTTCTGTCTCACTTTTGCCTCGGAGAATAGGGACCTCTGTTGAGGCTCAGCTCAAATGCCACTTCCTGATTCTCTTAATGGTTAGTCTTTCTCCTTCAAATTACCCTGTACTTAACTGATTTATGCTACTCTTGTAGCCCTGCCAACCCATGTCCCCTCCCTCGCTACCCCTAAATTGTAAGCTACTTGAAGATGGGGGCCATTTTACTTATGTTTTTTTTTCTCCAGTGCCTAGTACAGGGGTGAGGAACCTGCAACCTTGAGGCCATATGTAGCTTTCTAGGTCCTTGGGTGTGGCCTTTTGACTGAGTCCAAGTTTTACAGAACAAATCCTTTTATTAAGGGGATTTGTTCTGTGCAGTTTAGATTCAGTAGAAGGACTGTACTTGAGGACCTAGAGGGCCATATGTGGCCTGGAAGCCACAGGTTCCCCACCCGTGGCCTAGCACATAGTAGGCATTTAAAAAACATTTGTTGAATTGAAGTGAACATATTCTTATTTTTCAGTTAGGCCCAAGAACTAAGCTGTCATTGTTGTATAATGAAACTGGCCCTGAAATGACCTTCTTCCCATATCCAGGCACTGCCCACCTCCCATGCAGTTTATATTACAGAATTCTTAATGCAGTTTCTGGGTCCAGTCACAGTATGCAAAACATTTTTTCTTTGTAATGAACATGAATTTATATTATTTTTTTTGTAATTCTTTTTGTCTAATTAATCTTTTATTTATTTATTTTTAGTTTTCAACATTCATTTCCACAAGATTTTGAGTTACACATTTTCTCCCCATCTTTCCCCTACCCCCCACCCCAAGATAGCGAGCCTACTGAATACCCCTTCCCCCAATCTGCTCTCTCTTGTATCCTCTCCCATCCCCCCCAACTTTCTAGTAGGACAAAATGGATTTCTATACCCTAGTGCCTGTATAGTTTTATATTATTTCTTACATTAGATTACCCTGTAGGGAAAACTAATTAGAAGCAATCTGCTTCCCGTGATGCCTTAAAAAATTAAATTCTCCCTACAGGAACCAAAATAACTTTAAATCACTTTTATTAAAAAAAATTGACATCTCTGGAGAAATCTAGAAATTTGAGATTAAAAAAACATGAACATAAGAATTATATTCCTACCTATATTTAATCTTATATGCACTGAATCTATTATAAAATGTAAGATCTGAATCACTATTGTACTATCAGTATTCTCTTTCCTCAGATTTTCCTAGGACTTTCTCTAATCTTTTTCCTGACTCATCACTCTCAGTGAGTTGCGTTTCTCCCAATAAAATGCAAGTTCCTGGAGATAACGGAGTGTTTTGTTTGTCTTTGTACGCCTGGAACCTAGCTTGTCATTTAAACAGCATTTGTTGTCTGTTACTTTCTGGTATATTTTCTTTTGACATTTTTCAGAAAAGAATTTGATCTCGTGAAGACATAAAATTGATAAACACCAAACTCAAGTATTGAGAAGGATGCAAGATAGGAGGAAGAAACATTTTACACTTCCTTTTCAGGGTTGGGGAGCAGAATATGGGAGTGGAGTGAGGTGGGGTGGGGAGCCTGTATAACATGTGTTAAAATTCTGTCTTGTTCAAATCCTCCTGACCACCCCCTCTCCCTCTTCTAGTTTGTACAGTAAGTTTATAAAGGGACCATAACAGGAAATAAGATTGCAAAGGAGAATCTCAAAGTCACATACATACAAACTGTCCCAAAGATCAAAGAAGAATAATTTACGAATTGTATCATATACTAACCAAAATTCGCATCCTGGTAATATGTACTGAATCAGAAGAAGCCATCTAATCTGCTCTTAGGCCTTTTTGGTCCTGTAATATGTAAATCCCAGACGAATTCCAAACCTCTACAATAAAAACCAGAAGATCACCAAATGGTGCTGATAATGTTGAGATGATGTGGACATGTTCACTTTAAAATTTTACCAAGCACTTTGAAACTACTTGGGTATTTGAATGGACTAATCCCAAGTGGCACAAACATGAGTCTGTTTCCCTCCCCCACCCCCCCAAAAAACTATAAAAATGGTATTTCAAACACCTGTGCTGCCAGCCCCCAGCACTCTTCTATACCTCCATCTGGGTTTATGCTGCCTCGTGCTCCCAACCCTATTCTATAGTTACATGAGTGTAACTCTCTCTCTGCCTCTCTCCCTCCTCATCTTCTTCTTCACCTGTCTGCCTTCCTTTACCATCTCATCTCCTGTCCCCAAGCGCTCTACCTGGGTACCCCTTTTGGTGCTTTAATTTGTGCTTTCTGTGCTATTTGGTTATTAAAGTGTGAGTACAACCTGTTTCATAAAGTTATCATGGTCTTTCTCAGTCAGTAACCAAAGAACTAACATGCCTGCCCCCATTTAATAAATTAATCAATTCATATAGCAACTATCATGGCAAATTGTTTGTTATACGCTGAGAAGTCCATGGCTGATCCCTCTTCCAGTTTAAGAATCACTCAATTTCAAGAAATTCACTCATCAGACAGCAGCTCTTAACAAGTCAACCACTTGGAATTAAGTGTAGGAGCTTCCAGATTCAGATTCCTAATTTAAATCACTATATTAAATGTAAGAAAACTGCCCTTTCTCTTCCCACTCTACTCTCCGCATCCTCTGGTTCTCTGCTGTAAAACAGACGAAGTTTTTTGGTTTGCTTTTTTTTCCCCCTGTATGGAAGAAATAATGAAATCAGTGGGTGTTTCTATTCTTCTCTTTTTCAGTGATGATTCATTTCTAGCAAAGTGCCTCAGCATTTCTGGCTTTACATTCTGTTTCCTCATAAGGACACTCTTGAATCCATTTGCCTTTGCTTTTTTGTTTGATTAGATGCTTTTCTAATGTACTTGTGATGAAGAATGAGTCATACAGAACACCCTCAGCTCAACATGACTGACCACGTTCTCATGAGGTAGGAGGTCCAGCTAAATTACTTCTAATGTCCCGTCTAATTTCTAAGATTCGATAAGGCCTACCTGAAAAAATTGAAAACTAATAACTCACAAGTCTGGGAGGATTTTTTTCCCAAAAGTCTAAATCATATCCTAAAAGATATGAGATACTAAGTACTTTGAGAAGTTAAAATCTAAGATGTAACCTATCACACAGAACCTAAACTGTAGACATATACAGACCAGAATCAATCTTGGAACCTCTCAGAAATCTCCTTTTGGTTCATTTTTCTCACTTTCAGAGTTTCATTTGGGAACCTCAGTATGTAGTTTATGTCTGTGGTATTTATCTAAAGCAGCAGTTCTCAACCTGTGGGTTATGTTCAATTTGTAACAATGAAAATACATCGTGCATATCAGATATTTATATTACAAGTCATAATGGTAGCAAAATTACAGTTATGAAGTAACAACGAAAATAATTTTATGGTTGGGGGTCACCACAACATGAGGAACTGTATTAAAGGGTCGCGGCATTAGAAAGGTCGAGAGCAAAGGTCCCCAGCTCTCATTCAAGTCTTCTAGGTAATGCATATCAGATTCAAGACAGCTTGTATTTTATCTCCACTCAAGATGTGAAATAGCGCAAAGGACTCACCACCCCATAAGCAGTAGATGCAATTCTCCTTTCTACTAAGTCCCATCTATCACTCTAGGGACCTAGAAAGGCCACTAACCTTTTGGTACTTATTCTATGGGTGTATGTTCCTCCCAAATAGAAAATAAAATTGGATTTACTAAGAAACATTCCGCCTGTTCTCATCAGACCTGCACAGTCTAAATAACTTGTGGTGTTATTGGAGGAAAAAGTACAGATTTTAGCTTCTTCACATAGTGGTTCAATTTTTGTATTTCTTTTCCAACTTGTCACTCTCAAATCAAATGAGATAATATTTGTAAAGCACTTAGCACAGTTCCTGGTGTATAGCTGACAATAAATGTTTATTCTCTTCCTGTTCCCTTTCCTTTCTAGAGTTTGAGGCACAGAACTCTTCTAGAATTTGGCACACCCAATAAAAAAATCTTCCTTCTTCTATCCAGGATACTGGTTGAGTCATGGGATTTCATTTTCTCCTGAGGCTATGTGGTTAAGAGATTCTGCTGCTGCCTCTTGAGCCATTTGGATGAGAATACATACAACTGCAATGTTGTTCTGCTTCTGCCAATTTGAGGCTACTTTGAACAGCTTCCAAAGGAAGATTGTGTAGAGACACACAGTCTCCCTTTCCCCCAAACCCCTCCATGCCTTAGTCTTCACTCTGCTGGTATTCTTTCTCTTCCAACAGATTTTCCTACTGTCTTTCTTTCTGACCAAAGCCTTTCAACTGCCTTTAATAGGATGCGTATAAAAGGGCAACTCTAATCCTCACTGGTCTAAGCCAGCGGTTCTCAACCTGTAGGTTATGTTCAATTTGTAACAATGAAAATACATCCTGCATATCAGATAGATTCATAACAGTAGCAAAATTACAGTTATGAAGTAGCAATGAAAATAATTTTATGGTTGGGGGTCACCACAACAGGAGGAACTGTATTAAAAGGGTTGCAGCATTAGGAAGGTTGAGAACCACTGGTCTAAGCCAATCAAAGCATACTTCTTTAGAATCTTCTCTGAGATGATTTCCCCAACCACCTCTGGAAGTCACAGATTGAGTCCCTAGAGGGTGGCAGCTATTACTACTTTCAGGATTCTAGGGGTAATTGTGAGAAACTGGATTCCTAGTACCTTTATTCACAAGTCCCCGCTGGCATGCTACCTACTAAAAATCAGTCATTTGACTCAATTAGTTTTTAGCAAAGGCATTGACTTATAACATGGCACTCCATATGTAGGACATCTATCCTGTCCTGGAATATTCATATTGGACCAAGAGATCTTCCTACCCTCTCAAAGAGTAGTTAATGTATAAATCCACCCCTTCTATAGATACATTCAAAGTCTCAAACAAAGGTTTGCCTCCCTGTAATCTCACGTTGAATAGGCTTCTGTTTCATTGTAGAATAGTTTCTGGTGTATAGAATCATTATATTATTGTTATCTACATTATGACCTTTAACATTTCTGTATCATCAAAGTCATCTCCTCATTGGCCATTATCATAGAGTTGTTAAAGATAATCTAGGTCTATTTGTATCTTCTAGTCTCCTAATTATACTTTCCTTATCAACACTCCAATAATTTTTATTATATGAAGCAAAAGGATATTTTGCATACTTACATTATTTCCATATTTTAAAACTCTTTAGTCTCTCTTTAGAGAATTTTCTGGTTAAAAATCCATTGTTTTAATCATGTCAGTGTTTATTCCCTGATTTGTATTTTTTTTCTTTCTCTTCTCATTCATTTGCCATCTCTCCCAGAACTGAGGCAATCAGACATGAAGGGAAAGTCATTGTGAGGCCCTCAAAATGCTTGATAAGGTCACAGACTACTACATTAGATTGCAGTTGCCTATCAAAATTGTAGGTTAAAAAAATACAAATTTACGTCCAGGTGATGCTGAGAATACTGTCATATTTTAATTGCTTACAGATTATATTTAAGAATCAATTCATGTACTAAAAATACTATTTTGCCCTTTGTGTCTGTTTATTCTTAGTAATGTTAAATTTAATATATTGGAAAAGAAGATTTATATTCTGGTTTTTATCAGAGCTTTCAGGGTAGCCAAAAGAGACTAAGCAATTGCATTAGGACATCCTAACACAAATAAAATTAGCAGCCAGAAATAGCTAATGGCTCTCAGAGTAGGTAAAAACACACAAATGAGTTCTTTTTGTGAAAGGACACTAAGAAAATGAGTTGTTGTCACCTTGAAATTTCTTGTTTAAAGTACTCCTGGGTGCTTATGTCTTTTTTTTTTTTTCAAACCACAGAAAGTTACTGGGCATGTCAAAGTTTACAGAGGGAATAGGGATACCCCATTTCCCAGAGAGATCTTTTGGTATCCTGGAGAAAGTGCAGTTAAGGTAGACGCTTTGATATGTTTCTTCAATGCTGAGTTGGAATTTGATGAAGCTACATGTGACTTAACCATCGCAGTGTCTTAAGAGAGCCTTTTGTTAGACTTTGTTTCTGGATTAAGGTTAGATTGGCAGTAAAACTCAGATATTAAGTTTCCTGGGCTAAATAGAATCTGCCATAGAGGGAAATGATACATGTAGATTTCAATCAGTGCTGTTCTGACTTTGTAGCCTAGAAAATAAACAAAGAGAAGTTTTTATCATTTTAGCATACCAAAGATATAGATGACTACAGTATTTTTAATAGGTTTATTAGACTGGTAAATCAGGGACATACTATGGATAGAGTATTCCTGGATTTCAGCAAGCATTTGAGAAAAATTTCCTCATATTCTTGTGGACAAATTGTAGAGATACCATTAGATAGATCAGAATGATTGAATGAATGGGCCCAAATAGGGATAATTTAGATTGATGTCAACCTGGAAGCAAGCTCCTAGTGGAATGCCCTGGGGATCTGTTCTTCCCTCTGTTCTGTTCAACATTTTTATCCACATGGATAAAAGAAGGCTTAGAGAACATGCTTATGAAATTTGCAGACCAATGGGAAAGAGAACTAATGTAATGGATAATAGAATTAGAATCCAAAAAGATTTGACAGAGTAGAACTATAAGCTAAAAACTTTAAAATGAACTTTAATGTGGATTAATGTAGCATTCTATTCTCAGCTTCAGATGACCAGCCTCGAATGTACAGAACTGGGAATTCATGACTACACTAAGAATTTAGGAGAAAAAGAATACTTTGATTCTATTGGATAGCTGGCTCAATACAAGTAAGAATGGCAACAGGGACAAAAACAAATTACCTAGCTTTGGGGCATGCTCAGAGCCATCTTGTGCAGGACCAGGAAGGTGACAGTGCTGCTCCACCTGCTGCTGCAGATTCAAGTTTTGGGCACTGCATTATAGGAAGGCCATTAATAAGCTAGAGAACATCCATAGACAGGTGTCCAGAATAGTCAAGGGCCTTAAGACCATGCTGTATGAGAACAGGTTAAAGTATCTGAGAATATTAACTTGGAGAAGACTTGGACAGGGGGCAGAGGAGAGGGGGGTAATAATTGTCTTCAAATCTTAGAAAGGCTGTTATTTGGAAGAAGGATTAAGCTTGTTTTGTTTGGAACCAGCAGGAAGTTTCAGAGGCAAATTTAGGCTCAACATGTGTACATTACAATTACAAGTGTAGTGGGCTGCTTTTAGAAGTAATAGATTCGGCCTTACTTAAGCTCTTTAAACAAAGAGCTAGATAACTCCTTTAGAGGTAGGTCATAGAGTATATTCTAGTTGGCCTAGATAACCTTTGAGGTCTGTTCCAAGACTGAGATTGTGTAATTGAGAGGATAAATTCACCCAACATAAGGGTGAGTGAATCTATATTCACTATTACTCTCTCTTTCCAAAAAGCCAGACTGTTGATTTATCCTTTCAAATCTTTGACTTCTTGGTTTCCCATATGTGGTCCCATGAGATCTAGTCTCATAATCAAGCAATCTGTCTGTTGTGTATCATCCTTCACACTACCTGTGAAATGTCTCTTCATCAGATACTGAATCTAGAGCATATGTCTGCCACTCCTGATCTTCTCCAAAGCTCTACATTATTGTACATTTCTATGAGGAAGTCCTTCATAGCTTTCCTTCTTTTGTATGCTGAATGTCTAACTATTGGCTTTTTGCTCTCCAAATTTTACTGTAGAACAGAATTCTGATAAATAGTTGCCCTCAGTACAGTGGATTTAAACATTCCTGTCCTCATCTTCATGGGTATTTCTTCATTGTTTAATATTAGCTGCATGTACATGAAACTAACCCAATCCTTACTCTTCAGATCCTTTATTCCCATCATCCTCAGCCTCCCCCCGTAACGTTCCACTGTAGATATGCCCAGCCTTTCCACAGTGCCCTCCAGCATGCCTGTTCCATAACTGACGAACTTTCTTTTTTCTGAAATGTCTTCCTTTCTTTTATTTCTTCCATCTTCTTTAACCTTGAGACTGAGCTCCCTCTCAACCACACTATTTCTCTATCCCCGTAGCTACTCTTTCTCATGAACCTTGACCCACTGATTATGGTGGGGGGAGTCAGATTTCTGCTTGTTCTCCAATGACATGTCCAGACTCTCTATTCCCGTAATCATTTCTTTTTGGCTAAACTTTTTGAAAAAGGTGTCTGTACTCAGCACCTCTACTTCCTCTCCTCTCACTCTTTTCTAAACTCTCTAAAATCTTTCTTTTAATTTCATAATTTAACTGAAATTGCTCTCTCCAAAATTACTAATGATTTCTTAATTGACAAAATTACCTTTTCTCAATTCTTATCCTTCTTGACTTATGTCATGCATACTCTATCCTTTCTGGGTTTTTAATGACACTACCCTAGAGGTTTTCCTTGTACCTGTCTGCTCTTTCTCAGAGGGGAAGAGGATAGAGGAAGCAGATAAGCATTTACTTAACACCTATTATATGAAAGGCACTTTTTACAGATGGTATCTCACTTGATCTTTACAACACCCACAAGGTAGAGGAATGTAGAATGTCTTCTTCCAGAGGTAAGTTCCTAGGATTTCCCACATGTATGCCTTCATTTTAGGTGATCTGGGTATGTGCAAAGCTCCATTACATACACTACAACTTTTAATCTGTTAAAGAAAGGGAACACAAATGGAAAAGAAAGGGAGAACAGTAGAGTTTCTTGTTTTACCTTGTCCTCCCTTCTCTCCTTCTTCCCTACTTTTCATAATTTCTCATTATCCTGAAGTAGTGGGCCTTTCCCTAAATTTACCGGTTCTTGCCTTTTAAGAGATGGGGGAATAATTAAGTGATTTGCTGTAAAGTCTTATCCCAGGTTCTTCTGTAGGGCTAAGGTAAAAATAATGATTCCATTTGTGTCATCCTAGTATTTAATTAGGTAGAATAGATGAGTGTGGCAGTAAATCCTTGAAAACAAAATTCCAAGGATTCACTCTAATCTCAAAGATAAATAAATGATAATTTTCTGGCACTACAAGAATCAACATAATAAAGGAGTAAAGTAATTCAAAGACTGAGTAAATGGTCTCCATGTAATTTGGACTGGTTTGGGTATTTTATCTAACAAACAAATGAAGAGAACAGTATTTTAGGTACTGTAGTACAGACTATGGAGTGCAAGTCTGACTATAAGCTCCAAATTTTATACTTTGAATTCATTCCCAAGTATAAATAATTAAGGGTGGGTATTACTGGAGATTCAATAACTTTTAAAAATTATCCTGTATTAGGAAGATTTTTTTCTCTCCTGTAGCTTATTATTTTAAATCATTGATCTGTCTCTCCATTGACACAGATTCTCTGGCCCCTCCCTAGGATTCTTCAAAAGAAAAACATTTTTTTCTTGCCACTTAAGATGAATAAATAATTTAGAGGAAGACAATGTTGAGTGTAAGAGAACTGATCAAACTCCTTCCAAGTCCTTGTAATGGCAATGTGAGAGCATAAAAGCAGACCACAACTTAGACTTCCCCAACATTTCTAAGATTCTTGGACTGTGAAATTCAAATCAATTCAAAAGGCATTTATTATATGTCTGTTATGAGCAAGACACTGGACTAGGGATGGAAATTCTCTCTCTCTCTCTCTTCCTTTCCCTCTCCCTCTTTTTCTCTCTCTCTCCCTCTCTCCATCTCTTTCTCTCCCTCTCTCTTGTCTCTCTCTCTCCCCCTCTCCCTCTCCCTCTCTCTCTCCCTCCCTCCTTCTTTCTCCCTCCCTCCTTCTATCTCTCTCTCTCCATCTCTCTCTCTTTCTCTCTCTGTCTCTCCCTCTCCCTCTTCTTATTCCTCTCCCTCTCTCTCTCCTTCCCTCCTTCTCTCTTTCCCTTCCTCCTCTCTCTCTCTCTTTCTCTCTCTCTCTCTCTCCCTCCCTCCTTTCCTTTCTCTCTCTCTATCTCTCTCTCTCCTTCCTTCCTTTCTCCAAACTACCTTATGTTTATTTATCTTCTAGACACTATGTCCCTCAGTAGGTTGTAAATTCCTCGAGAACAAAATCTACCTCCTTTATGTCTAACTCCCTAGCACAATAACAGAGAGGCCAAGAAGGATGAGGACTGAGAAAAGGACATTATCAGACATCACTGGCAGCTTTAGAGAGAGCAGTTTCAGTTAAATGATGAAACCAGAAGCCCAGTTACAGAGGGTTTAGAATCAAGTGAGAGGAAAAGAAGTGGAAGCAGATGACTTTTTCAAGAAATGAATGAGAGATATAAGAAAATAACTAGTAGAGATGGTTGGGTCAAGTGAGACCTTTTTAAAGGATGGGGAAGACATGAATGTGTCTGTAGGCAACTGGTGAATGGCTAGTACACAAGAAAACACTGAAGATTAGGAGTAACGTGGGGATGATGAAAAGGGCAACCTACTGGAAAAGATGAGCTGGACTTGGATCAAGGGTGCATGTAGAAGAGTTTTCCTTGGCAAGGAGAAGAACCTCTTCTTCCTGGGAAGACTACAAAGAGTCAGGCAGGTGACTCAATGGAGCTACTACCGTATTTTTTATTATCTTTCCCAGTGCTTTGCACAAAGACTTCAACAGAGTTACTTATACATAGTTCTTAGACATTACCAAAACTACCAATCTTATGTGAAAGTATAAACTTCCCATAGCTATGTGGCAGCAGGTATGCCAGGCTTCTCCAGCCTTAAGTCTGCCTTTTTGCTTATAACATGCTATCCTACCCCTACCTCTACTCTTAAAAAAACAACAATAACAAGAAAAATAAAAAAAAAATCATACCTTGAAAGGCTACATTTCTTTCTGCCTAAAAATTACATTCACCAGCAATAGTAAAATCCTTTTTTCTTCTTAAATAGCCTAGCTAAATGATACTTCCATGTACTGAGCATACTACAGCTTCTTGGAGTCTCAGGTGAGGCTGAGGGTGGGCACCAAAGGTGGATGAGTGAGCCTGAAAAGGGCTCAGCAAGCCCTCACACAGGAGGTACCAGTCCTCTTTGAACACCCCAGGAAATCATCTTGGTAGATGAGCTAAACCAGATTGAGGGTAAGTGATAGGCCTCAAACCCATCACTTGAGGTATATCTACCCCAAGTATGTGAAGACTTCTTCCAGTGGGATGAACTAATAAGAACAATTTGTCCCAACAGTCAAGAAGGTGGCTGAAGCAGGGGCTGCAATGTACTTAGAGCTTGGTCAGATATGAAAGAGGCCAAGGTCATCTACCACGCCCCTGGGCCAACACCAGTCTTCATGACTTTTGCCTTGCCACTTGCCTTCAGTGATGCAGGAAGAGAGAGTGAAGCTCATGACTTTGTGCAACTCTACCTCACTTAATTCTAGTTCATGTGCAGGTTAAAACATCATCTTTGTGATGTTTTAATAACCTGTGATGTCATTGATCCTCTTTGAAAATGAAGAATGAACAACAACAAAGAATGGGTAGGAATTCAACAAGTGCAAGTGTTCTAGGAGCAGGAAATAACTTGAGAAAAGGCAGGGCATGTATGGGACATGACAAATATTTTAGTTCCACTAGATCATAGAGGATATCCAATCATCAATCAATTAATCAGTTATTTATTTAGAACCTACTATGCTGCCCAGACACTGTGTTAGGCACTAGAACTACAAAGACAGAAGGAAAACTCATCAAGTAGCTTCCATTCTACCCAAAGAGATGTGTATCCATATATTGTAAGTGTATACAAAATACATACACCATTCAGAGATACATCCTACCAGTATCAGTGCAAGTTGGAGGAGAGAGCCCAGAGGAGATGCAACAACAGACATGACCAGTACAAAGCAAACTTATTTTGTTTGACAATACTTATTTGCGACAAGGGAAAAGTTTTATTGGGGGAAGGGAGAATGTTGTGTGGGATACCGATAGTGATGTAAAACAAGAGAAGAAAATAAATCGATGAAATGTTAAAAATACATAAAAGAGAACAGAAGGAATTTTAGGAGGGGCTTATGTAAGAAGAACAACGTTACTACTACTAACAAAACTAACTACTAAAAACAAACTTAACATGGTAGACACAGGGTATCATCTGCAATCTTAATTTTCAGTCCTTTGTATATGGAAATGTTCTATTTTTTGATGACTGTTAAGTTCATATTTTTAAAATATGTATTTTTAAAAAAAGAAAAGTAGTAGGGATTATGGAATAGATGAGGGATGGTGAGATGGCTGTGATTAGAACCACCTCCCTTGTTTATTTTTGTTTTAAAATTGGTAAGTTCTCATGTGGGAAAAATGCAACTGTAGGGCCTTTTCCCTTACCCTAGTAAATGCATGCACACACACACACACGCGCGCACACACACACACACACACACACACACACCACAAATCATGCATAACTTGGTCTCATGTTAAGTAAAATGAACACTTTCTTTTAACTACTAACATGAACTAAATGTCATCCTGTTCTTCAATCACATCATGACTTCTTGCCATAACCATTAAAAGTAACATAAATGAATGTAGAAAAAGCATTATTAAGTACATATTTTGTGCCAAGCATTGTACTAAGTACTAATGACACAAGCAAAAAAAATAGCATAGATAACCTTCACCCTCAGGGAACTTATATTCTAACAGGAGGCAATAAGGCATATAGGGGAGTTGTGGCCAGGAAGCAGTATTATAGTTTTTACAAGTTTATATTTGTATAAACACATTTATACATACATATACATTTGAATATACACATGTAAGCTTGTGTTAACATGCTTAACATCTCTTTAACTACTCTGTGATCTCAGAGATTGATCAACTCCTTGAGTGGTCCAGATCTCCATCGCTCCACATCTTCCTATTCTGTAAGATTTTTGTCCACATCTTTCCATAAACCCAACATGAAGGATCTTCCCAACAAATTGGAGCCGTTCCCTTGGTTTTTTTATTGACCACAGTTAAAAGTGTAGAACATGGGCTGTTCATCTACTATTGAATTATACTAATAGTGATTGACATTTATGCAATGCTTTAAGTCTACAAATCACTTTAGGTATATAACACTAAGTATCATGATAGGTTAGGTACGTTTGGAGACTAATTGGAAAAATTGAAAGGTCTGTATTCATAGTAATTCTGCCCTAGGAAGTATAGTCATGCAACATATAAATGGTTTGTGATTGTGTCCCCAGTTATGAAGAGAAAGAGATTCAAGATGAAGGAAACTTATTTACTGTGGAACAGTAATTCTAAAGAGAATAGTGGAAGAGGTGGGCAGGAGTGGAGTGGGATATAGTTGTTGTAGGATTGAGGAGAATGGGATAAAATGATAGGAATGCTATATTTTGCTCTTATATAACCAGTGATTAATTTAGGGGTAGGGAAAGAAACAGGGTGGGAAATTGTCAGCCATAGGGTATTAATTCGTAGCAGATGAAAAATAAAGATCATAGTCTGTAAAAGGTGTTGTTAGTATACAAGGGCAAGAGGGAAGAGGCTTTAGTCTCCTGCTTCTCAAATGAGGAGACGCAGAATGAGGTGGACAATGCGGTGAGGAAGTGGTCCCTAGGTCCTTTTTCCCTCTTCCTTTTCCCATCTTCCATGGTCAGAGGACAGTGAATCTTGGTCTGCTCCATCATTTTGCTTCTGCTGGTCCTCCTCTGGAGTGCCTGGGGTCAAGAAAAAGATTGTTTGGGTTTTGTTTTTTTTTTTGGTTTGTTTAGGATTGAGAAGACAACATGTTTCTAGTCAAACAAGAAAGAATCCTTGGGGGAAGCAGAAATTGAAAATCAATGAGAGACTTTATGCTATGATAAAGGCAGAAGAAAATGGGATCAGAGTCATAAGTAAAGGAATTAGCCTTAGTGATAGGTAAGGATTCCTGTTCCTCTGAGAAGAAAGAGGAAAAACAAATTATGAAGGACTATGTGAGTCTGAGACCCCACAGTAATGAAGCTGAGAAGTTTTGAAGAGTAGGGCTGGAGGAACTCAAGTCAAACAACCTCAATTTTCTTATCTAAGTAAAAGGTGAAGCCACCTGGGGGAAAAGATGTCACTGGAGGCTTGAAGAAAAAAGATTAGGTTTGGGAGAATAACTGTGGAAAAAGAAGAAGGAGAAATAAATAAGAGCGAAATAGAAGGATTATTGAGTAGTAGTTAAGGCCCAGAAAGAATCATACCTTGTGGGTGGAGTAGGGAAAGGAGTTTATTTCCAGTAAAGTTGGGGCTCCAAAGGGCACAATGGAAGGGGCAGTAGGGAATAATAAAGATGAGAACACAAGGAGAGGTACCAAGGGAACTGAGTTGGTTTTGCTTGTTCGCTTTACCTAGGCATTTGGGGGTACTGAATGATTGAGATTTTTCTAGCCACGGGGCGAGGGGTAAACCAGATATGCAGAAAAGTATAGAATAAATCAGTCCCCAAGATTTTAGATAGATTATTGATATGATGGACCCTTTTTAGATGCTATATTCTAGATAGTTCACATTGGCTTCATTGCAGGTGAGAAGGTTTGGAGGTTCTAGTGGCAGAAGATTTGCTTCCCTCTTCCCAAAAAAACCCTCAGTGTTTCCCAGTAGCCTATAGAATAAACTACAAAGTCTGTAGCCTAGCATTTGAGGGCCTCTGTGGTCTGTATCCCTTTCCCACCCTATTTCACATTATTCCTTTGCATATCCTTTCCATTTACTGATTTTGTCCTGCAGTCTTTTGCATTTGTTCAGGCTGTAAAGAACTCCCTCCAAAATTATGTCTGTTGAAGTCTTTCTCTTCCTGAAGGTCCAAGTTGGGTGCTACCTAAATGAACTTCTCCCTATCTACCTCCACCTTTTAAAATAAATGCTGAATAAATATGTAGTGGGTGAAATCAGCTCAATTCACTAAATGCCTAATAAATGCAAACCTCTGAGTTAAACATTGGGGACATAAAGATAAGACAAGACATAGTTCTTTCCTAGGGGAGGCTTATGGTCTAATAGTCAGGATAAATTGTATATACAAATGATTATGAGGCAGAATATAGAAATTGCAAAAGAGAAGTTAAGACAGTACAAAAGAAATTTAAGGAAGGAGAAATTATTTCCATGTGGATCAACAGGGAAGACTTTATGGAAGAAGCGAGTTTCTACTCTGGGCCTTGGTGGAAGGAGGGAGGGATTTTAATTGGCAGAAATGATAAAGACTGGTAGAAGGGGGAATCCATCCTATGAATAGGGGGAGCATAAGCAAAAGATATGGGAGACTTGGACACAAACAAAATATGGAGAATTTTTCTACCTGTGTTTCTTTTCGTTGATTTAGTGAAGTGTTTGCTTCTTCTGTCCCTTTTTCCCCCCTGTTCTTTTCAAGCATGAAAGTGTAATGAACAGGGAAGAGTGTTCCATGTTTGGACTGTATATTTTAAAATTGAAACAATTCAGATAGCTTAAGTAATGACCAAAGGAAGAGCATGGTAAGTTCTTGGCACTGAAAACCAAGGAAGTACAGAGTGAGTGATGGTTTTGGATAAGAAACACCATGTTTTGAAGGTGGCTGTTTTGTATGGCTCTGGGCAGGGCCATACTATGTCATCATGAGATTTAATATATGGCTTTCTGCTTCGGAAATCAAAAAGTTTTCTCAGCCCCCACAAGGTTCTTTGGTCTTCCATGAAAATGAAAGGGGATAGGGAGAAACAAATTTTGTTCCTAAGTGCTGCTCTGAAATCCAAATTACAGCTTTCCAGAGGTTATAAAAAAGTATGCTGAGGTTTGCATGAGGATCAAGTAACCGTTCCTTTCTGAAAACACAGGTTTTTATCCTTTGTATTGTTGTCTTGCATTTTCTGGTATTTTTCATACTTTGTTTCTATTTACAAATATTCATGGTGGAAATTTTGAGCAAGAATCATTCAGCTGGCTTTGAATTATGCAAGTGTCATAAAAATGTTCTTTAGAAATTGCAGTTCCAAGTTTTTTTTTATATTCAGATGACTCAGAGAGAGCTTCACTTGCAGACTACCCATTTGGCATGAAAAAAATGGTCTGTCAAAACTTCAGATTTAGTCTTGAAATAAAGTCTGAAAGTCTTCATACTACATATTTGTTTTATTGATTCGTTTCGTTTTTGACATAACAGATTCTTCCCAGCAAACACTCAAACAACTCCCCTCCCATCACAAACACAAAGTATATTCCTTGAGAATAGTTAAGCAAATCCTCCTGCCTAATTGGGTAACTGTGATGGATAGTATATGTGTAACATGTGGGGCTCACAGAAAAGCTGCCCCAGGTTACAGGAAGTATAAAATCACTCAAAAGCCATATTGTACCATTCCCACTTATGTTTTACTCTTACTAGCAATCTAGAAGCCACAATTCAAAGCAAACAGTTAATAAAAGAGGTTAGCAAGAAAAGTAACAATAGAGCATTCCCTTGATAAACTCAGGGTGCATTCTCCCATGAATAAACACATAATTGGTGAGAGGAGGGGAATGCTTTCATAGAACATGTGGAAGAGCACACATCTGGGGAATACGCATGGTCAGGGTACACATGTGGAGAGTTGTAAACGTAGGGAAAATTCGAGGGCAGGGTACACGCATGGAAGCGTAATTTGTGTCTCTGGTGCCGTAGGATTGTCGTTGGGCACATCACTGAGCTATTCCTGCTATGCCAGCTCTTGCACCCATCCCTAGAGACTTGACTGTATAGGTGGTGCATGGCATGTCATCTTTACTGGGTGGTACTCTGGTAATCTCACAGATGCAGATAATCGTTGCTCTTCTGAGGACATAGTTGTTTTCATTTCTAGCTTCTGTTTCTAGCTTCTGCCTTCAGTTTGAGTTCTCAGCTGAGAAGTCAGGTCTTTCCCATGAAAGGAGGAGTGTGCTTTGTTTTCTTTATTTTAGCTTAGAGCCCAGAATCTTAAGCTTCAGTCATTTCAGAGGGAGTAGAACAAAAAAACCTTTAACTAGTTTCTTTTCATTCAGAGAAGAATCTATTATCTCCTAGAGCCTTGGCCACGTATAACTGTTTTTCTCTAGAAGAATAGCCTTGTTTTCAGGGTCCAGGCTGCTTGGAACACCACAATCAATCAGCTAAGTGGTGCTTGTGGGCACTCTGTCAGTCTTTGAACTTCTTTTCTCCAGCTCAACAAGAGCAAGGACTCAGTTACTTTAAAAAACAAAAACAAAAACAACACAACATTTAGAACTGTGAATCTTTATGTGCATCTTGTTTACAAGTTTGTTGTTTGTAGTTCGGTCTCCGCTATATAGTTAATAGGACATTTTCACACACACACATAGCCCATCTCTTTTCTTATCTAGCGCTAAGGTTGGATTTTTTGAAGCTAGAAATCACGTAATCTGTGTCCTGGTTTCTTCATCTGTAAAATAAGGTGGTTGGTCTCAATGGCCTCTAAGATCCCTTCCAGCTAGAAATCTATGCTTCCATCATCTTTGTTGATGGATATCCCCTGGCCTGGAGTACCTTCTCTCCACTTTGCTTATCTACTTTCTACCTGTCCTTCAAGGCTCATTAGTTCAGGCTCCTCATGTGCTCCACAAAGCTTTCCCTCCAAGAGCAATTCCTTTTCTGAAGTCCTATATTACTAATTTGAGACAGCCTATACTTGTATTATTTTTCATCTACATATCTCCATCCTTCTTCCACAACTAGAATTTTAAGCTCCTAAATGCATCTGAGAAGCTCTGAAAGAAAATATGAGAGAGAAGAGGTATTAGGCTTGCATACCAAACTGACGGTCTACAGAACTGTTGTGCTGACCTCATTGTTGTGTGCCTGGGAAACCTGGACAGTCTACCAGAGCAATGCCAGGAAATTGAACTGCTTCCATTTGAATTGTTTTAGGAAGATTTGGAATATTGTCTGGCAAGACAAAGTACCAGACAGTGAGGTCCTCTCTTGAGCTGAACTGCCAAGCATTCAAACTCTACTGCAGAGAGTACAACTCCAATGAGCTGGCCTCATGAAGCCTGAATGCCCAATGTACATATACCTAGTCCTAAATCTATGACCCTGGGCAAGTAAAAGCTATATCTTAGTCTGAATTTCTTTAATCAGACAATAACATTGCTATTATCATAGCTGAAATCACTGGTGGAACAGGAATTCTGATGGCAGGAGATGTGAGTTGTTATTATCAATTAGCACTGAGTATCCACTATGCACTTTCAGAACAGATAATTTTGATTATATTAAATCGAAAAGCTTTTATACAAACAAAACCAATGTAACCAAGATTAGAAGGAAAGTAGAAAGCTGGGAGATAATCTTTACAGCAACTGTCTCTGATAAAGGCCTTGTTTCTCAAATATATAGAGAAATGAGTCAAATTTATGAGAATATAATATATCTCTAAATGATAAATGGTCAAAGGATATGAACAGGTAGTTTTCAGGTAAAAAAAATCAAAGCTATCTATAAGCATATGAAGAAGTGCTCTAAATCACATTTGATTAGAGAAATGCAAATTAAAACAACTCTGAGGTACTACTTCTCATCAATCAGATTGACTAATATAACAAAAAAAAGGAAAATGATAAATGTTGGAGAGGATGTGGGAAAATTTGAACATTAATACATTGTTGGTGGAGTTGAGAACTGATCCATCCTTTCTGAAGAGCAATTAGAAGTATGCCCAATAGGCAACGAAACTGTGCATTCCTTTGATCCAGCAGACCACAATGAGGTCTGTATCCCCAAAAAAGGGATCATAAAAATGGGAAAAGGACCTACATGTGCAAAAATATTTATAGCAACTCTATTTGTGGTGACAAAATATTGGAAATTGAGGGGATGCCCACCGATTGGGGAATGACTGGACAAACTGTGGTATATGAATGTAATGGAATACTATTGTGCAATAAGAAATAATGAACAGGCACATTTCAGAAAAACCTGGAAAGACTTGTACAAACTGATGCAAAGTAAAATGGCAGAATCAGGGAAACACTGGACACAGTATCAGTAACATTGTGTGATGATCAACTTTGAATGACTCAGCTTTTCTCAGCAGCACAATGTTCCAACACAATTACAAAGGACTCGCAAAGGAAAATGTTATCCATATCCAGATAAAGAACTGATGAACTCTGAATGTAGATAGAAGTATATATTTTTTTCATTTTATTTTTTCTTATGTTTTTTCCCTTTTGAACTTCTTCCACAACCATGATAAATAAATATGTTTTATATGATAGCATATGTATAAACTATATCAAATTGTCTACCATTTTCAGAAAAGGGGAGGGAAGGAAAAAAATTTGGAACTCAAAATTTTATAAAAGTAATGCTAAAAATTTTGATATGTAACTGTGGGAAAAAATAAAATAATATTTAAAGCAAAATAAAAATAGATAAGAAAACAGTCTTGGAGATGTTAAGTGACTTGCCCAATATTATACTGATTGTAAGTATCTGAAGTGGAATGTGAATCCAGGTTTTCTGATTCCAAATTTGAGGCTTTTCCCACTGAAAAACCACTCTCCCAGTTTTATGAGTAAAAGAACGTTGGCACTAGGAGAATTCAGAAAACATTGGTTTGGCCATAATATTTTGCTACGAAAGGACAAACAAAACTGAATACTCCAGCAATAACCATGAAGGTATGAAGAAACATTATTGATAGTCAAGGCATGTGAAAGACAGAAAAAAATACAATATATGGCAGGCGTTGTTTCATATGGAAACTCTGATTTACTCAGTGGTGTCATATCACAACCTGCCTAAATTCAGAAAAGTCTCAGAAAATTGTCTGAGGTCAGTGAAGTTAAATGATTTGCCCTCAGTTACACAAAGGGATTTGAATCCTCATGTTCCTGCTTAAAATTCTAGCATCTATCTGCCATTATATACTGTCTCTAAAGTGGAAAGCTAAAGGAACTGGGAATTCAAGTCATTGACTTCTATGTCTGACTTCCCCAGTGACTTGTAGAGCAAGTTGTTTGAATGATTATGTGTTTCACTTTAGCCATTATAAAATGGGGATGATAATACCTTCTCCTCTGCTAAATGTATATGAATGTTGTTAGAATAGCTGGTAAGGTGAAATATTTTGGGATCCTCATAATAAAACTAGACATACCACATTACATAACATTGACCCTTTATTTCTATTTTTTGATAGATTTCAGAAAATCCATGTAAAAGAATACTTTTATTAATCTTGACCCACTTACTTTCTCAGGTGTTCTGATTTTTTTTTTTTTGCCATTTTTGAATCAATATCTTACACCACGATGGAAGAAGTCACAGATTCATAGAAAACATTCATTGGTTCATTTCAAAGATTTTAGTGCTCTTAAAAATTTTTAAATAAATACTTAATTCAGACTTTCTTAAATCTCTGAGTTTATTGGACCACCCTTTATTTTGCAGAGGACAGTGGGTCCAAAAGAGGTTGAGAGACTTGCCCAACGCCATTTAGGTAATACATCGCAGGGCTAGGATTCAGACTCAGGTCCTCAGTCAGTCAGTTAGTTAGTTATTCAACTGGCATTCATTAAGACCTGAGAAAAATTATACAAGGGTCCATTGATTAGGTACTGCTGTCAATCACCGAATCAATGATTCAGAGATAGTTAGCTACAGAAACTTATCAATCAGTTGGGGAGCCTAGATCATCAGTTTCAGCAACCTTACCTAGAACGTGAACATACACTCAGCATGGGAATAATGGAATTTTACAGAAAGGAGGAGGAAAAGCTAAGGGGATAGACAACAGAGCGGGAAATGACACCTGCCAGCTAGTCAAAGCTAAGCCTGTGGCTTGTTTCCTAACCTTGATTTTGTAGTCGTTGTGATCTTCTAGTTTATAGCAACAATATCTGAAAACTCAAAAGAGTGAAATTAGAAGAATAAAAAGAACAGTGAAAACAAGAAGCCTGAGTCAGGGTTTCTCTTTTTATAGTGCCTCCTATATACCAGGCATTATGACAAGTGCTAAGTATGCAAAGAAAAGGGAAAACACAGTCCCTGCTCTCAAGGAGCTTGTGGTCTAATGAGGAAGACAACATACAAATATTTACAAACTAGATATGTGTGTGTGAGTGTACAATACATACACATGTATGTATGAATGTACAATGCATACTTATGTGTATATGTGTGTATACATATATGCATATATATATTTATATGATAAATTGGAGATAATCAACTGAGGAAAGGTGCTATCATTAAGGCGGAGTAAGGAAAGATTTCTTTCTTGTTTTTTTTTTGAGAAGGGAAGGTTGGGCAACTGGGGTTGTGACTTGCCCAAGGTCACACAGCTAGGTGTGTGTGTGTGTGTGTGTGTGTGTGTTAAATGTCTGAGGCCAGATTTGAACTCAGGTCCTCCTGACTCCAGGGCCGGTGCTCTATTCACTGCACTACCTAGCTGCCCCAAGATTTCTTTACAAAACGTGGGACACTTGAAGGAAGCCAGGGAATCTAAGAGGCAGAGATGAGGAGGGAAAGAGTTCCAAGCATAGAGGACAGCAAGTGAAAATGCGTTGGCATCTGGAGACGGGGTGTCTAGTAGGAGGAATAGCAGGGAGGATGCAGTGTTACTGGATTGCAGAGTACCTGGTGAGAGAAGGAGGGTGTAAAGTGAGAAAAGATTAGAAGACTTTAAAAGTCAAACAAAGAATTGTAAAACTTTATAAGAAGTCCTCAGACCACAAATCTACTGCCCTTTCCACAGTGGAATGCTGATTTTAATTTAATTTAATTTTAATTTAATTTCATCATTTTTTTTCTATCCCTTTCTCTGATGAAGATGATTGCAATGACATCATTGTGTACTACAACAACATGCTTAAATTTAAAAGATCATAAGATTTAGAGTTGGAAAATCTAAAAATAGTTTAACTCCATTTTATCAATGAGGGAACTAAGGTGTTGGTAAGATATTGATTGTTATTGGCTAAAATAGTTTTAAACACTTTTGCTTCAGTGATTGACTTCCTGTGACTAAACTTCGGTAGGAAACAGGAATAATCTTTTCTTTCATCCATTTTCCACACTCTTTTTTTTTGCATCAGGGATTACTTAAGTATAACAGGTTGGAGTTGCCTTTTTATGCATAATATTTGTTCTTTTCATTCTTCTAATTTAATATAACTTTTTCTCTTTCCATTTAGTAGGGGAATTCTCTTTTTATGTGTTATCTCCTCTAAAGTATGAGGTCCCTGAGAGAAAGGACTGTCTCATCTTTTCTATTTGTATTTCCAGCATTTAACACAATGGTTGGCAAAGAGTAAGCACTTAAAAATGGATTTTCATACCCCAAATATGCCAAATTCCTCAGTATATGCAAGGATAGTACCCTGGAAACAATTCACTACTAGATAGGGCAGTCACCCAGAGACTAACTGCATAGCCCCCTGAGAAATCTAGTTCTGTGTCCCCACAGAACGACATACATTCAAAACTGCAGAGTAAGATATGGGAGCAAATACAAAGTTTGAAGTTTTGGGAAGAATGGTGGGATCAGGGAGCAGCAGCTCAAAAATGGAATTGGAGACAAAGCTAAGTTCTGGAAAAAGATGAGATAACCATAGCAATTGGGACTGCAGATTGAGAGTAGAGGCTGGCAGCTTCTGGCCTTGGCCTTCCACTGTACTGTGAAGAATGCTTACTGCATTTGGAAGGACAGTGAGGAAACTCCTCAAAGGTATCTTACCAGATTCCCTTTTCCCTCTCCACCTGCCGGTATGCTAGGAAAAGCAAACTTTTATGATCTACTCTCTAATTATGTTATATTGGCACTTCTGTCCTAATTATTTCTTTTTCCATAAAATATCTGTGATTCACTCAGACACATGCATTTCCTTGTCCAAAGGGGACAGTTTGGTGGGAGAATTGGGAGAATGTCTCACATAGTAAAAATCAATTCTAGTATATTACCCCATCTCCCAAGACCCACTAGCATGGGGCTCTCTCCTTATTGGTATAGATGAAGATCTTACCCTATATGGGGCATGCTGATGAGACACGGAGAGCTTTAGTTCTTAGCAAATTTCCCCTTTGGGACTCTCCAAAGGAAGATCAATCCCCTTTGGGAACTCTTCAAGCAAGTGTCCCCTTTGGAAGTCTCCAGAGACCAGACCCTTTTGGGGACTTGTCAAGATTTGTTCCAGTGCCTCTGGCACTACTGGTTTCCAGCTTCAAGAGAAAAGATGGAAGAGGCCAATCCCACTTCAGGTTGCTAAAGGAAAAGACTGAGAAGATATGAGAAGAGTGGATAGTTTCCATCATGTCCCTATTCCCAGCTTTCTACTCTAGAGACTTTGGGGAGTTTCCCCTCGGTTGAGATCCAGGATCTTCTCTCTTGCTTAAGATGAATTACCTTGCTCCCAATGAGAGTGCTCCTTCACCCTGTTGTCTGGTATATTGCATATTTTTTTTCTGATTTCTGTTTTGCTATGATTTGGATAAATGGGTTTCATTGCTATGTGCTATGTGTATTCATTGTAGAATTGGTATTAGGTGGGAAAAAGGTCAAGCCTTGAAGCTTGGTCAAGCTTGGGATCTCCCTTCCCACCAAAATAACAAAGTCATCAGAAGTTAGATAGTCCCTCAATGAACAATATTTAAGGAAGCAGATAGATATGTTCCTAGCCATGTACCATGTAGCCATGTATTTTCTCTGAGGAGGGCAGAGTGGTGGCCTCTGACCCCAACCTCCTGCTTTCCCTCCTGACAGGAATGAAAAGCTCACTTGGAGAAGGATGGGGGAGAAGAGTCTAGGTATCTTTTCTGTCTTCCTTTGAGCCTCATAAGGAAGGACAGCGTCCTCAGTACAAGTGGAGTTTCACTATACAAGTGGGACCCTCTTCCATATATCAGTTTGGTGGATTAGAAGCCAGAAGGCAAGATTGAATCAATATTTACTTGATTTTACTCTTACTAACAACTTAGTTATTGGAAAATAGAGACTCTTGCTGCTAGCCTGGATTTGTGATCTAGTTATGAGTGTGGCAAGGGCCCTTGAAACTTGATTGTTGTCCTTCATTTCCAAAGAGAACCGAAATGACATCACCATGTTGGAGTCAAGCTATAGTGTGGCTGAATGATCAGACCCTTATGAGTTAGGAAGATTCTACCACAGATCAAGCACAAATAGTTCACATGAACATTTTGAGTGGAGATGTCTAAATCTGTGCATGTCACGTTCTCTTGAGCTACTGCAATTCTGCTTTGCTCATAGAGCACAGAACCTTCTTCTATGTGAACACACTATGCTGGGTGGTCCTGTGTCTCCTGCGTCATGTAATCGATTCCAACAGAGAGACCTTGAGAGTGTCCTTGTGTCACTTCTTCTGACCTCCATGTTAGCACTTGCCTTGTGGGAGTTGTCTATAAAATAGTCTTTTAGGAAAACTTACGTTTGACATTCAAACATGGCCAGCACATTGGAGTTGCATGCACTGCAGAAAAGTTTGAATGCTGGGCAGTTCAGCTCAAGAAAAGACCTCAGTGTCTGGTACTTTATCTTGCCAGGTGATCTTCAGAATCTTCCTAAAACAATTCAAAATGGAAGTGATTTAGTTTCCTAGCACGGCTCTGGTATACTGTCCAGGTTTCCCAGGCCTACGAGTTCAGCATAGTGGCTCTGTAGACCTTCACTTTGGTATGCAGTCTCTCCCACACATTCTTTCAGGGATTCCCAAACACTGAGCTAATGCATGAATCTACCTCATCATCTTTGTGCACATCCCTGGAAAATAGACTATCAAGGTAAGTAAGCTTATCCACAACATTCAACGTTTCTCCATTTGCTACAGTAAATGGTTCCGCATGTGGATGGTGTGTTGCCGGCTGGTGTAGAACCTCTGTTTTCGTGGTGTTGTTAGGCTAAATTTAGCAAAAGCAGCAGAGATCAATCCATACGTTGTTGCATCTTGGCCCCAGAAGCTGCATTGCGTACGTAATCATCTGTAAACAAAATGTACCAACTCTCCCTCTACTTTAGTCTTGGCTTGTGACATTTTCAAGTTAAATAATTTACCCTCAGTACAGTAGCTGACCTTTATGCCATTTTTGTCCTTGTTGAAGGTGTCTGATAACATTGCTGAAAACATCATGCATGGGAGCAAGCACACAGCCCTGATTCACTCCACTGTTGCCTGGAAAAGGAAGAAAATATTGTCCATTAACCAGAACCTGTATAAGCATGCCATCATGAAACTCTTTGAAGCTAAGCATTACCCCATTTAACCTTACCTCTTCAGTCTAGAGAGACTGGAAGCCAAGAGGCAGAGGGAAACTGCTAGGAGGGATACCCTACCCCAAACCATTCTTAAGGGGAAGAGGTGGGCATTGGCTGTAAAGATTTTAATTTTTAGGTTGGGAGATGGGAATGAAGCGAGCACACTAGCGGTGGTTAAATTTGGTAGCCCTAACATCCACCTATGATCAGAAGAATATCAATAGATTAGGTGTATATTCAAGTTTTGTTCTTGACCTTATGGCCTAGTTGTAAAAACTGATTATTAACTTCATAAAGGGGATGATGGAAAACAAAACAATACTGGTCAAACATGTCTGACTCACAAAGTTGTAAGGAAAGTATATTTTAAATCTTTTACAAGGGTGAGCAATTATTATTATTAATATTATGGCAAAGTGAAAAATTATGCTTGTATCTACTCATTTATCCTCAAGGAATGTTATTTTTCTAAGATTAACTGTCCTAAGGACTATTAAATCATTAGGCGGTAAACTGAAATGTCAGCACAAACATAATCTACTAATTTAATACCATTATCCACTCATTTAAGAGATAGAGCGGAGTAGCGTATAAAGGACCAACCTCTGATTTCAGCATACCTGAGTTCAAGTACTGTCTCTGATAGATGGAGCTCCACTCTGAGTAAGTTCCTTAACATATTAGTGTTTGTAGCAACTCTCTAAGATGATCAATTGCAGAATTGGTGATCATCCCCATTAGTAGAAGGAATTTTGTCACCCCAAACTTCATTTATTCATGAAATCACAAGTCCATCATCCCTTCTTTTCCCTACTACCACACACAGAATCCTTTGATTTAGAACAATAGGACACATATCTGGGACAGATGCTACAAGGATGATGGGTTGGGCACAGAACTGAATAGGAGGAAGAGAGCAAACTGCATTTCATTTGGGAAATCATATACAAAAGTTCATCTTTTTTAAATTAAGATTTTCTACTAGTGCTGCTGAATGCTTGCAAAAATTAGAACAGCGCAATTATTGAGGTATCAAAATCTATTCTCTCCATACTGGTATGTCTTTCATTTTGCACGTGAGGCAAGAATACTCAATTGTGTGAGCCCATTATTTCATAATAATGACTTTAATAGTAGCTAATATTTGTATTACACTCTGAGGTTTGCAAAGCACTTAAGCTTACCTCAATATAGCCTCACACCTCTATGAAGTAGGTACAATTGTTATCCCCATTCTACAGATGAGGAAACTAAGGTTTACAGAGGTGAAATGAGTTTCCCAGGGCTACACAGCTGGTGTGTCCAAGCAGGATTTCAGACTCATATCTTCCTGATTCCAATACTCTATTCACTATGCCACCTAGTTGCCTCTACATGTCTTACCTATTTTTCTGAGTCCCATAGGTCTGTGCACCTGACCCAAATGCCTCTAAACTGTCTGCCTAACACTTATTGCTGTTATTCCTAAGTGCAGGGAATAGCATAAGGGATATTATCTCATAAATTAGGATCTAAAAAGAATTGAGCCAGTCATGTAACAGGTGAAAAAGGTAACAGAAAGACAGTCTTAGTTCTGCTTTGGTACCCACAAAATATTAATTAAAATAAAAAGGCCTCCAGATCTTCTATAGAAATCTCAGGGAGAACATGGATGAGAACTGTGCAGGACAAGAAGTCAGGAACAGGTTGCAATTTTCAGTGATGGAGGGAATACTGACATTGATGAACCAGGATGGCATTTAGAAAGTTTGAGAGACATATTTTCTGGGTAATTTAATCATTTTATTAATAGTGGCAGCATGTTTATTAATGAAAGGCAAGTCATTTGGCTGTCTCTCTTTTAAACCAAAAATAATCATGAAGGCAGGCTCATATGCCCTTTGGAAGAGGAGTGTTCCTGAGGGTGGCAATCAACTCTGATTGGTAACTTTACAAAGAGAAGGGAGCTTTCTCCAATGAGGGACTGAGAGTGACATCACCTCACTCTTGGCCAGAGACATTATCCCTATACTCAGACCACCCCTAGCCTTGGGCAATCTAGACAAAGAATCTACATCCATTGGGGTGGCTAGTGGCGCAGTGAATAGAGCACCAGTACTGCAGTCAGGAGGAGCTGAGTTCAAATGGGGCTTCAGACATTTAACACAAAACTAGCCGTGTGACCTTGGGCAAGTCACTTAACTCCAATTGCTCTGCCTTCCCCCCTCCAAAAAGCAAACAACAACAACAACAACAACAACAACACACACACACACACACACACAAGAATCTACATCCCTCACCCAAGCCTGAGCTTCTGGTGTGAAGTACCAATACCCAGAAGGAGGTGAATGTTAATCCTATCTTCTATTAATCCTTTCCTTGAGAGATTGAAGAAGGAAACAGGATGGGAAAAATAAAAGCTTGGATCTCCCTGATTTTAATGATTGGCTATTAATATGAAAGAGAAACAATCATTTCTCTCACCAGATATGCCCAGGTAGGACAGTCTCTAAGGTCTCATTGTAAATTGTAAAGGACTGTGAGTTGCTTTGTGAATTATTATATCTAAGGTTTTTTTGAAGCTGGTGGTTATGAAGTTCAGCAAAGCAATTCACGTAAAAAGCTCTGGGTTCAAAGATCTCTTCCTGAGTCATAGAACTGACCCTGGAAAGTGGGCTTTTTGCCGCAGAGATTTATCCATTTCCATGAACAATAACAAGAAAAACAGTAGGAACTCTTCTGCAGAAGAGTGTTTAGAAGATACTGAAGAGCAGGTCCAGGTGCCCAGGGCACAAAAACACTCACATGCCTGTAGAATAGCTAAGTTCAGCAAAATGAACGAACTCTTTGTCAGCCTTGACATCTTGTGGCTTACTTTGCTATCCAACACCTGCAGCCCTGTCCCAGGCATCACCACGCGTTAGCCTCCACAGACTTTGTGGCAGGGTCCCCATCCTGGGCTTGACCTTTCTTCTGCTTACACACTGTGTATTGCCTCCAGGTCTCCCACTTCAATAACTGTTCTTGGTTATTGATGCTGGCTGGTTCTAAAGATTCTGCAAAGTTCATTAAGTGGGGATCTCAAACCAAGTCTGGAGAGATGGAGAGACGTCTCAGACCGATGCTTGCTCAGAACGTAGCCTGGGCTGCCTCCAAGCTGCGATGTCATCGCAGCCTCTTACTGCGTTTGGAGTCTGGAGAACAGACATCCTTACTCCGTCCAGCTGCCTTCCTGGCTGTCAGTGAAGCTACTGAACACCCAGAAACATCCATATAAGGAAAGACTTCATGGGAAACCCCACACAATGCAATTCTGCTCTTCCTTATGGCCTGAAGTTTTGCTTAGATCAATTCTTCCCCACCTGAAGTCAACAGGGTTTTATCCTATCTTAGATTCAGTGGCAAGAATCAACATTTTCTCACCTAGATTTGTGATTATTTTTCAGTTGTTTCAATTTTGTCCATTCTTCATGACCCCATTTGGCAAAGATACTAGAGGATTTGCCATTTCCTTCTCCAGTTTATTTCCTCATAGATGAGGAAACTGAGGCAAAGAGGGCTAAGTGACTTGCCCAGGATCACACAGCTAATATCTAAGGCTGGACTTGAGCTCAGGGAGATGAGTCTTTTTGACTCTAGGCCTGATACTCTATCCATTGTACCACCTAACTTTCCTTTTTCCTGGTCTAGTTAAATGACACTTCCATCCACTAGCAGAAAAGTAATGCGATTTTTTCATGTTAATAGCGCTTTAAGGGTAGCAAAGCACTTTCATATCTCATTTAATTCTCATAGAAATCTTGGGAAGTGAGTGTTATTATTGTCACCATTTTACAGATGAGGAATTGAGGGAAACAGGATTAAGTGACCTGCTCAGAATCACATAGCTAGTAAGTACCAGAGGTTGGATTCGAACTCAGGTCTTCCTCTAGGTTCAGCGTTCTATCCACCTACCTGCCTTATATCACACTTCACCTTCTCCCAGTTACTGTGCTAATATTACCCCATACTTAAAAGAGAACTTCCTGGTTTTGTGTCTCTCCTACTCACCAAAATTAGAATACATATGTCACTACCATAGAACTTATGCAGCCTCCATCCTAGTAGGGCACAGCATGGAGGAAGGGAAAACACTATTAGAGGTTGTAGGCTCACACAGATCTAGAGCTAGAAGGAATCTTGTGGGTTAACTAGTTTAACCCCATCAATTTACAGATTAAGAAACTGGCCTGGAGAACTTAAGCACCCTCCCCATGATCATACAGGTAGTCACAGGACAAAAATTGTCCAAGGATTCATTGATTAGGTACTGCTGACAATCATACACTCAAGGACTGCAGAGATAAGGAGGAAAAATCAACCCTGGGGGTGGGTAGGTGAAGCAGTGAATAGAGCACTGGCCCTGGAGTCAGGAGGACCTGAGTTCAAAAATGGCCTCAGACACTTAACACTTACTAGCCGTGTGGCCTTGGGAAAGTCACTTAACCCCAATTGACCTCCAAAAAGCAAAAAAAAACAATCAACCCTGTAGATTATTATGTTCTAAGTGTAGGCTTCACTGTGTATAAGAGTCAGTGATAGCTTCAGCATCAGTTTTAGGCTATATCACTTAGGTTTGGTTACATTAGCAGGATGGATACAATGGAATTTCAAAGAGCAAATTGAAAAAGATAATGATTTATACACAAAGAACAGAGGACAGAAGGAAAATGTCTATATGAAATGAAACAGGAAACTGGCCAGTCAACACTAGTTGATATAGCAAGCTTGATTTTGTGACCTCTAGCTAACTACCTGATGTCCTAACCTTAAGTAAGTGGTAGTAAGAAAGTCAAGCCAGAAATTGTCCTATCATAGTAGCAAAGCTGGGGTTTGAAGCTTGGTCCTCTGTCTCAAATTAATTAGATTTCCCATGGTACCAGGGTTCTGGAGATCACAGTGAAATCACAAATAAGATGGACTGAACCTATCTTATAAATGACAAGCACTCTAGCTGGGTATGATTATGGCTCAGAGCCTGTGGCTGTGTGAAAGTTTCCTGAAATGGGCAGACAGGAGACCTGAGTTCTAGTACCTTTTCTAGCCCTAACCAACTATGTACTAGGTGAGACACTTCCAGTCTCCTCATCTGTAAAATTGGCGGGGTGGGGGCGCGAGAAGATATGCTCTTAAGATACTTTCCCTCTCTAGCTTCCAGAATGTTTCACAATTTTGAAAAGTTTTGGTCCAGGAGGCGCAGTGGTTAGAGCACTGATCCTGAAATCAAAAAGACTGCTCCTTCTGAGTTCAAATCTTGCCTCAGACACTTACTAGCTGTGTTACCCCAACAAATCAGTTAACCTTGTTTGCCTCAGTTTCCTCATCTGTAAAATGGGCTGGAGAAGCAAATGGCAAAGCACTCTGGCATCTTTGCCAGGAAAACCCCAAATGAGGTCACGAAGAGTCAGACACTCCTTGAAAAACAACTAAACAGCCACAAAGTGAAAACAAGTTGGCACAAACTGAAGGAAGGATCTGGTGGCACTGGACCTAGAGGTGTGGCTGCTGCCTGGGTCATAAGAGGTGTCAGGGTAGCAAAATCTGGCAGCTTGAGTTGGTTAAATATTTGATTACTGACACTCCAACTAACCTCAGGTAAAATCAGGGGAATGAAGCCCTGGGGACTCTAGTTTCACTTCGTTTAAAACAGTCCAGAACTTGATATCCTTGGGCATCTGAAGGTTCCTAGGGGCAAATTGAAGAGTATTTCTCTATTCTTCCTTTTATTTAAATTAAATTAAACTCAATTAAACAAACATATAAATTAGTGATGCTAAGACAGAATTCCAGAAATAGTACTCCTGCCCTCTAGGGGCTACATTCACCTAGGGTAGAGAGGTGTAAATATAATACAATGGAATTTGAGCAGGGAGAGATTGCCAAGAATTGGGGAATGGAGAAGAGAGATCTCTTAACAAAAGATATTTTAAGAAAAACACTTTTAGCAAGTAGGTTGTTCACATATATTAATTGCTTTTGGGGCGGAGCCAAGATGGCAGAGTAGAAGCAGGAAAACTCTGCAGCTCCCACATAGCCACCTCAAATACCCATAAAATATGACTCTAAACAAATTTTAGGGCTCCAGAACTCACAAAATTACAGAAAAAAACACTTCTCCCACTGAAGGTAGCTTGGCAGAAAGGGCTCATCACAGCACGCTGGAAGCCGAGCCCAGCCCAGCCTGAAACCATGGCTTGGCCCCAGGGCAGCCAGGTCAAGCCACAGCTGGAACACTTGGGAGAGTGGATCACTGGCAGCTGTGGCAGTTTCCAGAACTATCAATCCATAAGAAACAGGGACAAAGTGAAAGGTCAGTGGAACTCAGCTAAATTTGGGGGAGAAAACTGGTCTGGCCAAACTGCCTCGAGGGCAAGGAAGCTGCAGAAGCGGTGGCCTGGCCGCCGCTTCCACATGGTTGCTTCAGAAGCTTTTGGCCTACAGATTGCAGGGGGGCCAAGCAATCATTCGGAGGCTAAGTGCTCTTGTGTTGAGCTGCCTGAATCTGGATCACGGTCTTGGGTGGTGGTCCTGGGGTGTGTTTTCAGTGAGCCAAAGCTGGTGGGGGCTGCAGCAGCCTCCTAATAGCTCCAGCAGCTGCAAAAACCCCAGCAATTTGGGACAGAGCTTTCCCCTCTGGAAGCAGAATTCCACAGAGCTAAAAAGTCAAGTAATTGACTGGCAACATGAGCAAGCAAAGGAAGCAAAGTAAGAACAGCAATCAAACTTTAGATTCCTTCTTTGGAGACAAAAAGGATCAAAGCAAGGAACGGGAAGAAGATAACACAGTCAGAACTCCCACACCAAAAGCTTCCAAGAAACATGTAGAATTCCTACAAGCCATAGAGCAACTTAAGAAGGATTTT
>CM053584.1:79753398-79787404 GCA_028627135.1 Pseudochirops cupreus
AAGTTAACATTTTAATGTCAGTTTTAAATGCCAAGCATCATCACGTATAATAACAACTAGCATTTATTGTTTAAAGGTTTACAAAGTTGTATACATGTTTTGATTTGATTTTCACAACAACCCTGGGAGATAGGTGCTATTGTTATCTTCCTTTTACAGATGAGGAAAATTGAGGCTGAGGCTAAGTGACTTGCTCAGGATCCCACAACTGGTAAGTATCTGAGGCAGGATTTGAACTCAAGTCTTTCTATCTATAAGTGTGATTCTTTAGGTACAGTGCCACCTATTTTGTGATATATCATGGAATTAGAGAGCCATTAAAAAAAAAACCAGACATAATCTAATCCCTTTGTTTTATTGATGAGGAAAACTGAAGCCCAGTGAGGTTTGATAATTTATCCAAGATCGCATGGCTAAGTCCTTTTATCAGGAAAAAGCACAGAGTGTCCCAAAAATCTTAGTGAAGCAAAGCTTTAACCTGCACTAAGGGACACTCTACATAGGGACTGGCTCTGAGATTTCATTGCTGTAGGGAATTCCTCGATTAGGAAACTCCTCTCTGTGCAAGATTGGTACATACTCTACAACTTGAGTTTTAGGGTGTCATCTGTATCTCTGATTTAGTGACTTAGGTCACTTAACTCAGAGGTTAAGTGACAAGGGTCACAGAAGCAGTATGTGTTGAAGGTGGAACTTACTAAAGCCAGCTTTCCATCCACACTGCTTCTCAGGGAAAGAAGAATTAAATATTCTTCATATTATTATATATAAAAACTCTGTACTTACTTAATTGGTACTGTACGTGTTCAGCTTGAAGAAAATCAGACTCAGAGGAGACCCTATGGCAGTATTCAGATACTTAAAGGGCTGTCATACAGCAGGGATTAGATATGTTCTGTGTGGCCCAGAGAGCAGAAGCAGGAGCATTGAATGAAAGCCATGAAGGGGCAAACTGAGGCCTGATATCAGGAGATATGTCCTAACAATGAGATGAGGAGAAAACTCTGAGCTAGTATCCAAGCTCCTGAAAGCTCTCTTGGGTCTCTCAAGCTGCTAGGCAGTAACCCTGAAGGATTAGGGGAATTTACTGATAATACAGTTCATTACTCACCTACTGGTGTGTTCCTCCATTGATTATTAGTAGATATCAACAAACTAGCCAATTGTTTGGTTTTTCTTTCAGCTAGACAATGCAGTGCATGTAGCATTGCACTTGGCAACAGGAAGTCCCAAGTCAAAATCCTGTTGTAGACATTAGCTATATGACCCTGGGTAAGTCACTTAACCTCTTACAAGCCTCGGTTTCTTTATCTGTAAAGTGGGGATATCGATAGCACTTACCACAAAGAATTGCTATGAGAATCAAATGAGATAACATGCAAAGCACTTTGCAAACATTTAAAGCTATAAACCTATAAATGCTAGCTATTGTTGTGGCCCCATTACTTGGCAATGATTCTTTGCACACATTAAACATTGAAAGAGAGGTCATATGGCTAGTTAGCAGCAGAGGTCTAGAAGGAGTGGGGAACCTGCAGCCTGGAGGCCACATGTGGCCCTCTAGGTCCTCAAGTGCAGTCCTTTAATTGAATCCAAACTTCACAGAAGGATTTGTTCTGTAAAATTTCGATTCAGTCAAAAGGCTGCACCTGAGGACCTAAAAGGTCACATGTGGCCTCAAGGATGCAGGTTCCCTGCCCTTCCTAGGTCTAGAATCCATCCATTTCTCAAATGAGCAACTTTCCCTAATCACACAGAGCCTAGGAAAATTGTTAAAGGGAAGTCCGAAGGGGCCAGAGAAGGTTGCCAGGCTCCAAATAGGTGTTTTTGTGGTGTGGCCTGGCAAGGTTACACAAGCAGAGCGATTGGCCTTCTGCTCTGCCTCCTGGGCCTTTCCCTTCTGTTCCCTTGCTGTTGACTTCAAAAGCTTTGCAACTTACTAGGGGGTTTTCCTGTTTTCTTTTTTGTGGAGAAATTATGTGAATCAGGGAGCTGGGAGATGAAAATGCTTGAGAACTAAGGACTAAGTCCAAGGTTGAAAGTAGCAATTTTTGCCTTGAGGCATGCAGCAAAAAACAGGCCTGGGACAAGTGGAACAAAATGTGTCCTAATATAAACCTTTACAAGGCGAAATCGTTGGTGTGGGTGTGGGTGGAGGGGAATGGACTAGAGACCATGAGGCCTTACTTGGGAAGAACTTAGAGAAAGAGAGATGTTGGGGGAAAAGAGCAGACTGGGATGGACCTCCCCTCTGAGGGTGGGGAATGAGCTACCAGGTTACTTCCTATTTTAGCTAATTATTTTGGTAATAAGGTACTAAGTTTAGTTATCCCTTACCTGCTAAAGACCTTGAAAGTGCTGTTTGCATCCTTTTAAATACTAGAGCCCTGTAAAAAAAACTCTAAACTAAGCCTAGTGGCTAGGGAAGGGGTGAGCCCTTTGACTTAGGGATGGGCTTGAGGATCTAGAGAGCCCCATGTGACCTCCAGGAAGTAGGTTCCCAAATCCTTGTACTTGGAGTTGAGAAGCCCCTGCCACTCAATCCTGCCTCTGACATTAGTTGTTATGTGATCATAGACAAGTCACTTTGCCTCTAGGATTTGCCTCTCAAATTATCGGCCAAATAGTAACAATAATCTCTGTGGAACCCACCTCAGATTTGTGAAACTCAAATGGGATTTGGAATATGGAAAAACCACTTTGCAAACCTGTCTGGGCCAGCCGGACTCGGGGATTCCAGGGGTCCCAAAGTACCTACCATAGCCCCGCAGTTGCGCACGGCCACCCCAACGGCCCTGCAGGTGCTCTCAGTCACCCCGACGACTCTTTAGAGTTAGAACTCCGGATCTGGACAGAATAGTCAGACACCTCTCAGTGGAGTGGCCAAGTGTCTTTATTGCCTTACAAATCTCCTCTTGCGGCTGCCCCCTCAGCCTTATTTGCCTGCCCCTTTTATTCCCTTTCCGGCTGCCCTTTGGTCAGATGTCCCAACAACAGGGTCCTGACAGGTGGGGAGTGCTTCTCCATTGATGGTGCATACTCAATGCCCCCGTGTTTGATGTGCAGTCATTGAGGCAGAATACACACCTGGATGCCTCTTACCCACCTCATCAGGTTTTCCTTGTCAGCAAGGGCACACTGACCGAGGTCAGACATCTAGGTAGCTCTAAGGGGCCCTTACACAAACCCTACAATGTTATGAAAATATCAGCGATTATTATCTTGATCATCACATTTATTTCCATTAAGCTAAACACTCCCTCATGTCTCAACATGTTTCTTGTTTAGTGTTTAGCACATTTTTAGGATTTAAAAAGAAATTTCCAGCATTCTAGCAGTGAAAAGACATTGAGGAGTCATTCTTCCCAGTTGGCTTTAACATGCTAAAAACAAAAAATATCACAGCCAGCCAAGAAGCAACAGGTAGGATCAACTAAATATTTCAAATATATTTGCTTTGCTTTCCACTTAATTGCTTTCATTTCTCATTCTTATTTGGCTCTGTCTGTGATCTTCCCATATATCTCTCATTTCAAACCATTCGAGATACATAAGCCTGTTTCTAATAGCTTAAGGAGATGGCTTTGGTCCATCAGTGGTCTACCTAAATGCTTTCAGAGAATCTTCCTCTCCCTCCATCCCTCCCTCTCCCCTCTCTCTCCATCCCTCCTTCTCGATAGAGCTCCATGATTTTATTATTTGTTTATCCATTTCTTCATCTGTAAAATGGGAATTATAATAGCACCTACTTCACAGCAGTTTTTGTGAGGATCAAACTACATGTGTGTAAAGCAATTTGCAAACTCTAGTGTTAGGAATGCTAGCTATCACGGTTGTTATTATTATGAATATTTATTAATAATTTAAAACAATATGAAATATTGCAACAGTAAACTAATGCTTAAGACTGTTGGCAATTATTTCTTGCCATTGATAATTGTTGTTATTAATTACTATTATCAATTAATAATCATTATGAAATAATAGGATCCTAGGTCTCAGGTAGGGAGGAATTTCAGGGACCCTCTAGTCCAATCCCTTCATTTCTTTATAAATGTGGAAACTGAGGTCAGGAGAGATTAAGCAACTTCCCAAGGTCCCTCAGGCATCAAGGTCAGAGAAAGTGTTGCACTAATGTTGGAAATTTCCACTGAGGAAAATTCTCCTGCCATGGTAGAGACACCACTGTTTTGCAGCTTATATAAGCAGGGGCCCTCAGGAGTTAAAGGACTTGGGCAGGGTCACAAAGTCGGTACATGGGCAGAAATGCCACTCAAAGCTAAGTCTTCCTGACTGACTCAGAGTCTGGGGACACCTTTTCCTCTACCATAGGCCACTCTTTTTGTTGAGCTAACAACCTTCAAGCTACCTGGTTTTATTCAGCTGTAAAAATCTAATTATTGCCTCAGCATGATGAAACTTATTTGCCAAACCGGTTAAGATGTAAGAAGATACAAAATATATAACATATATAATATAATATATTATACATACAATATAATATATAATAAGATACAAAAATGTTAGGTGGTACAGTGGATAGAGTGCCAGGCCTTGAGTCAGGAAGACTCATCTTAAACACTTACTAGCTGTGTGACCCTGGGCAAGTCACTCAACCCCATTTGCCTCAGTTTCCTCATCTGTAAAATGAGCTAGAGAAGGAAATGGCAAATCACTCCAGTATCTTTGCCAAGAAATGGGGTCATGAAGAGGTGGACATGACCGAAATGACTAAATAACAATGCAGACAAGATATAGAAATATCCACTGTCAGGAGCATGCCAGGTACATCTTCATGTGGTTCTTGCCATGCCTTTGGATTTTCCTAATAAACCTCAGCAGCAACACTAACCACCTTATGTTAAACTGGTGACATACCTCAAGCATTAAGTGGCTTTCTGGACTTATGAATGCCTCTTTGTGTCAGCAGTGAAGTTTGTGCTGCAGTAAGGACACTTGTGCCAAACACTTGCCATTTAAACCTCCCTTTGCTGAGTTTTACAGCTTAGCTGCAAAACTTTTTCTATAGCATACTGTCAAAGAACTACTTCATCAAGATATGAAATATATACACATATATATGTGTAAGTATGTCACAAAAAATAAGCCAAAAACCTCATTTCAGGCCCTTTTCCTTCCCTCTATAATTTGAAGTTTCAAGTTTTATTTTATTTTTCACTCTTACTAAAGTTCAGTTTCTTTAAAATACATACAAATCAAGATTAAAAATATAGATGAAATTCTAAAGTCCTCATCAAATTTGACATCTCTTTAAAAATGAGTTTTTAATGTTTTCAGAGAAAGAAGATGCCCCTTGGAAAGTGATTTGAAAAAAAGCTCCAATTAAAAAATAATCATACTCTTCTTGGCAAGTAACTGTTCCACAACACAATTTAATTCCTTTGGAATCCAGAAAGCACTAAGCTATTCTACTTGAAAGCAGGCTGGTGGTTATGGCTGATAATTTGTTATTTTAAGGATTTTCACTAATAACAAGTGCTTTTCAATCAGTCAGCCGCACAGCACCTTGTGGCAAAAAAAAAAAAATCTAGTTCAGAGTTGTTCCAATGAATCATATGTTTAATGGTTTTTCTTTGTTTTTCAACAAAAATGTACCAAAGACTTGTTTTAGTTTTCAGAAGCTTTGGGCAGCTGCTGAAGCTTCACAGAAATCAAAGATGGAAAAGGCCGCTGAGGTCATTTGGCCCTTGCTGGTGCCAGGGCAGGATTGCTCTATCCATTGTGTCCTGGAGTGTTTTCTCCAGGCTGGTTTGAAAAGCCTGAGGCAGTACAGTACAAGACAATACAGTGCCTTGAATCCCGGGTTTTTTTCCCCAGTAATTTCATCAACTGTAGTTTTGTTGAAAGCACCTCATTAATTAGCCTTCCTCAAGTGAATGCTTATTTTATATACCGCATGTTGCTTTCCAGGTCCGCTTATTCTTCTTGTGAGCTCTGAGGGGTTTTAGTGCTAAGACAATGAAACTCCTTTGTAATTGCTAACATTGGGTGGGGTTGGGGATGGGGGTGCTGCCATCACATATCCTAAAATAATGCTAGCTGGCATTTCTAGAAAACATTGTTTTTTTAGATTAGCTAACATTCTCAGAGCACATATAGGTTTACATGGCTCTTTATTCATATCTCATTTGAGCCTCCCAGCACCCATATTTGAGGGCAAGTGACCATTGTGATACAATTCATAAATGTTAGGTAGCAGCTAGTTGGCACAATGGATGGATCACTGGACATGAAGTGAGGAAGACTTGACTTCAGATCCAGCCTCAGATAGTAGCTTAGCTGTGTGATCCTGTCAGGTCACCTCTGTCTGCCACAACTTACTTTTCTTCCTTTCTTTCTTCCTTCCTTTCTTTCTTCCTTCCTTTCTTCCTTCCTTCCTTTCTTTCTTTCTGTCTTTTTTCTTTCTTTCTCTTTCTCTTTCTTTCTCTTTCTTTCTTCCTTCCTTCCTTCCTTTCTTCCTTGGCAAGGCAGTAGGGGTTAAGTGACTTGCCCAGGGTAACACAGCTAGTAAGTATCGAGTGTCTGAGGCCAGATTTGACTCAGGTCCTCCTGGCTCCAGGACTGACGCTCTGTGCACTGTGCCAGCTAGCCGCCCCTGCATTTTCTCATCTGTAAAATGCGGATAATAATACCTAGCTTCTAGGGTTGTCATGAGGGAGATATTTGTAAAGTCCTTTGCAAACCTTGAAGCATACAAACCTTGTATAATTGCTAGTTATTATTATTACTCAGATTTCTCTTGACTCTCATTCCAGTTGCTTCCTCCAATGTGTTGCTTCCTCATAAAGGCATATTTCACGGAACCCATTCAACCATCCTGACTATCAGGTACAGTGGAACCAGAGGACCTTGGTTCAGATCCCATCTCCGATTGAGTAGTAATGGCTTGTCAACCTCTAAGTCTATGAGTTTATGATTCTGTTTATCTCAATACATCAACCATCTATGATTTCATCAATTTGGGAACTCCCTTAAGGGCATTACACATGTTATCTCATTTGATCCTCACAACAACCCTGAGAGGTAAGTGCTATTATTATTCCCATTTTACAGGTAAGGAAACAAAGGCAAACAAAGGTTAAGTGACTTGTCCAGGATCACACAGCTAGTAAGTTTCTGAGGTCAGATTTAAACTCAGGTCTTCCTGACTCCAGGCCCAGAGCTCTATCCACGATGCCACCTACCTACCTAAGGGAGGTTAAATGACTCAAGTATTATCCCACAGCTATTAAGTGACAAGAGACAGTATTCTAAGCCAGGTCTCTCCTGACTCCAAGACCAGAATTCTTTCTACTACAATGCTCTGATTCTGTGTGATAGTGCAACAATGATTCACGTTCTAATAAATAGCTCTCATTTATAAAGCACATTCCACATAAAACCTCCTAAGGTAGGCAATGCAAATATTATTTGCCCAATTTTATAGGTGAACCTCTTCCTAGCTCTTTCTGGGGAATGGAGGCAGCTCTGGGGTCTCCCAGGTTGTGCCTTTGGAGCTTAGCTTTTGGTCAATGCTTACCAAGTTGAAAAGATTTCAAGCATGGGCTAAGTGCGGCTTGACAATGAACATAACCGAGCTGTCTGTCTCACTGGGTAGGCCTCAAAGTGATGGACTTTTTGGTCTTAGCAACTCTTAAAAGATCACCTACTAAGTCATGAAGGATTTATGACAAAAGGAGAGCCTGGCATGAATGAATCATAGGTCCCTGAGGTACTGAATTATAGACAAAGAACTAGGCCCCAAGATTTGAAGCAACTTGTTCCATGGCTACTAAGTGTCAGACCCAGTACCAGAACCAAGGGCTGCTCAATCTGGGTCCATAGCCCTTTTCTCTACATCTTGCTGAGTGAAGTCTTGCTCTATTTCAGCGGTTCTCAACCTGTGGGTTATGTTCAATTTGTAACAATGAAAATTCATTGTGCATATCAGATATTTACATTACGATTCATAACAGTAGCAAAATTACAGCTATGAAGTGGCAATGAAAATAATTTTATGGTTGAGGGTCTCCACAACATGAGAAACTGTATTAAAGGGTTGCAGCATTAGGAAGGTTGAAAACCACTGCTCAATTGACTATTATATCTTGGTATTAGACAAGCTGATATGATCTGTAAAATGAGGGGATTTGAATATACACACACACACACACACATATACACACTCTATGGTTCTTTCTACCTCTAAATCTCTGATCTTATTATCTTTAATGCTCTAGTGAGCTTTGGAATAATTCCATCAACTGAGTGATTAAAGAAAAAACATGACTTTTTTTTGGTAGCATTCATTTAATTCCAATGTTCATTTCTAGTTCCTTAAGTAACTAGGGCTTTCAAGTTAATGCAAATTTTGTGGTATTTTCAAATCAAAACATGCCTTTAGTGACCTTTGGAACAAGAAAATGTAAGCATCATGAAGGAAGAGAACATGTTTACTTTAAAGTTTGTATCTTCTTTCCCACATCAGGATATTTCTAAAAAGTATTTTAAAATAAAATCAAAGGGAGGAAGCATTTTTAATAAACTACTATAATCCTCAGAGCATATATTATAAGGATTTTATTTGTATTCCAAAGTGAATCATGAAAAAGTAAACACAGGATCATAGGATTTAAAATTGGAAAGAACCATAAATATATCTCCGGGTCTACCCCCTCTCCTCCTACCGCCCCCCTCCCAATTTTGCAAATAAAGAAACGAAGACCCATAGAACAGGGGTAACTTGCCTAAGGGAGAACAGAGGTCTTTCATTAAAAATAGAGCGTTTTAGGAATTTGGGATTTTTCTAACTATATTCCTATAACTGTATTTTCCTCTTTCTCGGCTACATAGTCAAAAATAATTTTAAAAATTAATTCTTTGAGATAATGATCACTCCTATTTTATAGTCAAAAATAACAAATGAAGAGATAATCTAAACGTAAATATAAGCATAGTTTGTGTTTATGTAAACTAAATAAATAGGTAAGAATCTATATATTGTTTATACGATGTAAGTTTCCTGAGTTCAGGAATTGTTTTCTGCTACGGTTTTTTTTTGAGTCTTGACACTGTGGGACGAGCACAGTGCTTTGCACATCATAGATGCTTAATAGACAAGGGTTGGGTTGAGTTGGGTTGGATGGATTATATAGAGAAAGGCAGGTGTGTGATGGAGAGAGAGCCGGACTTGGAATAAGGAAAGATTTGGATTCAAGTTTTGGTTCTAACATCTACTATCTATGCAACTAAGCGTAAATCTCTTCGTCTTTGTGACCGTCCGTTTTCTCTTACGTAAAATGAAGACACTAATACTTACTCTACCTACAGAGAAGGTTATGGGGGATGGAGGAAGGGTTTAGTAAACCTGAAAACCTAAGAAATTATGAGCTTTTATTATTTTATTTTTTAAAAACTCAAAGTGTTGAAGTATTTGTTCAACAAATTGAAAATCAGAGGAAGAAAGATGGTGCTTAAGGGCCTCGTCCAAAGGGAAAAGCCAGGTAAATGAGCTAAATAGAACCGGTAGAATAATAATACTAATAACCATATATCTCATTACCCTAATATGAGAATAGGTTTATATTTTTATAACCTAAAAAATGTCAAAAACGAATATTTGGCGTCTATATTTAATTAAGGTTTCCAGCTTGGGTCCATTTTAGAGTTTTTTTTATGTCCTATAATAATAGTAATATATCATAACCAGAGAACTTTCCATATGTTATCTCATTTGTTCTAAAGCCTTGCTTTGTCTTTATTGTATATATTGTAAAACACACTCTTCTTAAGTCCCCTTCTGATGCTTCATCATGATGTAGAGATGACTATTGGTTCTTAGAATCTGTGCCATTAAAACATGAGTTCTGGCAGGACTAACAAACCTGGTTAGACCTTGAGTATAGGCCAGGTGATGGAGAGTATGTAGGTTGTTTGGGGACTATCTTAGCTAAGCTTCTGGAAGCTCATCACCAAGTTAGCTTCAGAGTAATGAATTTTTCAGCTGTAAACCTTCTTGAAGACTATCTACAGAATCACTCTGGCATGTGAAGGCAGTACCTATAGCAATGGAGCTCTAAATCTGTTCATATAGCACTTTCCATGTTTCTTTGTATTCGTCACACACATGATTTCTTATAGTACAATGATATTGGGGCGGCTAGGTGGTACAGTGAATATAGAGCATTGGCCCTGGAGTCAGGAGGACCTGAGTTCAAATCTGGATTCAGATGCTTAACACTTACTAGTCATGTGACCTTGGCAAGTCATATAACCCCAATTGCCCTCCCCTCCCCCCTCCAAAAAAGCAAAAAAAAAACAACAGAAAAAAGAACAATGATATTCCATTACATTCAGGTACGAAGATTGTTAAGCCATTCTTCAATTGATGGATATCTACTTCATTTCCAATTTTTAGGTACCATAGGAACTGCAAATGGGTACTTTCTTCTTGTCAATTAAAGGAATACTATTAATCCAGATGACAAAGTCACAGAATATAGATTTTTTTTTCTAAATTGTTTTGTATTTTTCCTTGGAAATGTTATAACACAAGCTATCTTCACACAAACTGCTATGCAAAACCAATTGTAAACTGGTAGAAATCCATGCTCCTCACCCCGCTATTGAGGATATAACAGCTCCTAGCATTTATATAATGCTTTAAAATGTTTTTAGTACTTTACAAATATTAGCTTATTTGATCCTCCCAGCAACCCTGAAAAGTAGGTGCTATCATTATTCAAATTTTACAGATGAGGAAACTGAGGCTGATAGAAGTTAAGTAATTTGTCTAGGTTCACACAGCTGGAAGTGTCTGAGGCTGGCTTTGAACTCAGATTTTTCTAACTCCAGATCCAGGGCTTTAACCAGTAGACCCCTTAGCTAGCTGGCAATGAGCTAAGTGACCCATTTTTTCATGGTACATTTAAACTTCCAGACTTTAAAAGTGTCATTTACCAAATTTTGGTTTTTGTATCCCCACTGGCTATCATCGTACCCAGCATGTAGTAGTCAATAATCAGTTGAGGCAGTTAGGTGAGGCAGTGGATAGAGTGATAGACTTGGAGTCCGAAAGAGTGGAATTCAAATCCTACTTCCCACTCTTAGGGAGTGATCTCGCCAAGTTCACACAAGGAATAAGTAACAGACCTAGGATTCAAAAACAAGCCCTCTGACTTTAAATACAGCGATCTTTCTACTGCACCATACGAGAATGACCAAGTCTAGGGTCAATTTGACCAAAATCTACACCCAAATTTAATGTTTTGTGAAGGATATGCAAACAGCTTTATTGTGTTTATCAACTTTGTCCCATTATCAGCACGTTTTCTTGGCCAAAACCTTTTTTGTTTTGTTAATAATAATAATAACAGCTTATCTTTATATTAGTTTAGATTTTGTTGTTGTCCAAAGAGAAGTAATGTCATCATGGGAAGATGTCTTGACCTGTGCATGAATTGGATTTAAGTAAGGCAGAATTGTATAAAATTATCAGCCTCACTCTCTCTTCCAAAGTCATTGGAGTCCCTCTGGGGGCAGGACAAAAGACAGGATAATTTGCAATGGTCTGGGATGCAGTGGATGACCTTGTTGTCTTCTATGTTTGACCAAGGTCTTGCTTCAGCCACCTTCATGGCCATTGGAACAAATTTTTCTTATTTGCCCATTCCATGGTGGGGGGAAGTCTTTGCATGCTTGGGGTAGACACTCTCCTAACTCACTGATGGTTTTGAGACTCATCAGTTACCTTCAAGCTGGTTTAGCTTGTCTGCTGAGACAGTTTTATCTGGGTGTGGTTGTTGCACATGCTATGGCTTCTTTGAGCTCCAGGTGAGAGTGTGGAGACAGGTGGACACCAAAGGGGGTGCACAGCCCTGAAAAGGGCTTGGCAGGCCCTCACACCAGCGGTACTAGTCCTTCCTGAACACCCTGTACACCTCAGTTGGTTTAAATATATGTGTATATTGTCTAAATTGATTTTCACAAACAACCTCATGAGTTTGGTAATATAATTATCATTACACTTATTCTACAAATGTATAAACTGAGGCTTTCAGAAATTAATGAGAAAGAGTGGAATGAAAGGGCATATCCCATTCAGCTGAATATGACCCTGTTTAAGGCTAAGCCCCTTTGAGATTTGTGTGGATCATTTTACATCTAGTAAAGGATGTGAAATTTTAAATAGTTTTATCAGTACCTCCAAAAGGATACTTAGCTTGGAGTAGTTCATTTGCATGTAAAAAGGCCATTAAAGTAACAGCATCAGCTAAGAAAGTGAACTTGCTCATTAGGCATAGATTGTCTCACTATCTTTTCACTACCCATTCATGACTCTTTGCCACAGACCTGCAGGAGAGACAGAGTTTGGTTTTTGGTGTTTTTTTTTAATGGTGAACCTAGAACCTCAGAGCTGTTAGTGATTATTAAGCAAATGGCCATTGCTTGGTTATGGTTTCACATGCAGAAATGGAGATTCTCCCCACAAATGAGGATTAGATCTTTAACCAAGAAGATTAAGCCCTGTACGAAGAGGAAATGTGTGTGTGGGGGGAAATTCACAATTTTCCTTAGCTATTTTGTTTAATATACCAATTAGTTTGCTAAAATATTTCAGAAATCTCTCCCCTCACCCCAAATTTCTTCTTATATAAAGTACAATTTTCTACTTCATTTTAGCAGTCTCTAAGACATATTAATGCCGTGGGGGGCTATTCCCTCTATGCCTAGTAAAAGAAACTGTTCAGTATTGCTTTCTTTTTTAAAAAATTTCTATTCCCAGGTTAAACTTTTGGATCATATGTCAATATCCTTTGAAACAATGAAAGCAAAAATTCATTGTTTTTCCTAAACAAAGACGATATTACTCTGCCGTAAAACACTAAAACTGTTTTTACAATAATGGTAATGGGTTTTCCCTAAGATCCATATTCCCACTGATGAAAAATATCAAACATTTGTGAGGCAGCTGGCCAAGGTTATGGATCCAGTGTTCTTTTCTGAAAAGACTAACTGGCCCTGAGGAGGATAGAATATTTTATCCACTGCCTCATTAGCATTTTTCTAATACAGTTGTCTCCAACTCAAATTGCTTGTTTATTTTAAATTTATAGTATTAATATGTTTGTACTATTAGTATCTAAATCTCTGTTTCTAAAGACTTATTAAGGGAAACTAAGATATTAGAGTAACAAGAAGTATAGTGAGCCTCCCTCTGCCCGCCCCCCCCCTCCCGCCTCCAATTCTTTGGAGCAGATCTAGGAAATGCACCAGGTAGGGAAATCCAAGGGGGAAAAAAAAATCACAGTGCATCATTTTTCCAGCCCAGGTTGGGCATAAGACACCTGGAGATACTGGGAATGTCAGAGCATTCCAGCACAGAGAAAGTCCATGTACCAGGGTAAGAAGTCCCAGATCCAATATAGAAGCCCTTGATCTAGTGCAGAGTTTGGGAAAAGGTACAAATTAGCAGCTCTGTTGCTCACTATAGAGTTTTAGATTACAGATCCTTGAGAGAATGAGAAGAAAATCTGCACTTAGGGATGGAATAGCAGGCTAAAGAGGAGTCACAGGTCCTAAGCTGTATACTGAGCAAAGAGAGACTACAGAAGGAAACAGCAACTGTGTGGCTCGGACTCCAGGAACTAAATAGGGTCTCATTTGAAGCCAACAGCTAAGTCTAAAGTCTTCAGTGGAATAACCAGGGCAGGATTATCAGACCAAAGAGGAATCTTCATTTCTGTTACCTTGAGCCAGAAGAGCTTTCCAGTGGGTTCAGTCCAGCAATCTACTGGAACTCCAAATGGGGAAGTCCATAGGATATTGCTTAGAGTCCCAGGGGTGGGGAACCTTTGTCCTGGAGGCCATATGTGGCCTTCCAGATCCTTAAGTGTGATCTCTTGACTGAATCCAAAAGTTCTCCACCCATGCCTTAGACCCAAACCTAGGTTAGGAACTTCCAGAGCTAAGACCAAGAGAGCAGAAACCAGATGGATCAGACCACTTTGGGAATACTGAAAGCTTACAGGACCCTAGCCTGAGTTATCCCGGAAAGCCTGGAATAACACAACACTCAATACCCAAAGAAAGCAGCAACAGGACAACCTAGAGTCACATTCCCTCCAGAAATTCATAAGATTCACCCTCAGTTCAGAGGACTCTGGATGAAACATTCTGCTCTACCTCCTGGTAGGGAGGCGGTGGACTCAGGACGCAGATTTAGATACATCTGTCTGTCTATCTATTTTTGGACATAACCAATGCAGAAATCTGTTTTGATTTACCGTATTTTTTTTTGTTTTTCTATCAATTAAGGGGGAGGGGCAAGGTAAAAAGGAGAGAAGGCAAATTTTTGTTGATTGAAAAAAAAACCTTTAAATTTTAAAAAATGTATTAGTGATACACAAATAGCCCAAAACATATTTTGAGATTCCTGTTCTAATCTAATTTAGCCAATTGTTTCCAACAAGGTGAAATATAAAACTCACTTTCAAGTGAAAGAGAAAACAAAAGATGACAATAAAATTACAACATAGTTTGGATCTTCCTGGATTTACCATTATGTAGCCATATTGATTTAGAGGGACTAAATTAATTCATTCCCCTCATTCATGAAACATTTATTAGCTACCCACTGTGTCTGAGAGAACACTATACAAGGCCCTTTGCAAAATACAAAGTTTAGGCAGACAATATCTGCCTACATGGAGCAGATCAAGCAAGCAGTTTAATAAGAAAATAACATACTTGTCTTGATATTTTGATCAATCTATCATTTCATCTATATAGGTTTTTCCCTGAGGGAGTGTCACATGCAAACCATTTAAGTATCTTATCCTATGTGGCTCTTGTTCACATACACCCCTAAATCCTCTATTGAGGATCCACTTAATTTGCTGGACACTTCCTCCATCCCTTTGTGTGGATACCAATGGAGCGTGCAAGCTGTCCACTGACTTTCCTTTGAAAAGGAATAAATAAACCCAAATATCAAACATGCATAGTCTGGCAAAACAAATTCCCACATTGGTCATGCCCAAAACTATGTCTCATTTAGTATTTTAAGTCCATATCACTTTTTTGACTAGTATGCTTCATCCTCAGTCCTTCTGCAAGAGCAGTTTATCATTGCATTGGTCAGTGTTCTAAAATCCTTGAGTTTTTTTCCTCTTTACTATGTTGTCATTGTATATAATGTTCCTTTGGCTATGCTCACTTTATTCTGCATCGGTTCATCAAAGTCTTCCCAATTTCCTCTGAAATTGTCTGTTTTGTCATTTCTTGTGGGACAGTAATATTCTACTACGTTTATTTATATGCCATAATTTATTTAGTCACTCTACGAGAGGTGAACCCTCTTTTCATTTCTAGTTTGGGGCTATTGCTTCCTTCTTTCTCAGTACACAGCCCAAGCCCCTCCTACCCAGGAATGCCACCCTTGAGCACATGACCTCTTCTCAATCTACCCTGGCTTTGTGATCTCCCTGGGCCCCAGAGTGCTCCTGGGTGCTAGAGTGCTCTGCAGGCTGCAGATTCAATCCCTAGTGTCAGTAAACCTTTCTGTCTCCCTCTGTTAACCTATGCTAAACAAAGGCCTCACTGTGACTTTTTTGAATTCTGCATTTTCTGGCACTGTTTAGAGGAGTTTTGTGGATGGGAGTTGTGCTATGTTCTTTCCCATTATTTCACCATCTTGGCTCCTTCATGACAAATGTATTATAGGTTATTCTCACAAAAATTTTGTAGACATGAGAAAATAGGGAAATGAAGGGCTAGAGGTAATTGATATATTTGATCACCTTTTGGAATAAGGTCTTTGATTTTTTTTTCTCAACACTTAGTATTCTTTTCTCTCTCAGATAGTTTAAGAACTAATTTCTCACACTTCCCCAACTCCTTCACAGAAGTGGGAGATTCATGGTTTTAGATTTATTGCACATGTTGTTAAGTTTTTTATGTATTAATTGTTTTTATTTATTTTTCCCCTCTTCTTAAAAAAAATCTTTATTTTATGAGATGGCTTCCTGGGACAGCTAGGAGAAAAGAGAGATACAGGGAAAATTTTAGGTCATGTGAAAACAAAAGATATCAATAAAATTTTATTTTAAAGCAAAAAGTTGATTATTTAATGTCCTTGTTTATGTCACTGCCTTTATGAATATTTGTCTGACCACTTAGTGATGAACTCCTTGGTGATGGCAACCCATGAAATAAGACATAAACACAGAAAACTATAATATATGACATTATACAATAAATACATCAAAGAAGTGCAAAAAAAGAAGTGAAGTGAGAAGGGGGGATTGTTACTATTGAGGAAGATCATGAATGTCTTTCCAGATGAGGTAACATTTGACTGGGCTTTAAGATAGAGGTAGAAATTTAACAAATGATGAGGGAAAGAGAAGATATTCAGGGCATAGTGACGAGTGAGCAGAGGCATTCAGGGATCATTCTGGGAATAGAGAATAACCTAGTAACTTTTGAGGTGAAAGAATAGTTTTCACACACTGAACCAGTTCTTAGAATTTCCAAAAAGACTGAGATTTTGTGAAAAATGGACCTTATTACTCATTTTATCTTTTACAGTAAGGGAATTGCTGTAAATGTAATTGAATCAAAGCATAAGCATAACTGTCATTAAAAAAAAAACCCTAATGTTTTCAAAAAGACGAGCTTAGCCCATTTTTCTTTCCCTAGGGCTTACTGTTCCTTTCTCTCTCTCTCTCTCTCTCTCTCTCTCTCTCTCTCTCATTCTAGAGTCAGGATTGAACTAAGGACTTAAGTGACAAATTCTACAACAGAAAAACAATTTTCTGAACTATCCACACTTGATAGAAGATAGTTTTTCTTGGTCAAATATCATAACCTTCTGAATTCTTAAAATCTTAACAATAATAACCATATTTATAAAGTGTTTTACCAAACCTTTCCTCACAACTGTGTGATAAGTAAAGTATTATTATTTTATATTTTACAGATTTGAAAAAAGTTACTTATCAAAGGGCAGGTAATTAATTTGTTCATGGTCACACATCTAGTATATGGTAGACCTGGTCTCAGTGCAAGGTTTTCTGACTCCAAGTCCAGTGTTCTTTCCACTATACCAAGCTGCTTCTACAATTCTGAGAAGTGTTTTTGTCATGCTAAGTTTTCTCACAACTCTTCAATTAAGAACAGGAAATTACATTTTTCCAATTTAGGAAATTAGAAGGAAGATGGGGAGCAGATGAGAAAAAATAAAGCTGGAGATGGAAGCCATCATGTATTGTTCATATTCATTGGGATCATAAATTCAAAATCTCCTTAGTTCAAAAGATCAAATGGCAGAAAATGAGTATATTCTATTTTTTTTCATTATCTCAATGTAGAAAGAGTGGGATGAAAGTTGACAATTTTTTATTTCTCGTTGACGCATCATAATCTATAAAAAGAACAGTGAAGAGGGTTTAACCATAGCTACTAGATAGCATTTTGGGGAGATGTGACATGCATATAAAGAACAAAGAGGAAGTAACGTTTAGTCCATATGACATATGTAGCTCAGATGCCCACAGCCCACATATTGTATAAATGACGTAATAAAATAGAAACAATAGTTTCCATAGCAGATAGCATACACAAAAATAACAGATATTTAGTTTCATTTCTCTGAATGCCATTAGGAGTCATAATGACTTTGGGAACTGATTTTGTTCTGGGTTAGAAATCTTCAAGTAACATCTGTGGCTGCTTAGTCCAATTGGTTAGAATATAGATGAATTAGAAAGTAATTGGCACGATAGAATTAAGTTAGATTCACATACCATAAAACATACATTTTTTTAAAACCTAGACAATGTGGGAATTTGTTTTGATTGACTATCCATAATTGTCATAAGTTTTTTTTCTTTTTATCTTCTAATGGAGGAGCTGGCTAAGGTGGGAGGGAGAGTAAATAAATTTTTGTTAATTAAAAAAAATTAATTTTAAAAAATAGCAATCTACAAAAGTTTTAATAGAGTGCTAGGGTACCCAAATTACAAGACATAGGAAGCATGTGTTAACCATTCTTTTGAAAAGATTGGTGGCAAATGGAAGAAGGAAGATGGCACCGTAATTTGTGGGTAGCAGATGTAAGAGAAAGTTTTTTTATGCTAGTGGAGATCTGAACAAGTGGGTATTCAGAGAGAAAGGAAGCAATAGAGAAGAAAATACTGACAATATAAGAGAAAGAGAAGGAGGATAATTGATAAAACAAAATCCTGAAGGAATGGGAATAGGTTTAAAATCAAATTCCATCAACATTTAGTAAGGATCTACTGTGTACACAGCACAAGGTTGTGATCAAAAACGTAGGTCAATTTCAGCAGGGAAGGGGACATTTTTTTTCCTTTGAGAAAAGACATTAGGAGAAGAAGATGAAGACAGAGATATTAAAGAGTAAAGCAAGTGGGAGTTGATACAATGGACAATACTATGTAGACAGTCTTTTATGCAGATAATAAAGACAGGGTTGGGAGTTCTCCAACTGAGGGGACTTTAGAAAGGAAAAAAATCTAGAAGGCAGGGTTATAGCACACATTTCAGTAACACTGAAAAAACAAAAGTAACCCATCTTCATCTAACTTAATATCTTATTGGTTGCCTTGTGCACTGGAAACTAAAAACAGTGAGCTGATTATTAAATTTTCAGTTTGAGCATTTATATTCCAGGAACCAATAAGTGCTACAAATTAGAGCTTAATTTACTGCTTTTTTGATTGTCTAGACTTAATAAACTGTTAGTAATGCAGATTAAACTTAAAATGTGTGTGCATGAACTTTTTTTTTTGCTTTCTTTTGGAGGGGGCAATTGGGGCTAAGTGACTTGCCCAAGGTCACACAGCTAGTAAGTGTTAAGTGTCTAATGCCGGATTTGAATTCAGGTCCTCCTAACTCCAGGCCTGGTGCTCTATTCACTGCACCACCTAGCTGCCCTGTGCATGAACATTTTGAAGTTTTTTAGAGCCTGGTTGTTAAACGTTTACCAGAACATTCTAGTGTTTCTCTATAAACATTGCTTGAGCTCAGCAGTTTTGTTGTTATTGTGTAGTTTCAGACACATCTAACTCTTCATGACCCCATTTGGAGTTTTCTTGGCAAAGATACTGGAGTAGTGGTTTGCTATTTCCTTCTCCAGTTCATTTCACAGATGAGGAAGCTGAGGCAAATGGCATTAAGTGACTTACCCAGGGTCACAGAGCTACTACTAAGCATCTAGGTCAGATCTGAATTCAAGATTAGTATTCCTGGTTCCAGGCCTGGCTCAATCCACAGAAAACCCAGGGAATGAAGTCATGACCAGACTGGAGTCCTGGTGACTGTAGCATAATAACAACAACAATAATAGGTGTTTATATAGCACTTTAAGGTGTGTAAAGTACTTTGCATCCTTCATCCTGCCATCAGTGCCAGACATTCTAATGGACATTGACAGCACATAAATAAAAAAGAGCTGAAAAGGAAAGTGTCCAAGGTGGATAATAGTTACAAACTCAAGAGAGTCAGATTAAAAGCCAAGAGAGGAATTCCAATAAAGAATGGCTCCTTATTCAAAATGAAGGTTTTTAGGATGAACTCACTGATGGGAGAAGGGAACCACAAGAGCCAAGGTATATTTTAGGGTGAGAAAGTCCCAGGCCCTGAGAGAAGTTTTGGAGTGAGAAGATAGCTGAGTTAGGATGGCAAAGTCCACAGGGGCAGAGTCTGGAGAAGATGACTTGGTCCGAGGTTGTTTATGTTAGTCTAAAGCTATATTGACCTCTTCAGTTTTCTAAGGTCTCAAGATTACAGTGTAGGGTGTTTCCACAATCTGGTAACTGACTTAAGATATCTAGTATTGTGACAGACCTTAGAGACCAGTTATTTTACAGTTGAGGAACATTAGGTCTAGAGAAGCAACTTCCCCGAGGTCAAACAAGAAAGTCATGGCACAGCAGAAACTATAGAGTCCCAGACCTATGGAGTCTTAGACAATTGTTCTTGTCTTTAACATTATATTGCTTCTTGCTAGCACCCACAAACTAGTAAAGTGGTAGCTTTCTCACTGTTAGATTTATTTCATGCTCTCTCCCTCTCCCACTGTTAACTATTCAAACACTTAGGGAAACAAAAGGTAGAAAATACCTCCTCCTTTCAGAAAAAAGAAACAGTTAGGGACCTTTTAAAGTAGGGTTCCCAACTTAGGGTGTGGGCACTGCCCCCCCAAAGGATAGCAGCAGCTTGTCAAGAGGCATGAGAATATTTGGTAAATAGCTATTATTCTATTGGACTTAATTTTTTTTATTCCATTTCTCATATGCATATTCAATTCTAGAATTTATTTCCTTTCATATTGAATTGGGGGCATAGAAAGTTTTTATTATGTGTATATGGTGAAATCTAGAATTTATTTCCTTACTATTGAATAGGGTGCATAGAAAGTTATACTGAAAGCCAAGATGGAATGCAAAAAGTTGGAAAGCCCTGTCTTAAAAACTTAAACCAGGGGTGGGGAACCTGTAGCCTCGAGGCCACATGTGGCCCTCAGCGTTCTCAAGTGTGGCCCTTTGACTGAGTTCAAACTTCATAGAACAAATCCCCTTAATAAAATAATTTGTTCTGTAAAACTTGGATTCAGTCAAAAGGCTGAAACCAAGGACCTAGAATGCAACATGTGACCTCTAGGCAGCAGGTTCTCCACCCCTGGCTCAAACCTTTGAGTGCTACATAGTTAAGGTGATTTAAGAGGACCAATGATTACATCAGGAGGTTGATGTCTTGTCTTGCAAGGGAAATGGTTTATAAGTGAGCCAGAGCTGTGTAAAATCATCAGCTTCACTCTCTCCTCCAGGGTCGCTGGAGTTCAGTGGCAAGACATAGGTCAGGAGGACTGGTGATATCCCTGGAGGCAGTGGGGGACCTTGGCCTTTTTAAGCTAAGGTCTCTCCCAGGTCTCTGTCTGAGGCAATGCCCATTTAGTAATTAAAGGCTGACTAAGGATTGAGACAAGAGATGGCCTAGTTTGTCTTCATAAAAAAAAAAAATCAGTCTGAGATTGGAAGACCCTCAGAGCTCCTGGCCAGAACACTTAAGACTGAACAGCCAGGATGTGTCAGAGGAGGAAACTTAATTCAGGTCTTCCTGATTCTGAAGCCAGTTCTCCATTCTTATTTATGAACCCTTTTCTAAATAGCCACAATGACTCTCTTGGTTATGGTCTGGTAATACTGTACATATCTCATCTTCAACTGTATTAAAATAAGAAGAAACATCAAAGGACTTAGAGCAAGTAAAGACCTTAAAATCTGACACTCTAACTCCCTCATTTTGCAGGTGTGGAAGTGGAGGTCACAGAAAAGTGAGAAGATAAACTCCAAATCAGGCAGTGACAGAACTAGGGCCAGCACCCAGGTTCTGTGACTTTCATTTTATGATTTAAAAAAAATATTTTATACTTATTAAAAATAAGGTACCAGACACAAGAGTTTGGAGTCAAAGCTTCTGCCTGACTCCACATTTCCAGAGTTAAGAAACTGACTTGGCAGGGAGATTGATGGCAGAGGAAGAGGCTGCTTTGGCATAGAAGAAAGAAAGAAAACACTTTTGGAGTTTTGGGAAGGGCTGTTGTCATACCTGGGAATGGGAGGGCCTGGGATCTTATTTTCAGTCCAACTGACTCACTGTCTGCCTCTGGATAAGTCATTTCGATGCCTTTATGCTTCTCCAGCCGTAAATTCTAATCCTAGCCTGATCTTTTAAGACCTGTTGTGAAGGTTAATGAGGTAATCCTCATAAAGGCTTTTAGTTCTTTACATGAAAGGCCTTAGTATATGCAGAAAAAAAAATGGAATGATTCTTTTTGGTGTCTTCTCATCCAAAGTACTAAGGGAGAAATGATCAGTTTGAAATTAGTAGCTCTCCAATAAAATATCTTTAATACCATATCTGTTTACTCAATAGGGTTGGGGATTTGGACTGGACCTGCAATTTCATAGGTATAGTAAACTCTTGAGTAAAAAGACTCCACCTACCAATCTGGGTCAACACCTTCTCTGTGACTTTGAGTATTGGAGCATTTTGGGTAAAGTACATGGATTATAAATAGTGGTTTCATTTTTAAGCATTGCTTAGAAGAAATTTTGCCATCTGGATTCAGTCACATTCCCCCAATAAAGATATTATGTAATTTTAAAATGTTTAAATCATATGTAACTTAGAAATAAATGTAACTGCATGGAACATAAATGAATTAAAAAAACTTTAATGGAAAGGAAATGTAGAAGGCTCTAACTTAATTAGATAGCTAAATATTTTTTGGTTCTTATTTTATTCAACATGATTCCAAATTAAAAAGAAAAAAACCTCTAGCAAACCGACACTCTTCAGCCAAGTTGATGCCCTAAATGAGTTAAAAATCAGTTCTGCTTCTTCCAGTTGCTCTGATTTAAAATTGACATTAGCTCTTATTGTAGAGTCTGCTCTTGTAGGCAGGCATCTCTGACACACTCTACCTTAGACTCCTAGTTTTCTTGCCCTTCAAGGGACCATTAGCACTTTTCTTTTGGAAATGCAAGACATATATAAAGGGGAATGGGTTTCAAGGGTCCCATGGTGGGTAGCTAAGGGGCGCAGTGGATAAAGTGCTGGGCCTAAATTAAAGAAGACTCATTTTCCTGAGTTCAAATCTGGCTTCATAGAGTTACTAGCTCTGTGACCCTGGGCAAGTCATTTAACCCTGTTTCTCTCAGTTTCCTCTTTTGTAAAATGAGCTGAAAAAGGAAACGGCAAACCACTCCAGTATCTATGATAAGAATGATCCCAAAGGGGGTCATGAAGAGTTGGAAAAAACTGAAAAATGACTAAATAACATAAATGTTTCATCAGTCCTAGAAAACAGTGAAATGAAGGGGGAGGAAAAGAGCAGGTGAAGTTGACCGGCAAGTACCTTCTCTGAAAAGTTAGCTTTTCCAAGGAAAAGAGGTGAATTCATGACAGTGAGAGCTGTACACTTGGAATTTAAGTACAGTGATTTCCTGATAGACACACTCTAGAAAAAAAGGGGGGGGGGCATTATTCTGTAATTAGACAGGCATCAGAGACAAATTGGGCAGGATTTCTGTGGAAAAAAAAGAACTACATATCTCTTACAGAGAACTTTTTTTGAGATTGCATTAACAAATTTTCAATTTTTGAGAAGTATTCTTTAGATTCTGTAACAAAGAATACCCTAAGACGTCTGTCTGCCTGAAAACAGATCCTAGTTTGTACTCAAGGTGTGTCTTTGTTAATAATCTTCCCACTCTGACTCCAAGTTGTCCGACAGTCTATTTGTAAGCAAAAGCTTTCCACTACTACGGCAAGTTTTGTGTTCCTACAACACACTCCAAACTAACTGGGGTCAGAGGTAATCCTATCACCATGGGATGTGTCACTACTCTACCCCAAACCAGTGTCAAAATAACCTTTTTCCTCTGTCCTTTGTCCCCTCCTCCAAATTTTAAATCTGTTTTCTCCAAATTGGCTTGCGGGTCTTTCAGGTGTGGCTAAGGTTTCTTTTTTTTTTTGTTTTTGTTTTAAATTGTTCTTATCATTCTTTTTTAACCTTTCTGGACTCTGGGTTTCTCTCATTCTTTCTGCTTCAGCCTTCTGGCTGTAGGTGCACTAGACAGTAGAAGAAAACTCAGAGATTTCAGTAAGAGTGGTGAGAAAAACTTCCGAGGAACAGCTCCCCTTTCCCTTAAAAAGTTTATCTTAAGGCTAGTCCTTATCTTCTGGGTCTTCTGGAAGGTGGAGTGCGCGTATGGGCTTTAAGAGGAAAAGAGGTACCCTGAGGGTGGTATAGAACAAAAACTGAGACGGAAGACTAGTCCTAGTAACTCATCTGATGAGGGCAACTCAGTTTCTTTGAGCCTCAGTTTCCAAATTTTCAAAGCCTTTGTCCAGGCTTCTTCATGATGAGCTTCAGAACAGCAAATGTTCTTTATAAATAAATGTAAGATAGCCCTGAGCGCCTGATAAGCAAGCCTTTTGGAACAGCAGTGCTCAAACCCTCTTATCTTAGGGACCCGTAAATTGGACCAAGTGGTCTAACCCCTAGTGTTTATGTATTTATTTTCTCTGTCTCTGTCTCTCTCCGTCTGGGAGACTGAGCTCCTTGAGGGCAGGGACCGAGTTTTGTTCTTCGCAACCCCAGGCACTTAGCACAGCGCCTGGCCCATAATAACGGTTTAATAAGTGCATGTTCTCTGCCTGCTTGAAACAACCGGGGAATTAGGTTGCGGCTATATACATAACGACATGAAAATCACTTTGAGATACACTTGTCAGAGATGGAGGTTCCCACTTCATACGGCCCCCGGAGAGGACAGCCCGAGCGAAACGCCCTGGGCTGGTCTGTGAGATGCGGTCCCACGTCCCCGCTTGGAGATTCCTCCACCTTTCTCCTCTAGCACCCAAGACTGGGAGACTCCGAGCCGACTGAGAGGGTTCTCCGAGGGAACACTTTATAAGCGGCTTAGGAGAATTGAACAAAACAACTCCCACCTCTAACCTTCGCTCTCCATCCGCCCCCCCAAGACTAGAGTCTAAGCAGAGCTGGGCATGCTCCGTCAGCCTGGGCAGGTTTGGCCCTGGATCACAATGGGAGGGGAAGGAAGAGAGGGCGGGGCGCGGGGGGGGGGGTGGGGTGGCTGGAGGGGGAGGGGGCGAAGTTGGGTGGGCTGGAGCGAGGGGGGAGGGAGGAGGTAAGAGGGGGAAGGGGGGGAAACGAGGAGGCCGGGAAGGAGAGGGCGCATGCGCACGCCCCGCATCTGCTAGCTCCTCCACCTAGTGCGGCAGCAGGAAAACCGCAGCGGCGTCGGCGGCGACGGCGGAGGAAGGGGAGCCGGGTCCCGGGGAGGAGCCGGGGAGAAAAGGGACAGAAAACCCAGAAGGCGAAGGCGAAGAGCATAAGGGCCTGAGTGATCCGGCCGGGCCCGCCAGGGCGCTTGGCATTCCCCGCCTCAGCGTGCGGCAGCCGCTGGGAAGAAGGACGAGCACAAGCCCGGGGAGCCGCCGGGGCCGCGGCCGGGGCCGCTGGGGAGGCGGGGAGGAGGACGGGGGTGGCCGCCTGCCCCGAGAGCCTCCGGGCCCGGGCCCGGGGCTCCGGCAACACGCTCGCCTCTCCTTCCAGTCGTCCCCGGGAGTCAATCCCGGGTTGGGCCAGGCCGAGCTGCGCCGGGTGGGCGACCACCCCCGGCCCCCCCCGCACATCCATCCTCCCTCCGTCCTCCTGCTGCTCCTCCTCTTCCCCCTCCTCTTCCTCCCCGCTCCTATCGCCCCAGTTCCCCCCGGGTCCCCCCGCCCCCTCAGGGAGCGCGCGGGTGCGCGCGCCAACCCGGGGCCGTCCGGGGCCCGGCCCGGCTCGGAGGGCAACGACGGCTTCTTTTCCAGGATGTGATTTTTAAGCTTTCCCTTCACCCCGTCCCCCGCCCCTTCGGGGGCATCTGATTCCGGGGCCTCCCCGCCCTCCACTCTGCCCCGCTCCGTCCTCGGGGCGGCCGAGGGCAGACAAAGAGGGAGGCGGCGGCGGCTGCCAGAACGCCCAGACAAGACCCTCCCCCTGCATTTACCCCGCACGGACCCACGCGTGGACTCCCCCCAAGGGCGGCCCCGGAACATCCCGCTCCGCTCCATTCTTATGCCGGGGCGGAGGCGGCCGCGGCAGCGCTGGAGGGGGCCGGCCCTGTGCTCGGACAGCTGAGATTCTCGGGCCTCCGTGGGCACTGGCCGCTGCCCGGCTGGCGGCCCGGGCTTGGACAGTTTGATTAAGCTCCATAGCGCGTGGACCTCCGCCCTCCCTCCTCTTCCCCTTCTTCCTCTCCATCTCCCCCCTCCCCCGACCCCCCAGGGCGGGGAGTCGACGATCATGTGAAGGTGAGAAGCAGGACAGCCCAAGGAGCCGTCCGGAAAGATGGGGGATGCTGCTGCAGACCCGAGGGAGATGAGGAAGACCTTCATTGTTCCAGCCATCAAGCCCTTTGACCATTATGATTTCTCCAGGGCCAAGATCGCCTGCAATCTGGCCTGGCTGGTGGCGAAAGCCTTCGGGACAGGTAGGTGGTACCTGGTGGCTGGATGGCTGCCTCCCTTTAGTCCTTTCTCCCCTCTTTTTGTATCTGCCTCCCCCCGCCCCCCTTGCCAACCATGCCTGGTTGCTTTTCATAACAGGCTGAGTAATCAATATGACTAGAGACTGTAGGAGGAGATGGCGATAAGGAAAATGAAATGAAAACAGCAGTCACTCAGCTCCGTGCCAAGCACTGTACTAAGGGCTAAGGATACAAAGAAAGGCAAAAAAGACGATCCCAGCTCTCTCTGGGCCGCTGGTATTTTTTTCTTTTTTAAAAGCAAAACCTCTAATGGACATTTTTTCTTCCTTGGGCAGCTTTTTGTGTGTGTTTTTGCATTGAATAGTATTTTCCCCCTTACTCATAATTTTGATTACACCACTAGGAATTCTAGCTTCTTCCATTTAAGAGGAGGGTGGGTGGCGCACAAGTACGGTATTGATTTTGACATTTGTGAGGTGGCAGCCATTCAGGCAAGGTAAGGTTAGTCCTTCAAGCCCTTCAAGAGATATTTCTTTTATTTTTATTATTCTGTATTGTCAGGATCACCTCTCCTGTTCCCTTCTATAAAGTGCATACATTGAGGCTTATTTTGATGATTTTGCAGAATGAGATGCCTCTTAACCTAAAATTTGAGATTTTAGAGAATGACCCTTTAATTCTCTAGCAGTAACGCAAACTCTTCCCCCACCCCTCAAATGGTTTTAGTTGATATATAAGCATTTATGAAAGTGGCAATTGGAAGTTATTCCCAGGTGCTGTTTTTTGGATGATATGGAAACATATATAGTCAGTGAGGAGAGTGCTGGACTTGTCAGCAGCGCCCTGCTTCAGACCTCAGTTTGAAATGTATTAGTTATGTGTGAACATGGACAAGTTATAGGAGGAGCATAGATTTCGAGATGAAAGATTCTTGGAGGTCATTCATGTAACCCCCTCATTTGACACCGAAGAGAGATAAAGTACCTGTCCAAGGTCACACAGGTAGTATCAGAGCCAGAATTTGACAGTGTATTGTGTTTCCTCATCTGTAAAATGGGGATAAATAATACCAGTAGAGCCTACCTTGTGACATTGTTTTGAGGCTCAAATGAGGTAATGTCTATAGCACTTTTAAATGCTATGTAAAGATCAGCTGTTATTAAACATAGTTCATCCCATCTTTCCAAAATGTGGGCAGGATCCTCCAGTTAAGAATTCTGCAACTGTTGCAGTTTGGAGCGCATATTACAGAATATGTAAAGTACTCTCTTACCTTTCATATAAAGATGCTTAGCGTTGGAAAGAGTGATGGTTTTGTATTTAATCAGGAAGAGCTGGGTTGAATCCTGGCTTTGATAACCAACTTTGATTCTCAGCTTCCACTTTTAAGGGATATAATACTTGTACAACAAATCTTATGGGCTTCTTCTTAAAAAGCACTTAGTAAAACTTTAAATGCTATTTAAAGGTAAGTTGTAACTAAGCTTTTTGAAGTTCATGATTGTTTTCTCAGTTTATAAATTTTTAATCTGAGACTTCATGAAAATAGTTTTTTAATACTTAAAATAGTTCTAATCTATATGTTCATTTTTGAGGGTTCTACAATAGGGAAGGTTTTTTGGGGGTGGGAAGTTGCATACATTTTACTTTTTAAACTTGTTATTGCCAAGGATTTTCAGTCTACATATTTAGGTTAATTAGTCAAGTATATGAATGTTCTTTGAAGAAATGCTGTATCTATTTTTGAAATTGACTGACTCACTTAATATTGGTTTTGACAGCACTACTTTTATTTTTTAAATCTATAAGTAGAGAAAGTATGTCTGTGAAACATCATTTCGTTCAAGTTGGCTTAAAATAAATGTTATACTTTAATGTGCCTTTTGGAGTTAGTACTTGCCCCTTTAGTTTTGCTGTATAAAATAACAAAGCATGATATTTATATCTGGGATTTTGGACCCCAAAATAATGTATACTCCTTCCAAGTCAAATTTACATGGTAGTTTTCTCAGTGATGCATAAACATTGTACAAACCTTAAAGTGTCAGAATTGGATATTAGAAGAGCAATATAAGCAGTCATATTTTTATTCTGATTTATGCAAAAGTATATTGATTCTTTTTTAAAAACAGGTTTTATTGGTAGCTTTTGCCTCACATTGAACCCTTCTTAGTCACAAGCAAGCAAAAACATCCAGAAACCTCGTGTAACAGTACATGCAATATGAAATTTATAAATTTATGTTTGAAATGAAAATGGTGTTGAATTTCTAGAAAAGCATCCAGAGACGAAAAGGAAAAAATGTGTGTTGGCACTTGTTATATTTTAATTACAGTCTAATTTAAATCCGTACCAAATTAGGATCAGATCTGGAAGGGAACTTTAGATGCTGTCTAGTCCAGTCTTCTTATTCTACAGATGAGGAGACGGAGGCCAAGGGCAGTTAAGTCATTTGTTCTGAGTCACACAAGTGCTAACCATCAGCCACAGGACTTAACTTCAGAACCAGTGCTCTTTCACTCTTTCTCTGACTTTGTTAAATGGAGCTATTTTCAGATAGGCCACTCAACACTTTTCAGGCTAGAGTTAAAACATCAGTCTTAAAATATTTTTTTCCTTTTTCAAGAGACTTTTTAAAGTTATTTAAGTCTTTTAAAAAGTGATTTTAAGCCTTAAAAAGGCTTTAAAATCGTGGTCTTGTTTCATTTGAACTGCTGGACTTAAAAGTAGGAGACTGGGATTGGCACCTGCCTCTCACAGTAGAACTGTGTGATAATGGCAAAGCCTTAGTTTCATCTGTAAAATGGGGATAGTAATTTTTATGCCACCCACCCTGTGGGGTTGTTTTCAACAAAGTGCTTTGTAAACTTTAAAGCCACAGAAATGTGAAGAGTTATTGCTGAGAACGATTGCTGAGTTTGAGGGAAAAATAAAGAATAGAATTGAAATTGGATAGAGAATTTTTTTCTTTTGTTTTTGCGAACAGTATGGAGTAGTGGAAAGAACAGTGGGTATAGAGCAGCAGTTCTCAACCTGTGGGTTATGTTCAATTTGTAATCATAACAGTAGCAAAATTACAGTTATGAAGTAGCAACAAAAATAATTTTATGGTTGGGGGTCACCACAGCATGAGGAACTGTATTAAAGGATCGCGGCATTAGGAAGGTTGAGAACCACTGGTATAGAGTTAGACCATCTGAGTTTAAGGCCTTCCACTGACACTTAGTAGCTGTGTGAACTTGGCCGGTCATTTAAAATTGCTCTGAGTCTATTTCCTATCTGTAGAAAAGGAAAAATAATGTTCAGACCACATGTCCCACAATATTATTATGAAGCTTAAAAATTTACCATGTAAATGCAAGCTGCTTCCGAAAACTCTTACCTGTTTAGACCATAATTTGACGTTGAAACTTAAAATTTTGCCTTGGAATTGAAGGTCCTAGCTCTGTTAAGTAGAAAATGGCCTAGGTCTGAGAGGCACCAATGAACCACTTGAACTCATCGTGACTGGATAAGTAAAGGAATAATTATTGTCAGTGAGTGTTGGGGGGCAGAACTTGGCATAAGCAGAATTTTTATAACTTAGCTTTGGTCAGTGAGAGAGAATATATTACCTAAAGAGATTTGAGTGAGCATAGGCAGTCACTTACTTTGATCTTACTCTCAGAATGGACAAAAATACTATTTATGCTGGATTAATTATGGAGATTGTGTAGGTTAGCAATGGGGGCCTTCTACTTTAAGAGTGGTAGAGTGAAGAGAGCTGCCTTCAGACACAGCAAGTCATGGGTTCAGTTTCAGTTTCTGACACATCCTGGCTCTGTAATATTGGAAAAGTCATTTAAACCTCTTGGTGCCCAAGACAACTTTCTAAGACTAGAAATTGTAGAGAAGGGATAAGGGAAAATCCTCACAGCAGTTCTTCACATTAATGAAATGTTGTATGTTCTGTTTTCACCTCATCTTTCCTTATTCAGTTAACATTGTAAATAATTCCCTTTTCCTTCCTTTTTAAGATAGAAGCTCATGGGGCAGGGAAACAGTAAACCTTTATTTCTGTATATTTTGGCACGTCCTTCCTATTAAACTGGAAAAGTTTTTGAGAAAATGAAAAAGACCATAGAATTGGAAGGAATTTTAGAGGCTATGTAGCCTAACCCTTTCTTTTTGCAGATGAGGTAGCTGAGGCCCAGAGAGTTTTAAGTGACTTGCCCAGGGTTTGACAGGAAGCATAGGCAAGTCCTCAGACTCCAAATCCAGCACACGTTTCATTGTACCACGCTGCCTTCAATAAGGACCTTGCAGTGTATTGGTGGGGATCACATTTACATATTTAAATACATACAGAAGAAATACAAATTAAATTCAACTTAGTTAAATACAAAGTAGTTAAGGAGGGAGAGCACTGTGGGAACTACCAGTTGGGTGAATCAGGGAAGGTTTCATGTAGAAAGCATTGCTTGAGTGGCCTCTTAAAGCAAGGGATTCTGTGATGCAGAGGTGAGGAAAGAGTGGAGGCCAACTTGTGCAAAGGCATGGCATTTGTAAGAGGGATGCATGTGAGAAATGGTGAGAAGGCCAGTTTGGATGGCTTGTAGACTGTGGGAAGAGATGTAATGTATAATAAATAGGCTAGAAATGCAGATTGGGGCCAAGTTGTGTAAGGCTTTAGAAGTCCAACACAGGAGTTTGTATTTTATCCTAAATGGAATAGGGAACCACAGGTTAGTTTAGTAGAGGACATGGTCCAATCTGTGCTTAAGGAAAATCACTTTGGCAGCTATGTGTAGGATGGGTTAAAGTGGTGAAAGACCAGGTAGGAGGCCATGAAAGCCTGAAGTAAGGTGGTATCTGTCTGAGCAGAGAGAAGGGATTGAGTTCAAAAGATGTTATGGAGATAGACAGCAAGGTCTGGCAACTGATAAGATATGTGAGGTGAAGGGAGAATGAGATGTTGAGGGTATGAAACCACAGTTATGAACCCAAGAGACTAAAAGTATTGTGGTTCCTTCAGCAGAAATAGGGAAATTTGGAAGATGGTTGGTTTTAGGGGAAAAGAGAAATTCTGTTTTAGACATACTCAGTTTGAAACTGATTTGAAATGTCCAGTAGGCAATTTGGTGATGTGGACATCTCTCTCAGGGGAGATATTGTGGATGCACACATAGGTCTGTGAGTCATCAGCAGAGAGATCATTTAGAACAATAGGAACTGATAAGCGTGCTGAGAGCATGTGTACAGAGAAAATCAAGAGACCTGGAAACAGCCTTGTGGGAGCACCTGCCGTCAGAGGGCTGCGTTTGAAGAATGAACCTACAAAATTGACTGAGAAGGAAGAGTAAGACAGATTACAGAAGTAGGAGAGGGCAGTGTCATGAAAACCTGTAGGAGAAGGGTGGTTAACTGTGCCATGCTGTAGAGAGGTCCAGAAATATCAAGACTGAGAAGAGACCACCACATGTGGTACATACAAGGAGGTTGTCAGTAACTGCAGAGAAAGCATTGTAGTTCAGTCATGAGGCTGAAGCAAGTGAGAGAAGTGAGGCTGTGAGTTTAGAGAGGTTCAGGGCCCATTAACACTTTAAAGGCATTTTCAGAATTATGTTAATTCTTCCATAAAATCAGTTTCACCTTGGCATGTGATTTATGCTAAGAGTTCTTCTTTGAGAATGAAAGTTAACATCTTCAGATGTGATAGAATTTTAGTGGTTTTACTCTTTGCCAGTTTTGGTATAACATAAAATGGACAGTTACTTCATGAAAACTTACTTTCCTCTTAGGTTTGCCAGCTAGGACTTTTCTCTGCCTCTCTCTCTTCCCCTCTCTCCCCATAGCCACGGAGTTGGCAGGTCTTACTGGTTCTACCTCTGTAATTTCTTTCATCTGTCCTTTTCATTCACACCCATTCCTTTCTCAGCAGGAAGGTTACTAGGCTACTAATCTAGGCCATCATCTTCTCTTACATGGATTATTACAATAGGCTCCCAGTAGATCTCTGTATACCTCTCCTTCAGTCGACTCTCTGATCCATTTTTCACAGAGCTGCCAAAGTTATCATAGGATCATAGATGTAGAATAGGAAAGGACTTCAGAAACCTTGTTCAGCTTCTGGTTCAACAGTCGCTTTTTACAGATGAGGAAACTGAGGGTAGTGTGGGATTTGAATAACAGTCATCTTATTCGAGAACCAGTATTCTTTTTTTTTTTCCTATTAGTTTACAGCATTCAGTTCCACAAGTTTTTGAGTTCCAAATTTTCTCTCCCCCATCCCTACCCCCATGGCAGGATGAATCCGATATAAAATTCACATTAAACATTAGTCAAGTTGTAAAGAAGAATTATAACCAATGGAATGAATAATGAGGAAGAAGAAACAGGACAAAATGAAATGAAAAAGAGAGAGCAAGTAGTTTGCTTCAATCTGCATTCAGACTTTGGAGTTGTCTTATAACCTTGTATTACTAAGAAGATCCCAGTCTATCAGAGTTAGTCATCACAGATATGATGTGTCTGTAATTGTGTACAATTCTGCTTCCCTCACTCAGCTTCAGTTTATGTAAGACTTTCCAGGTTATGGAATCAAATATGACATATTTTTCATCTTCTTGCTTTTAGACAGGCTCTCCCTTGGAATTAAGAACCATTCCTAGAATGGTTTCTCTCCTCACTTTCATGTTTTGCATCCCTTAGCTCCCATACAGGATATTCCCACTTGCTGATTTACCCCCTCCCTAAATACATTGTATTTATTTATCTGTATCTATGTTGTTTAAACCCTGATAGGATGTAAAGTCATTTGGAAAGAGACTATTTCACTTTTATGTTTGTGTCCTCAGTGTCTAGCATAGTGCTAGAAACAGTAGGTACCTAGTAAATTCTTTGAACTTAATGAACTGCACAGATAAACATCAGAAATGGAATGATCTAAAAATTAATTTTAGAAGTAAAATAAAAAAGCAAGTGATTTTTAATACTTCAAAATATTTGACTTAATCAGTATGAGTATTCATTTCATTAGTGTCCGAATCCCTCTGTAAGTGTGCCAGCCAAAAAATTATTATCTCATAGACAACCCTTTCTAACTTTAGCTTAATTGGTACTTAGATGCTGGGCAAGTTCATATGGACCATAGAGATTTAGATCTTGAAGGATTTAGAGCCGGAAGTATTTTCTGAAGCCATCTAAATCCTCTTAGCCACTCCCCCATTTTACAGATGAGTATCAGAGAGGTTAAATTCCATGTACAAGGTAATATAAGTAGTTATGTAGTAGAGCAAAGGTACTATGAAAAATTCAGAGTTAGTTATAACAGACTTCCTTGTCTGCCACAAGTTTAGGGTTTACTAATTAGTGTATGGAAAAACTATGTTGTTGAGCAATATATATGTGTCTTATGCTTGGTGACCAAGTCTTCTAGAAGTCTTCTTTGAATCACATTAAAGAGGATATGTCAGTAGAGGTGGGCCTTCAGGAAGACATAGAATAGATATGTGGAAGGCATTGGTGGGTGGTAGAGGGTATGCTGGGTAGAGGTAACACGATCGAAAGCAAGACAGGAAAATGCAAGATGCATTAATGGAATAGTCCAGGATGGGCAGAACATTGGATAGGATACTCACCTATCTATGTGAATAAGTATATGATCTTGCTGCATCTCTGCATAGATATATGGAAGATAGTAGGAGTTAAGGCAGAAAAGATAGTTTTGTAGTGACTTGATTTTGGATGGTCTTAACAGCTAAATAAGGAGTTTTGGATCTGTTTCCTGGTCAAAGAATTTTACTTGCTCTCCATCATTAAACAAAGAAATAATTTTGGTGTAGTTTATTATGATTTTATTATAGTTGTCTAGTATAGTACCTGAGGCTTAAAAAAAAATAGAAAGAACCATAGCATCCCTTGCAGATTTTAAT
>CM053584.1:79787504-79804859 GCA_028627135.1 Pseudochirops cupreus
CAGAAAGCTTTTGAGATTCTTTTTCCATCTGGCAAAGTCGACTTTTTAAGGCATTCTTCTCCTCATTGGCTTTTTGGGCCTCTTTTGCCATTTGAGTTAATCTATTTTTTAAGGTGTTAATTTCTTCAGTCAGGTCGTTGACTCTCTTTTCATGATTTTCTTGCATCATTCTTATTTCTCTTCCCAATTTTTCCTCCACTTCTCTCATTTGGTTTTCAAAATCCTTCTTAAGCTGATCTCTAGCTTTTAGGCAATCTTCACGTTTCTTGGAAGCTTTTGGTGCGGTAGTTCTGTGTTGTCTTCCTCCCATTCCCTGCTTTGATCCTTCTTTTCCCCAAAGAAGGAATCTAGAGTTTGGTTGCTGCTCTTACTTTGCTTCATATGCTTGCTCATGGTTGGCCAGTCACTGATTTTTTAGCTCTGTGGAACTCTGCTTCCCAGACGGGAAAGCTCTGTCCTAAATTGCTGGGGTTTTCCCAGCTGCCAGTGCTTTTAGGAGGCTGCTGCAGCCCCCACCAGTTCTGGCTCACTGAAAATGCACCCCAGGACCACCACCCAAGACCACGATCCGGATCCAGGCCGCTCAACACAAGAGCACTTAGCCTCTGAATGATCGCTTGGCCCCCCTGCAAACTGCAGGCCAGGAGCTCTGAAGCAGCAAGGTGGAGGTGGCTACAGGGCCTCCACTTCAGCCACTTTCTTGCCCTGGAGGCAGTTTGGCCTGACTGCTTATCTCCCCCAATTTTAGCTGAGTTCCACTGACCTTTCACTTAGTCCTTTTTTTCTCATGGCTTCATAATTCTTGAAACTGCCACATCTGCTGCAGATCCGCTCTCCTGAAGCTTCAGCTGCGACTTGGCTGGGCTCCCCCAGAGCCAAGCCGCTGTTTCAGGCTGGGCTGGTTTCGGCACCCAGCACTGAGATGGTCCCTCCTAGCCGAGCTGCCTTCAGCGGGAAGTATCTGTGTGTATTTTAGAGCCCTAAAATTTGTTTAGAGTCATATTTTATGGGTATTTTGAGGTGGCTGTGTGGGAGCTGCTGAACCTTGCTGCTCCTACGTCGCCATCTAACAATCCCTTTTCTTAAGGAGCATCTTATTCCAGAAGATAACATGTAAACATGAGAATACAAAGGATGTACAGTGAAATTTAGTGGAAGAGGGTACTGGTAGCTGGGTGGACATTGGAAAGACCTTCTGGAGGATGTGGTGTTTGAGTTGAACTTTGAAGGGAAACACCTAGTATCGTTTGGGGTGGAAATGAGAAAAGATTCTAGGAAAGGGGAACAGCTAGTTTAAAGACATAGAGCAAGAGATGGAATGTTGTGTGTAAAGAATAGCAAGAAAGCCAGTTTGACTGGATTGTAGAGTGGAAAACACAGCAATGTATAATTTTTTTTTGAGGCTTCCACTTTCCTTCTAGTCACCTAGGTCTGCAACTCCCGTTTACCCTGCATAGCTAATCAGTCATCACAGATTGTCATTTTTACTTTCATACAACTTGAAAGTTCCCTTCTCTTTACTCATACAGCTACCACACTAGTTCAAGCTTTCATTACATTTTGATCTTGAAATTGGTCTCCTTGCCTCAAGTCTTTCCCGTCAGTCCATCTTCCACATAGCTGCCACAGTGATTTTCCTTAAACACAGGTCTTTACATTTTGCTCCTTCACTCAATAAACTTCATTGGCTTCATATAACTTGTAGCATCAGATATAAGCACCTGTCTAGTATTTAAATCCCTCACAGCTTAGCCCTATTCTGCCTTTCTAGCCTTATTATAGATTACTCCCCTTTATACACATTGAGCTCAAGCCAATTAAGTGGTCTTGTTCCTTACACATGACTTAGTCTCCTGTCTCTGCCTTTGCATTGGCTGGTCCCCATGTTAGAAATGTGCTCTCTCCTTCCCTCTGCCTCCTAGAATCCATGGAGCTTCATCAGGCCTCAGCTCGTGCCATTTTCTACTTAAATCTTGATCCTTCAACTTTTTAGTGCTTTCCTTCTCAAATGATCTTATATCTATTTTGAATATACATGCATGCATACATTCTTAGATATACACATAGGCAGCTAGATTTTGTGCCTCTTGAGGGCAGAGAATGTTGTTTCACTTACATCTTTGTATGCTTGGTGTCTGGTACCTATCTGTTACCTACTGAGTATATAATAAATACTTACCGATTATTGAATGAATGAAACAGGTTAGAGCTAGGTTGTAAAAAGGCTTTAAATGCTAAACAGAGTACTTGGTATTATTTGATGCTAGAGGTAATAGGAAGCTATTGGAGTTTGAGAAAGGGATGATATGATCAGACCTAAGTTTTAGGAAAAATCGTTTTGGTATATGTGTAGGGGATGGATTAGAGATGGGAGAGTTAAAACAAGGAAATCTTTTAGGCCGCTGCATTGGTCTAGATGACTGTACTAGGATGGAGTTGGAGAGAAGGTGATAGATATCAGAGAATTTGTGCTGGTAGAACCGAAAAGACTTGTCAACTGATTAGGATGTGTGGGGTAAAGGAAATTGAGGAGTAGTTAGTGATGGATAACTCTGGGGTAGTGAACCTTTGTGACTGGAAGGTTGGTGATGCCCTCAATTGAAATAGGGAAGTTTGGAAGAGGGATCGGTTTGAGTGGAAAGGTTATAAAGTTTTTGTTTGAACATGTTGAGTTTGAGGTACCTATGGGACATGCAGTTTCAAATGTCCAGTAGGCAGTTGGTGTTGGGAGACTAGATCTCAGGCTGTATATCTATGTAGCAGTAGCTATATGTCTGGAGAGTCATCTTTGCAGAGATAATTTAATCATGACAGCGGAGGTCACTGAGAAGGGTCTAAACTATAGAGAGAGAATGGTGAGAACCTGGCTAGAACTTTGGAATGCACTCACAGAGTATAGGATAATGGATGAAGATTCAGTGAAAAATATTAAAGGATAGCCAGACAAAAGTGAGAAGAACCGAGAGAGAAGGTTCCTGAAAATCCAGAGATTAGAGAATACTTGGGGGGAGAAATGGGGGAGTTTGGGGGTCGGGTCAGCAGTGTCAAGTACTGTAAATAACAATTATGAAGTGATGGCAAAGAAAACAGAAAACTTGAATCAGAACATTCTTAACCAACTGATCCTTACAGATTTTAGGAGGATAGGAATTCATATTTGGAAATTTTCTTTAGGAATTTAAATTTAATGTTTTTTTGGGGTGGGTCTGTTCTGATTTTTCTTAGATATTGTATATAGTATCCTGCTTTATGCTTTGTCGAGATTCGGTAGCTCTTTTTCTATTGGTAAATGGGATGTTGATGTTTAGCAAACAAAACGAATAATTATTTTTAATTAATATATTTTTGTTACAGTGGCATAGATTCATTAGTACTGATTAAACTTGATGCTTAATTGTGATTAGTAATCGTACTTGTTTAGTATTTCATCTTTGTGTGTTTTTAAAACATACTTACTCTTGTGATGTCATTTTGAATTATATGGCTGATAGTACTATTTATTCTGTTTCTTTTCAACCCATTTATTTACCTTCCTCCCTTTGAGAAGTCCCTTAAGCAGTCTGTTCTTTAGATTGTCTCTGTATTGAAATAAAATATCTATCCATACCAACTTAAGTGTTTTGAGGTTGTTAGAAGAAAAGTCTAAGTCAGCCAAAAAGCATTTATTTAGCATATGCTATGTGCTGGGAACTGTCCTAAGCACTGGAGATACAAAGAAAGACAAAAAACAGTCACTGTTGCCAAAGAGATCACAGTTTCAAGGGGGAGACAACATGAACATAACTATGTACAAACAAGTTATCTACAGGATAAATTGGAGATAATCAGTAGACCATTAAGGGGAAGGGCTTCTTGTAGAAGGCAGGATTTTATTTGTGAAATGAGGGAAGCCGGGAGCAGAGAGTTCCAGATATGGGGGACAGCCAGTGATAATGCTGGGAGTCAGGCAATGGAATGTTTGAGGCTATAAGCCACCACAGAGCTGCTATAAATATTTTTGCACATATGGGTACTTTGCCCATTTGTATGATCTCTTTGGGATACAGCCCTAGAAGTGGTATTGCTGGGTCAAAGGTTATGCACATTTTTGTAACCCTTTGGACATAGTTCCAAATTGCTCTCCAGAATGGCTGGATCAGTTCACAACTCTGCCAACAATGCGTCAGTGTTCCAATTTTCCCACATTCTCTCCAGCATTTATAATTTTTCTGTTTTTGCCATGGTAACTAAGAGTTGTTTTGATTTACATTTCTCTAATCAATAGTGATTTAGAGCATTTTTTCATATGCTTATAGATACCTTTAATTTATTTCTCTGAAAACTGCCTGTTCATATCCTTTGACCATTTATCAATTGGGGAATGACTTGTATTCCTATAAATTTGACTCAGTTCTGGGGCGGCTAGGTGGCGCAGTGAATAGAGCACAGGCCCTGGAGTCAGGAGGACCTGAGTTCAAATTCGGCCCCAGACACTTGACACGCTTACTAGCTGTGTGACTGGGCAAGTCACTTAACCCCAATTGCCCTCCAAAAAAAGCAAAAAAAAAATATACAGTTCTCTGTATATTTTAGAAATGAGGCTTTTTAGAAGAGAAATTATCTGGAAACCAGAGATGGACTTTTATAAGACTGGACAGACCTGAGTCCTGGGTTTACACAACCTAGGACCCTTCCTCCCTTCCCTTGTTGTCCTTAGCATTAGGCCCCTTTCAGGAGTTTTTGACTTCCACCCTTGCTTGTGACCTTTTCCCCTCCCTTGCTTTGGCCTTTACCAAATAAGGCCATGGATGATACCTTGGTTCCTGTCCCACCTCCCTGCCAGTGGAAGATAGTGATGGGCTTCTTTGTTATCCGTCATTGGGTTAGATTTCTCGCCAAGACTGAGAGGCCGCCTCCTAGCCACTGGGAGAAGAGACAGCCAGGGGGAGGGGGCTTGACCACCTTAGGGTATAAATTCTTGTTCTGTCTTTTGTAACACGCCTCCTCTCCTTGTCCCCTCCCTCTCCTTGTCCCCTCCGGGGAGAGGACTGCTGTCTTCCTGTGTGTGGGGGGGGGGGCGCGATAAAACTTCCTGTTCCTTCCTCAAAAAAAAAAAAAAGAAATGAGGCCTTTATTGGAGACACTGGTTGTAAAAATTATTTCCTAATTTTCCACTTCCCTCCTAACCTTGGTTACATTGGTGTTGTACAAAAAACTTTTCAACTTAATGTAATCACAATTATCCATTTTACATTTCATGTCTATCTCTTGTTTGGTCATAAATTCTTCCCTTCTCTGTAAATCTGTTGGGTAAACTATGCCTTACTCTCCCAAATTGCTTATAGAATCAGCCTTTATGTCTAAGTCCTGAACCTGTTTAGACTTTATTTTGGCATACAGGGTAAGATACTGATCTATGCCCAGTTTCTGCCATATTATTTTCCAATTTTCCCTTATTTTTAGTTTTTATAAACACTAAAATGATTTTCATCTTCATATGTACATATCTGGATTTTCCTGAGATAATTATCATTCCCATTTTACAAAGTTTTAAAAAATATTTTTATCATTGTAACCAAATTAGAGAAAAATAAAGAGGATTCTCTTATATATGAGATATAATATAATAATATATAAGAGAAATTTCAAATTCCTGTAAATTTTTTTACTTCTTTGTAGTTTTAATCCTGGGTTTTCTACCTTATGCAGGCTACTTGACCTCTAGAATGTAATCTCCTTGTCTGTAAAATAAAGTGGTTGGGCTAGATAATCTTTAAGGTGTCATTAAGCCTTTATTCATATATGGTCCTGTGCTTTTTCAAGGGGATCCTGTCCTTCCTGCTTCCCCCCACCCCCATGAGAATATTAAAACAGTTAACAGAGGAAACTGCTTTTTTTGGAAAGAGTTCATGGATACAAACTCCAAGCTATGTGTGAGCTTTGAAAAGTAACTTTTAGTTACTAAGCCCTTTTTTTAAAAATCATCTTTAAAAATGATTGAGAGGCTCTCTCTTTTTCTTTAAAATATGCTCTTTTTTACACCGTTGTCATTCCTCAGTTAGAATTCCCCATTCCCCCCTTGTATCAAAATGCAGTCAAACAAAATTTACTGATGAATTAAGTGAGCAGTAGCACATGCTGTATTTTTTGGTCGTTTGCCACCTCTTTGCTTTGAAGATGGGAGTGTGTTTGATTCTCAAGCCTCCAAAGTCAAGACTGGACATTATATCGATCTGCTTTATTTTTCTTTTTGTTACTGTGATTATTGCTCTCAGTTCTACAGTTTAGTTCACTAAGTTTAATTTACTAATTTCCCTAAGGTTCTCTGATCTTCGTTGTTTCTTATAGTACAGTACTCCACTAGGTCTGTACCCTGCTCTTTTGTTTCGTCATTCCCCAGTTTGTGGTCACACACTTTGTCTTTTGCCGCTGTGATAGATAGCTCTGGCATAAATATTTGGTAATAGTGAGACCTTTTCCTCTGTCTTTGATAAGTTTGGTAGTTATGCTTACCAGTGGTATAGCCAGGTCAGAGTGTATAAATAGTCTAGTTTAAATTGTTTTCCAGAGAGGTTGGACCAATTCATAGCTTTACCACAGTTGTATTAGTGTCTTTCTTCTCACAGCCCTTCATTGACCTTTTATTATTTTTGCCAATTTACTGAGAATGAGATGAAACGTAAGAGTTGTTTAATTTGCATTTCTCTCATTATTGACTCAGATCATCTTTTTATCTGGTTGTTGGCAATTTGCATTTATTTTTGAAAAAATGAGTTTTGCTGATGCATTTTATTTTTATATTATCACTCATTTCAGGAAATGTATGTCTCATACTTTCTCTGTGCTCTCCACAGTTGAACTTTTTCTTGTAAGAAAGAAAAATAATTAGATCAAAATATTCATTGTGGTGAACTTGTCTGACAGTGTATGTAAACACTTTGCCCTAGAAGTCCCTTACCTTTTTCTGCTGAAACAAGGAAATAAATCAATAAGCATTTGCTAAGCATTACTATGTGTCAGGTACTGAGTTGATGGGATACTGGGGGTGGGGATACAAAGACAGAAGATGAAACAGTTGTTGCTTTTAAGAAACTGACCTACTGGAAAATATTTTTCATTACCTGTTCTCTGGAACTATTACTGGTTTTTCAATTACTCAAGTGTTTACTTGCTTTTAAAGACCTTTTCATTAAATTGTTGTAATAACATGTTGTTATGCTGGTTGTGAATATTTTGTTCTGAAGTAATACATATGTCTTCCTGTGTTTCTTTGAATTCCTTCTGTTTATTATTTCTTACTACATGATATTCCAGTATACTCATGTGCCACAGGTTATTTGACTATTCCACAATTGATGAGGAGCCATTTTGTTTGCAATGCTTTGCTGTCACGGGGTGCTGCTATGAAAAAATTTTCTCCATATTGGACTTTTTCTATCTTTGATCTCTTTGGGGTATATATATCAAGTAGTAGTAGCAAGGTGACATGTTGTATACAGTACTGGGTCCTGAGTTCAAATGTGACCTCAGATACTTTACTAGCTGTGTGATCCTGAGCAAGTCACTTAACCATTGTCTGGCTCAGTTTCCTCAGCTGTAAAATAGGAATGATAATAATATATCACCTACTTTTCAGGTTGTTGTGAAAATAAAGTGAGATAATATTTGCAAAGCACCTAGTACAGTGCACGGCTTAATCACTTTTCTTTCATAGTATCATATTGATATCCAGAATGGTTGGACTAATTCACATCTTAGGCAGTATTTTATTACTGTGCCTTTTCTCCCACAGCCCTGCCAACATTGACTTCACTTTTTGTCTTCCATTTTTCACCCTGTAGTCTGCCAGTTCACTTCCATATTGCCCTCAGACGCTGCAATCCTTCATCATCTCTTTACCTTCCCCAATCGCCACTTAATCTCTTGCCAACCTTTTACCTGGATTACTTACGCTATTCATGTTATCCCCTACTCAGAATGCTGTTGAACAGAGCTGAGGGAAATGTCACAATCATTCTGACTTTCCGTATTATAATTTTTGTTATCCAGCTTCAGTTGGGTTTTCACTGCAGTAAGGCAATTCTTTTATTCCACACTAAAATATCCCTTCTGGATGTGGAAAAATAGGTACACTAATGTGTTGTTGATAGAATTGTGAAGTGGCCCAGCCATTTTGGAGAACAATTTGGAACTATAGCCAAAGGGCTAAAAAAAGCTGTGAATACCTTTTGACACACAGCAAGACTACTACTGGGTCTGTATTCCAAAAAGATCAAAGAAGAAGGAAAAGGACCTAAACATTTGTAGCAACTTTTTGTGGTGGCAAAGAATTAGAAACTGAGAGGATGCCCATCAGTTGGGGAATGACTGAACAAGTTCTGGTATATGATTGTGATGGAATACTATTGTGCTGTAAGAAATGACAAGGGAGAATGTTTCAGAAAAACCTGGGAAGATTTATATACACTGATATATTTAAAATTCAGGGAGCAGAACATTGTACACAGTAAAAGCATATTATAATGATGTCTGACTGTGAAAGATTTAGCTACTATAATTAATACAGTGATCTAAGACAATTCCAAAGGACCTACGATGAAAATACTATCTTCAGAGACCAAACTGATGAACTCTGAGTGCAAATTGAAGCGTGCTTTTTTCACTTCCTTTATCTTGATAATTTCCCCCTCCCATATAGAAATATGTCTTGCATGGCTTAACATTTGTAGTTGATAGCATGTTTCTTTGCCTTCTCAGTGGGTGGAGGAGGGGCTAATGGAAGGCAGAGAATTTGGAATTCAAAATTTAAAAAAATGAATGCTAAAAATATTTTAAAATATATTCCCTCCTCGCCCTCCCCAGAGAAGCTTTTCCAAAAAAAATTTTTTCCCCTCAAACCTCACACACTTCAGCTTCCTCACTTTCAGCTAGAATGGGCCTTGGCTGCTCTTACTTTTACTCAGAAAATAGAGTCCATTTGACATGACAGTTGAAAACCCCTTGACATCATTCTTCTCTCTCTTCTTCTAGTCTTTGACTGTGTGTCCCATCTTTCTAAGGATAATCCATTTACGTGTGCCTTTGATCCCATCATCTTTTGTCAAATTCAGCAGATTATATAATCACTTATCCTCTGACTCTGATTTTCAACCTATCCCTATCATTTCCTTGCCTACTGTTTTCAAACATGTTTTCCCCATCTCCCTCCCATCTTCCTTAGACCCTCCCCCTTAAATTATTATCTGTCTCCTCCCTTTCTTGATCAGACTTCTTGAAAAACATTTCTTTGCTCTTTGTCTCCACTTCTCTGCTCATTCACTTCTCAACTCTTTAGAGTCTGACATTATTCTCTCCAAAGTTACCATTGTTTCCCAACGGTTTTTGTGAAATTCTGGGTTCTTACTCCTAGTAGTTTTAGCACCTGGTCTTCTTGAACTACTGTGCTAATTTGCTTCTGTATGTTGAATGCCTAATCTCTTCCAATGATTGACCTCTTTGTTTTTTAACTAGCTTCAGTAGTTTTGATGATTATTGCTTTGAGGTATAGTGTTATAATTTGAGATCTGGTATTGATAGATCTACTTCCTTCCCACTTAAAAAAATATTTCAAGACACATTGTTCTTCCAGATGAACTTTATTATTATTTTTCCTGCTTCTCTAATCCTTTGGTAGATTGATTGGTATGGCCCTGAATAATTAAAACAATTTTTTTTAGCTAGCATTATATTTCATATTATATCGGAATGTTCTAATATTAGCAATTAGTATTTCTTAACTTATTTCCATATATTTTGTTTTTGTTTTGCAGTTGTATTTATATTCTTCTTGTGTGTTTCTTATTGATTTGACTCATATTTTATACATTCTGTACTTACTTTTTGTTTTTTCCTGATGAGTTTTTTTGGTAAAATACAGAATGACGATTTGTGTGGTAACTTTATTTTACATCCTGATACTTTGCGGAAGTTATTGTTTCAATTTTTCAGTTGATTCTCTGGGGTTCTCTATGTAGACCCTCATATCATCTGTAAAAAGGGATAATTCTGTTTTTTCTTTGCCTGTATTTATTTTCTTGATTTCTTTTTTCTTATATTTGCAACTAGCATTTCTAACAGGACGTTAAGTAATAATGATGATGGAGGACATCCTTTCACAACCCTTATTTTGTTGGAAGGACTGCTAGTGCTTTTCTGTTATGTATAATTCTGGCTTTTAGTTTTAGATAGGTGCGGTTGACCGTATTAAGGAAAGATCCATTTTATTCCTGTGCTTCTTAGCGGTTTGTTTGTTTTTTTTAAACAGAAATGGTTGTTGTAGTTTGTCAAAAGCTTTGTTCTGCATTTATTGAAATAATCATGTGTTTTGATCTTTTCTATTAATTTGGTCTACTTATGTTTATAGTTTTCTTAGTACTGGGCCTATGGTCTTGTATACTTAAACACTGTGTGACCCTGGACAAGTAACTTAACTCCTGTTTGCCTCAGTTTCCTTATCTATAAAATTAGGATAAAAATAGAACTTAGCTCTGGGTTATTGTGAGGATCAAATGAGTTAATATTTGTAAAGTGCTTTGGAAACCTTAAAGTGCTGTCTGTGTGTCTGTCTATCTGATAGCTATTATTGTTGTTTGATAGTATCTTTAATTTTCAAAATTTCCGTTTTGTTGCAGTTTTAACATTTATTAGCTTTCTAGATTTTTTTTAGATAAATGCTCAGTTTGTTTTATTTGTGTTTTCTTTTTGTTGTTGTTGATAAAAGTGTTGAAAGATAGAAATTTTCCCCTTAGGGCTGCTTTTCAGTTTTAGTATGAGTCTCATTGTTGTCATTTCATTAATGCAGTATTCTGTTTTCAGTGAAAGAGAGCATGCTCAACCCTAGTAAGCAGTTTGTTTTTGCTTCTCTGTACCCTCTTTTGGATGAAGGTGATACTCACTGTAGTTTCTCTATGCCTTCCATCATTATTCAGTCTGGTGTTCTTTTGTTTATCGTGTGTGGGGGGGGGGAGGGGAACGGTGCTGTTCTCCCATTGGCTCTGCCATCTTCACTGGAAGTGGATGATGCTGATGACAGTCCATCTTAAAGAGACTGCTGGCCCATTCAAAGTTATATTCTGTAATGCATATGTATTGTGGACTTTATATTGTTTTAGAATTTACTTTTAAAATAGCAGAGTTATCTTTCTGTCTCTTAAAATATCTCCCCTTTTCTCTTCCTGTAATCTTCTTCAAATTTTCTTTTGTGGTTTAGATTTCTTCATGGTTATAAGCCTTAAAGATATTTTTGTGGGTATCTTAATGTGTACTTCACATACACATGTGTACTTCACATATACATGTGTACCAATGTACTTCATTAGCATCATCTTAGCTATGAAATAAACAAAACAGGACTTAAACAGCACAAGGACAATTTTATCTGCCAGCTTATTTCAGTAATTTTTCTGAAAGCCTTGCTTATTTTCTAGTACTTGGCACTGAAAAGTTAAAATGGATGATAGCAATTATTTGTGAGGAATGCCATCTTAAGAAGCAGTTTGGTGTAGTGGAAGGAGGAGTGCTGGATTAAGAGTCAGAGAACGAGATTCAAATCCTGTTTTTGCCACTTATTGACTTGTGTGACCTTGGGCAAGTACTTTCCTTAATTTCTATGGCTCTCAGTTTTCAACATCTGGAAAACGAGGGGATTGGTAGCTGAGACCCGTTCTAGCCCAAAATTTGTGATCCTGTGAAGATCACACTTTGGACTATATTTATATGTACATATACACACACTCATACATGCTCATATACATATAGATATATATCTTTTATTAAGAGTTTCTGACTAACCTGTTTTTATCTTGGAATATTTTGTAAAACAATAATATGACATATAGGTTAAAAAATCATGGAGGAGGAGGAGTTATTCAAAGTATTATGTAAGATATTTAGCAATCAAATCTTATCCCTGTTAATCTTTAAGTGAAGAAGAAATAATATGAAATTAAATTATTTTGATATAATTTTTATTTTGCAAGTGATGAGAATATTTATTGTAGTAAATATAGTAAATGCCACTTCACATTAAAAGTTACCGAGAAGGGCAACTAGGCAGCACGGTGAATAGAGCACAGGTCCTGGAGTCAGGAGGACTTGAGTTCAAATGTGGTCTCAGACACTTGACGCGTACTAGCTGTGTGACCTTGGGCAAGTCACTAAACCCCAATTGCCTTGCCTTCCACCCTCCCCCCCTAGAAGTTACAGAGACAACTATTAATTCATCTTAAAATCAAATTCAGATATAATTTTGTGTATATATTTTGTTGGTCTTGGGCTCAGATTTGCACTTTGGAGAGAATACTGAACTTGTAGTCAGGGAGACCTGAGTTCAAATATGGCCTGACACTTTACCGGCTGGATCACCCTGGTCAAGTCACTCAGTTTTCCTCAGTTGTAAAATGGAGATAATAATAATACCTACCTCCCAATGGTGTTGTGAGGATCAAATGAGATAATGATTGTAAAGCACTTAGCACAGTTCCTGGCATGTAGTAAGCACAAAATGTTAGCTGTTGTTATTAGCACTAGGTACTTAGCTCAGAACCTCAATCTGACCCACAGACTCTCTGTAAACGGCTTTCTTTATTGCTGGCCTGAGTCAATATGAGTTACAAAGGAGAATTAATATGTTAAACACATGAATAGATAGCAAGAGATTTATCATATAGGCTAAGGTTAAGTTGATTTTATGGACCTCATATATGGGTAGTACTGATTTCCTGCCTACCTTTCCAAGGTTTTAGTGTTTCCTACGCAGTACCATTCAGTAAAATTGAGTTACTTTGTAGAGGTAGCAGGATTGATTCAATCTAACATAACTTTTTATATTAACCACTTAGGTATAGAGTAGAAAGAGTGCTAGATTTAGGGTTAGAGGATCTGGATCCACATCTTGACTCTGTTCCTTATTACTTGTTTGAATTTGGGCAAGTTGCTTAAACACTCGGGATCTGTTTAGTCAACTGTAAAATGAAGGATTTGCACTAGATGACTTTTAAGGTTTCTTCATATTCCATTTAGTTGAAAGGAATCATCTAAAGGACTCTGGTTCCTTCTAGCTCCTTTTAGATGGGTTCTGAAAAGGTTCAGATCTGTCCAGCATCTGAATCTAAGATCCTTTTGTGCTGTGATTGCTGTTGTATACTTTTTAAAGAACAGGGTTTTTTGTTTTATTTTGTTTTTTGCTTTTTGACATACCTACGTATCAACAGAGTGGGATAGGTTTTTTTTCTGTAATTGGATATTTAAACCATTTTTTCCAACACTATATACTGAAATATTGATTATAATAAAAATTTCTTTAATAGCTCTTTTATGCCTATATCCCTTGTTTGGCAGGCTGTGGAAAATTTTTTCTTTTGTTGTACTTTTGCGTCCAACACTTAGTTAGGTATTTTGGTTTTAGAGCCAGCAAAATTAAATTTAGATAGTTACTGGTTCCTGACCTAGTTTTGTCAGGTTTCAGTATCTATCTAAGGATCTCCAGTGAGGATTACCAGAAAAGAAGAAACAAAGGTTTTATATATCATAGAGAAATGCAGTAAAACCATTTAGAAAGCCAAATTGCAGTAATTAAAAGGGTTTTCCCCTGTTTTCTACTTTCCTTAAAGGTACGGTAGCACACTTTCTTCTTAGAATATTAATTCTGCCCCCAGTTTTATTTGTAATTACCACTGAGTTTTAGTTTTTTCTTCATGTGACGTTTGTTAATGGGACATTCTGCAGAGAGAGGGAAACCTCTTTTTGATGGATATTGATGTGGCATATTATTTTCATAATATTAAGAACTAATCTGAGCAGTGAGGGATTCAAATGCAAGAAAGCAAGACAGTCCTTGCCCTCAAAGTGTTTACGTTCTAATAGAGGCGGGGGAGGAAGGTGACACATAAAGGGGAGCTGGGATGGATCTAGGGGACGACATGCTGCAACTTTGTTTGGGAGTGACCTTGGTAGTGAGATGTAGGCCTGATTGCCAGTCAGAACTAGGCAGAACGCACCTCTCAGAGCCTATGGTGATCCTAATGTCCAAGTACAATAGGAGAGTGATGAAGAGGTTGATGATAATGGGCAGATTGTAGGTGGCGTGGGTTGGTTTGGTCCCTTTTCCGCCCTACAGGCCACCTTCTTACAATGTTACGTGTAGAATATTCTAGACGTGCTCAGGCCAGGGAAGAATACTTCCCCTGTCTTCAGACACAGTCTTTTCATGTATGCTGAAATTGCATTCATTTTCTTGACTGCCGTGTCACAGTGATTTGTCTGAAGTTAACAGTCCACTAAAACTCCCTTTTCTTTTTTCAGATGACCTGCTTTCTGGCCTCGCTTTCATCATTTTGTTAGTTGGGGAGTTGTTGTTTTTAACCTTCCTTGCATTTCTCCTTATTGGGTTTTATCTCATTTGATTCAGTCCAGCGTTCTATCCGTTTTGTCCAGGACCTTTCTGAGTCGTGATTCTGTCATTCAGCGTGTTAGCTGTCTCCTCATCTGCAAATTTAATAAGCATGCCATCTGTCTCTTCATCCAAATTACTGATTGTAAAGGCTCAGGTACAGATTTTTGGAACTTCTTCTGGAGATCTGCTAAGTAGGCGCTGAGCCATTAGTGGCTATTGTTTGGAATCCAGTTCATCTCATCCTACTGTCATCTAATGCATATCTTTTCATCTTTTCCATAAGATCAGCCAGGAAGAATCAAGTGCTTTGCTGAAATCTAGGTAAAATCTGTCTACTCCTAATAATTTTGTTAAAAAAGGAACTAAGCTTAGTCTTACATGATCTGTTCTTTTTTTAAAAATAAGTTTTTTTTTCAATCAACAGAAATCTGCCTTCTCTCCCTTCCATATTCTCCCTACCTGGGTCCTCCTGTTTTAAGAGAAAAAGAAAAATACCACGTCTATCAGAAACAAATAGAATCAAGCAAAACAAGTTCCTGCATTGGTCATGATAAGATCTATTCTTGATGGAGCCATACTGTCTCCTTGTGATCTTCATTTCTTTTTCATAAGTGTTCACTATCCCTTTAGTGGTATCTTCTAGAATTTTTCAGTAATCAAAGTAAAAGTCATCTACTTAGAGTCTCAAGACTCTACTTTTCCTTTTTTGAAAATTTGGAAATTAACTCTCATCTACTTCTGTGGCACCTCTCCTGTTTCCTTGATCTTTCAAAGGTCACTGACAGTAGTCCAACGTCGGGTATTCCAGTTCTTTCTGTACGTTAGTATACTATTCATCTGGGTCAGGTGATGTGATCTCATCCAGGGCAGCTAGATATCGATATTTTCCTCTTTATCTTTGGTTATCAACTCCTTGGTTGTTTTTGTTTCATTTCCAAAAAGGGTAGAAATTTTTTCCTTTTGGCAGAGAAAGGAGAAGCTAAATAGTAATTGACTGTGGGAGAGTTCACCTTATTTAAAAGCAACAGGATAGGAAAAGGGGGACTAACACTATATATTAAGATATGCTCATGTGATATGTTCCTGTGAGAAAAAGCCAAGAACCATTGAAGAGAGAGCATTTTGGTGAAGATGTGTGGAGACTGAAATAGAAGCAGCGTTGTCATCAGAGTATGTACAGAACACCTGAACAGAGAGAGAAAGTTCATGAGTTTGGGAATAATCTCATGTCTAACACAGAGACATGAGAAAATATTATTCAGTATTTCAGTCAAATATTACTTTTCTAGACATCTACTGGAGCCACCCTCTCTTTCTCTCTCTCCTAAGTAGAATAGCTAATAATTTTTTTTTTACTTGTTTTAATGATAATTTCAACCTGAAAAAGATAAAGGAATCCCAAGGCTGCAGTGTAGAGTTTAGACTAGAGGTTCCCAACTTATTTGGCCTACTGCCTCCTTTAAAAAAAAATTACTTAGTGTCCTCCAGGAAATCTACTTTCTTTAACCCTTTAGTGATTTTTTGAAATTTGTGTCATTTCAAAAAAATATAAAATTTTTTTTTAAATGATGCATCTTAAATTTAATAATTTATTATAAATTTGTGGGTTTTTTTTCCTGCATTGAAATATTGATGATACAATTGTCATGTAACCATGTACAAAACAAGTCATTTGCACACACACATACACATTCCTGCAGATGCATGCTGGACTTCTGACAATGTGCAGTATACTCTCCTACCAACATTTGCTTGTTAAGACCTGTCAGTGGACTTGACCACTGATCAATTATAACTTGCATTTTGTGTGTTTATTTCGAAAATATGTAACCATTACAACTTTAACTTTGTTATACAACAGATAAAACATGTACAAATAGTTTTTCAAAATTTTCCTTATGTTTGCACTCACTCCTTATTATTCAGTGCCCGCTAGTTGCACCCAAGGCTACTACCACCTCCTTGGATTGTTCCAGCGCCCCCCAGGGGGTGGTATGGGAACTGTGGTCTAGACTATAGAGTCTGAGGACTTGGGTTCAAAAATTTATAACCTTACCTTTGTGACTTGGGGCAAGTCACTTAATCTCCTCAAACGTCAGTTGATTGATTTGTAAAATGAGGTTGGATGAGACGGCTTCTGAGGTTGCTTCTAGCCGTAGATGCTGTTCTGTACCTAAGTCTTTATAACTTAAAAAATATATATTACTATGTACAATCAGGTTGTCTTCTTGGGGAATGTTTTTAAATTCATAAAATAAAATACATAGGATTACAAAGGAAACCAATTATATTGAAATACAGATGTAAAAACATTAGGACAAGTTAAGAACCTCAGATCTAGAATAACCCCTTCAATTTTAGGTATCAGGAATCTGAGGCACAGAAACATAAATTGAATTACTCAAGGTTATACAACTAGCTAGTGGAAGAAGGGAATAAAAATCACATTTCTTGACTTCAGTCCAGTAATCTTTTCATTTTACTGTGCTTCTTTGACATGTTAGGAAAAAAATTGTTTTTATTCCTCAAAAACAAGATAGTACAAAATGACAAATTTAATAGTGAAATTTACTTTGTAAGACTTTTTTTTAGATTGTAGAAAATAAATATAAAAGATTTTTAAAAATACATCATTTTGGTCTTTGGAAATAGAATAATTTCTCCAAATTAGCTGATATGTAAGGAAGTTTTTGAACCCAGTTTCTCTTGACTCTGTAAATCAAGATTCTACACTACCCTTGGGATTTCTCTATATTTTTCAGTTTGAAATTATCAGGGCAAGTCAAGAAATTGTTAGTTGCTCTACTTTTGTTATGGGAATCTGAAGATCTTCCCTGCCCCTAGGCCCTTTGCTAAAGTGGCTACGTGACTCTGAGGACCCTTGGATATTTGAAAGTATACTCTGTTCCCTAATAGGCTGAATGTGGTCACGTGGAGCCTGTGGC
>CM053584.1:79805359-79848701 GCA_028627135.1 Pseudochirops cupreus
CAGTAGACATCTAGAACATTAAAATCTGGCATATTAAACTGAACAGGTCAATACCATTGTTGTTGATTTTTTTTTTTAAACTAAAGCTTAGAGCCAATGAAAATTACTCTTCTCTTTCTCAATCATCCCTATGGTGTAAGTAGTAGAAACTCATTCTCTGAGAAATAGGTTAGTGAAACACCACTCCTAGAATTATAAGGGACACTGGACAAGTTTTTCTTGTGCTCCAGGACCTAAATAGCACCTATCTTGATCATTAGTCTGTAAATGGTTAGATTTTGAAATTAATCAGTTGGGAGATTGTTTGACTTGAAAGTGATCGTTCTATATTCTATAGCTTACAGAAATTCCCACTAAAGCTGGGTCTGTCTTTTTGTCTTGATTAATTTTTTTTTTCAATCAACAAAGTTCAGTTTCTTTTCCTCTTTCCTTCCCTTTGCCTCTCCATTCAGATAGTAGGAAAAACAAAATTCCTGTTACAGTCAAGCAAAACAAATTTTTGCATTGGCCGTGTCCCACCACCCGCTCTCCCCTAGCAAAAAAAAAGACTCATTCCGTACTCTCGGGTTCCCTCTGCCTGGAGATGTGGAGAAGCATGTTTCAAGAGTCTTTTGAATCTTGGTCATCGTACCGACCAGAGTTTTGAAATTTTTCAGAGTTTACAAGATTGTTGTTATTTTATATATTGCTCTGGTTCTCACTTCCCTCTGCCTCAGTTGATAAAAGTCTTAGGTTATCTTTGAAACCATCTGCTTTATATATAGTAGTATTCTTTCACATTTATATGCTGTAACTTGTTTAGTCATTTCTCAGTTGATGGAATCCTCTCCTCATTTTCTAATTTTTTTTGCTGTTGCAAAGAATTGCTACAAATATAGTTGTCTATTCTTGAAATATGTTTTGCTTAGGATTGATCTCTCCCCTGATCTCCCCTCCTTTTTATTACTCCCTCTCTTTTCTCCCCCTTCCCTCCTGTTTTTTTGTTGAGTGAAATATATTTTTTTCCCACTCTATGTCAGTGTATTCTTCTGACATTTAGCTAGTTCAGATAAGAGCAAGGTTAATGGATCAACTACCCCTGCTTCTTCCTCCTTGTTTGTATAAACTTCTCATGGTACACCCCAGTGACATGAGATAATTTTCTCCATTCTTCCTCTCCTTTGTCTGCCTTTTCTGACTCCTAGTATATTTTCCCCTTCTGTTTCCATTCTTCTTTGAAGATCTTCAGGTCATAATAGATTACTTGGAGGACCTTCATTCTAATTATTCTTTTTCTAGAACTGTTGTTGATGGGATTCTGAGGGGATATATGTATCATCTCTCCATATTAGAATGCTAAATAGCTTATCCTTTTCAAGTCTTTTATGATTGTTCACTGATGTTTACCTTTTTACATTTCTTGACTTCTATATTTGTACTTAAAAGTTTCTCTGTATGGTCTTTCATCAGAAATGTCTGAAAGTCTTCACTTTCATTAAGAGAAATTTTTACCCTGATACATTATACTCCAATTTGCTAGTTAAGTTATTTTTATTTTTATTTTTTATTTTTTTTGGAGGGGGTAAGGTAGGGCAATTGGGGTTAAGTGACTTGCCCAAGGTCACACGGCTAGTTTTGTGTTAAGTGTCTGAGGCTGCATTTGAACTCAGGTCCTCCTGACTCCAGGGCTGATGCTCCATTCACTGTGCCACCTAGCTGCCCCCTTGGTAAGTTATTTTTAGGTGAGGGTGAGTGGTGCTGTGACTAGAACACTTAAGCTGGAATCAGGAAGACCTGAGAGTTTAAATTCAGCTTTAGACACTTAGTATCTGGTTTGTTCTGTCGAATCACTTAATCCATCTTTGCCTCAGTTTCCTCATCTGAGAAAATTAGGATAAAATGAGATATTTTTAAAGCATCTTACAGTTCTTAACAGGTTACATAAATGCCAGCTGCTGCTGATGTTATTGGTATAAGTCCATACTTTCCCATCTTGAATATTAAATTCCAAAGTCTATCTTTGTTTGTAATGACCACTAAATCTTCTGTGGTCGTGACTGTGGCTTCTTGGTACTTAGATTCTTTCTGCCTCCTTGCAGCATTTTTTTTTCTTTAACTTGGAAACTTAGAATTTTGACTGATGTTTTTGGAAGTTTCATTTTGGAGAATCTCCCAGGAGGTGACCTGTAGATCCTTTTTGACCTTTGTCTAGTTCTAAGAGATCTGGGAGCTTTCTTTTATAATTTTTTAAAATATGTTATCCAGCTTCCCTTTTTTGCTCATTGCTTTCAGATAATCTAGTGATTCTTACATATTCTCTCTTCAATTTGTCTTCTGGGTTAGTATTTACTACTATCTGCCTTAACATTTTCTTATGGTTTTTTTTTCCAGTATTTTGCTTTTGTTTTAATATTTCTTATAATTTCATTGAATTATACCTTTTTTGGTCTATTCTGATTTTTAGGGAGTTTGTTGCTTGGGCAAAATTTTATACTTGTTATGCCAGCTGTTACTTTCATTTCCGTTTCCACTTCTTTCTTCCATAGCTCTTAATTCTTTTCTAAATTTTTTCTTCTGATGCTGTCATTTCATTCCATGCCTACAATGCTCTCCCTCCTCTTAATCTGACTCCTGGTTTTCTTGGCTTCCTCTGAGTTGCATCTAAAATCATGTCTTCTACAGAAACCTTTCCCATCCCCTCTTAATTTTAGTGCTTTTTCTTTTTTAATTATTTCTGACTGGTATTATTTCACTGGTAGGGAACCAGTGAAAATGCTTAGAATCCGGAGGTGGATGGGAGGGTCTTTGTTTAAGGTACAGGAGAAAGTCCTTTGTTTTTGGATTGCAGAGTATATGGTAAGGGTAAAAGGTTAAAGTATAAGGTATAAGAAGACTGGAAAGGTAGAGAAAAGGCCAGTTATGAAGAGGTTTCAATACCAAACAGAGGATTTTGAATTTGATGTGTGAAGTGATAGGAAACCACTGGGATTTATTGAGAAGGGGAATGATGTGGTCAGATCTGCACCTCAAAAGATTAATTTGATGACTGAATGGAGAATGAATTGGAGTCTGGAGATTCTTGTGGCAGGGAAACCAACTAGCAGACTGTTAAAATAGCCCAGGCATGAGATGATAAGGGCCTGTATCGGGGTGCTGGCAGTGTCATAGGAGAGGAGGGGATGTGACAGAATTGAAATCAACAAGCTGGATGTGGGGATTTGAGGATGACACCTAGATTGATCGTCTTCGGTGACTGTGAAGATGGTGGTGGTGGTTGTTCATCTTTCATTCTCAAAGAGGGCCAATGACATCTTGGGGGTGATTGGATATGAGTAGTGCAGTGTGGTGCAAATTCATCAGCCTTATTATTCTCTCCTACAGAGTCATCAAACCTTAATAGTAGTAAGAAATTTCAGAAAGAGGGACATTTTGGGAGGTAAGATAATTAATTTAGTTTTGGATATGTTTTGTTTAAGATGTCTGTGGGATCATCAGTTTCAGGTGTTCTTTTGGCAGTTAGAGATATGAGTCTAGACATCAGTAAATAAGTTATTTTTGTTTTGTTTTGCTTTGCTTTTTGGAGGGCAGTTTGGGGATAAGTGACTTGCCCAAGGTCACACGACTAGTTTTTGTGTTAAGTGTCTGAGTCTGGATTTGAACTCAGGTCCTCCTGATTCTTGGGCCAGTGCTCTATTCACTGCGCCACCTAGCCACCCCCAGTAAATAGATTATGAAGATAAATAGATTTGAGGATTTTCAGCATAGAAATGTTAACTGACTTCATGAGAGCTGATAAAATCACCAGGTGAAATACTCTATAGAGAGAAGAGAAGAGAGCCTAGCCTAGGCAGAGCTCACAGTTAGCAGGCATGACCTAGAAGATTATCTAGCAAAGGAGATTGAGAGCAATTGATCAGTAAGCTAAGAGGAGAAATAGGGGAGAGTGGTGTCACAGAAGCCTAGAGAAAAGAGAGTGTAAAAGAGAAGAGGGTGATTGAGTTTCAAAATCTTATAGAGGTGAAGAATGTTAAAATTTGAGGAAAGATCATTAAATTTGCCACATAAGAAATTATTGTTAATTTTGGAGAAAGCAATTTCTGTTGTATAAAGAAGTTAGAAGCCAGATTATACAGTTAAAACAGTGAGAGGAAAGAAAATGGAGGCAGTGATGGTAGAAAATAAATATCAAACATTTACTAAATACTCACTATTTGCCTTGTATTGTGCTAAGCACTAGGGATACAAACAATGAAATAAAAGGACCCCTACCCTTAAGGAGTTTACAAACTAATGGAGAAAGACAACGCATAAAAGAAAACTGAAAAACTGGGCTGGGGAGGGCAGTTACCTGGACTGGGGCAGGGAGGAGAAGCCAAAGAAGTCACAGATGAATGCAACCAGACAGGAAATGAGGATATATTTAATAAATAGCTTTCTCAAAGAACTTAGTTACCAAAGAGAGGAGATATATAAGATGATAGCTAGCAAGGAAGCATTGAGCAAATAAGATTTTTTTTGCTGATGGGGAAGACATAACATGCTTGTAGGGAGTAGGGAAATGGACAGGAAAAGATTGAAGGTAACCAAGAGATTAGGGATGATAGAGGGGGTAATCTGCTAGAAAAGACAGAATCAGTTGTTCATCTCAAAGGATTTATCTTTGCAAAAAGAGCCACCTCATTATGTGAAATAGATGAAGAAGGAAATAGTGAGAGGAGGCTTCTGGGAAATGGGGAGGCAGGGAGAAGAGAATGCCTTTGGTGAATGACCTCAAGTTTTTCAGTGAAATGTGAGGCAGCGTTCTCAGTTTGAGAGGGTAAAGGGAAGAGTAAGCTTGACAGGTCTAAGAATGGTTGAAATGGGCATTGTCCACCACCCAGCATAAAGCCATACCCCCAAGACAAGAGGAGGAGGAAGTCATGAGTGAACGGGATGGATCTTAACTAAGTACTAACCACAGAGCAAGTTTTATAAACTTAACTGTGTGTCTCTGAGCCCAGGAGCAAAGTGACAACTCAGACAACCCACACGCAAGTCTACAGTGAGTATCCAGGGCAGGAGTCCATAAAGGGAGCCAGCAGTTCAGTTTCTCTGAGGCTTCAGGACTGCCTAGTGGGCTAATAGTGATTGAGTTTGTAGCAGTCCACTAAAGCTCAACTATACAGAAGCAAAACAGATCCAGCTTGCAGAGCTCAGACCAGAAAGGCTATAAGCAGATCTCTTCCTAGATCGCACTACTTTGGAAGCACTGAAAACTTAAAGAACCCCCCAGATTGAACTGTGAAAGCAACAGAAGACATTAGAAGACAGAAGCTCAGGTATGACATTATTTTTCCCCGTAGAAGTCCAAAGATAGGATGATGTCTAGAAGAATGAGCAAACAAAAATGAACCCCACCATAAAGAGTAACTATGGGACTAGGCAAGCTCAAGACTCAAACACAAAGAAGACAATGACTTGAAAATATTTACAAGCAAAGCCTCAAAAAAAATGTAGATTGGTCACAAGAATTTCTAGAAGAATTAAAAGCAAAAAGTTAAAGGAGCTAAAAAAAAGGATTTTTAAAAACCAAATGAGAGCTATGCAAGAAAGATATGAAAAGAGAATTAACAGCTTGCCAAAAAAAGAGATAACAAAACCATACTGAAGAAAAGAACTCCTTAGAAATTTGAACTGGCCAACAGACACTGATGACTCCATGAGATATAAAGAAATAATAAAACAAAGTCAAAAGACTGAAAAAAAATGTGAAATATTTCATAGGAAATGGACAATAGATCAAGGACAGGTCATTTAAAACTTAATGGGATTACCTGAAACCTATGAACAAAAATACAACTGACATCACTTTTTTTCCCTACCATAAACTACTTTTATTGCAGTTTTCTTTTAAAAAACATTTTAAATAGTTTATTTTTAAAGCATTTTTTTTTCTTTTTAAATTTTGAGTTCCAAATTCCCTTTCTACTTCCTATTTCTCCCTCACTTATTGAGAAGGCAGGCACTATGATAATTATACATGTGAAATCATGCAAAACATTTTCACTCAGTTAAAAAAAAAGATGTTTCAGTCTGCATTCAGAGTTCATCTGTTCTCTTTCTCTGGAGGTGGATAGCATTTTCTCATCATGAATCCTTTGGAATTGTCTTTGGGTCATTGTCTTGATCAGAGTAGTAGAATTTTCATAGTTGATTATCATTGCAATGTGGCTGTTACTATGCACAATGTTCTAGTTTTTCTCACTTCACTTTGCATTAGTTCATATAGATCTTACCATGTTTTTCTGAAGCCACCCCCTCATCATTTCTTATAGCACAATAGGACTTCATCACAATCATATACCACAACTTGTTCAGTCATTCCCTATTTCGTGAGCATCCCATCAATTTCCAATTCTTTGCCAGCACCAAAAGAACTACTATAAGTATTTTTGTACATATAGATCCTTTTTCCTTTTCATTGTATCTCTTTGGGGTATGAACCTTGTAGTTGTATTGCTAGGTCACAGTTTTATAGCCCTTTGAGCATAGTACCTAATTGTTCTCCAGAATGGTTGAGCCAGTTCAGTGCCCCACCAAGAGTTCATTAATGTAACTATTTTTCCTCATTGCTTCTGGCATTTGTCATTTCTGATACTGGTGATGTGGTACCTGAGACATCACATTTCAAGAAATTCCATGAGGGAAAACTTAGAATCAGAGGGCAAAGTGGAGATTGAAAGTATTCATTGGTCACTTCATAAAAGAAAACCCCAAAATCTCATAGGAATATTATAGCCCAAATCTAGAGCTCCCAGGTTAAGGAGAAATACAAGCAAATCAAACAAAAGAATTTAAGTACCATGGAGCCATAGTCAGAATCACAAGATTTAGCAACCACCACTGTGAAGGAAAGGAGAGCTTGGAACAAGACTATCCAGAGGGCAAAGAATCTAGGATTGTATCCAAGAATAATGTACTCACAAAACTGAGTATAATCCTACTGGGGGAAAATGGATGTCTAACGGAACAGAGGTATTTCAATCATTCTTGATGAAAAGACCAGAGCTGAATAGAAATTTTGACATCCAAACATAGGATTCATGAAAATCATTTAAAAATTCAAGCGTAAGTGAAAAATCATAAAGAATTATACAAGGTTAAACTATTTACATTCTCATGTGGGAGAAATTTATCATCACTTAGAGGGAATCTAATTAGGCAGAGGACCTAGGTATGATTTTATTATGTTGGGATGACCTCAAAAGAAGACTGTAAGAGTAAGAAAGAGGTATGCAGTGGGTTGGGGGTGTTGGGAGGGGGGAAGAATAGTGGAAATTTTATCATGTAAATGGGTCAAGAAGGAGTTTATACATTGAAGGAGGAAGTGTGTGGGGGGGAGTAGTAGGCAGTACTTCAACTTCATTCTCATTTGAACTGGTAGAAAGAAGGAAGGAAGGAAGAGTATATCTTTAGACTCAGTTGAGTAGAGAACTTTATCTTAACAGAGAAGTGAGGGGGAAGAGGTTAATGGAAAAGAAGCACAGGGATGGGGTGGAGAAAGAGGGGAAGTAGATTAAGGGAAGAAGTAGTTAGAAGCAAAACAGATTCCTAAAGAGAGGACAAGGAAAAAAATAAGGAAAAGTATAAGAGAATATAATGAAGGGAAATACACAGTTAGGAATCATAACCGATTGTTAGTTATGAGAGGAAATAAAAAGCAAAACTTTATGATAGTAGGGGACTTCAATTTACTCCCCTTAACCTTAGATAAATCTACAACAAAAAGAAAGTGAAGTTAAGGAGTTGAATACAATTTTAGAAAAGTTAGATGTGATATCCATCTGCAGAGTATTGAATGGAAATAGAAAGCCAAGTATTCTCAGCTGTGCGTGGCATCTTCACAAAAATTGGCCATGTATTAGGCTATGAGAACCTCACAGACAAATATAGAAATGCAGAAACATTAAATGCATCTTTTGGGCCATAATACAATGAAAATTATATCCAATAAAGGGCATTTAAGGGATAGATTAAAAATTAATTGGAAACTAAGTAACTTAATTCTAAACAATGGATAAGTAAATGAACAAATCATAAAAACAATAATTTCATTAAAGATAATGATAACAGTGAGAGTACCATACCAAAAACTGAGATGGAGGCAGAGTACCTCTAAAAACTTAAGAAATAAAGAGCAGATCAATGAATTAGGCATGCAGCTAAACAATTTAGAAAAACCAACAGTTCAAAAACCTCATTATCATGAAACAGAAATCCTGAAAATCGAAGCAGAGAATGACAAAATTATAAATAAAAAAAAATTCTGAATTAATAAATAAAACTAGGGCCCATCTTTTTTGGAAGGAAATAAACCCAATAAACCAGATAAGTCAATGGTTAATTTGACCTTTTTTTTTTTAAAGAAGAAAACCAAATTACTCGCATCAGAAAGGAGAAAGACAAACTCAAAAAGAGCAAAAGAGCAAAGGCTTGGAGTCTACAGTTGGAGTGATGTGTTAAAGAAAATGCAAGCAGGGCAATTTAAATGTATCATACTTAATGGACAGGGGAGGAAGACATAATTATCCTGCAAAGGTAGAAAGGGCTCAGTAGGATAACCATAGGTTTTCATATTTAGTTCTGGAGGTAAAAGGAAACTACTGGCCCATTCCTTGGGGAGTTGGGTGACTCGATCAGACCTACACTTTAGAAAAATCATATTTGCAGCTATGTGGAAGAAAGATTGGAGTGGAGAGAGATATGAGTCAGGAAAACCAGCTAGAAGGCCATCACAAACAGGGACCTAAAATGATGGGACAGCAGGAAGAAGTTCAGCTGAGCTCTCCCAACATGACTATCCTACAAAAATTTAAAAAACACATCATACAGAATCCTCACTGAGAAATTAACCAAACAAGCCCAAGGAGTTGTATTTCTAAACTAAGTAAGTTTGGGGAAACAGGTCTGTAAATGTTAGAGCTGAACTGACCAGGGTTGTGTGGCAGAGCATTCCAACATTTTCAGGCACTGAAAGAATTTGTAGGCAGTGCATCAAACACAAAAATAGGTCTCAGGGTTATTTAGTGGTACCCTGACCCTGTATAGGATTAGGGACTCACTATTATGTAGTGGGTCATAGATCCAAGGTAGATTGAATAGTGGATCCTAGTGATGGTATCTCAGGGTGAGAAGCTGTCATGACCATAGGCTGTGTACTGAAAGAGGGACAAATTCAGAAGCAAGAACAGGAGTTGATCAGCATCTCACTCATAGCATTTTTAGCCTTAGACTGAAGCCTGCAGTGAAATAACTAGAGTAAAAGTCCACAACCAAGGGATGCTACTGTCCCGTCACTTTGTACCTGCAGAACTTTCCAGCTGTGTGATATCAGATGCATACAGCAGCAGTCGTCTTCAGACCGTGGGAAAGCCAGCAAAACCACTTACTTGCCTGCCACATACTTTATGCTTGGGCCATACTTGACGACTCTTGATCTTCTGAAAATGCCTGGTGTTTTCACACTGTAAGGCATTTCTCATTATGCTCCTTATGCCAGGAATTTCCTATCTTTTTGCCTTGTTAACTCCCTGACCATTCTTTTACAGCCCTTCTCATATAATAACTCTTAGATTAAACTAACTTGATCACATGCCAGTGGCCTCAGACCTCACCTAGCACTGTTTGTCGCTCTCTGACGCTCACTTTCCATGTTACTCTGTATTATGTTTATCTGCGTTTTTCCTGCCTTTGTCTGCTCTGTAACTCCCGTGTCTTACCTGTCTAAGTTTTGTGTCGCTTCCCAACTCCTTGCGCAGTTCTGTTGACAAAAGAGGTTGTTGTTTAGTCATCGGTTGTTGTGGCCTCTTTTGGGGTTTTCTTAGCAGCTGTGCTGGAATAGTTTGCCATTTCCTTCTCCAGCTCATTTTACAGATGAGGAACTTAAGCAGACGGGTTGAAGTAGCTTGCCCAGGATCACATAGCTATTAAGTATCTGAGGCCATATTCGAAGTCATGAAGTCCTGACTCCAGGCCTGGCTCTCTAGCTGCTGTGACGTTAGGTACTTAGTTTTATTAATTGAGTTGAACTCAACAAATTTGCCATTATTTGCTTCATAGTTTCACCCATTGATTCCATTATAAACAGGGTTTTATATATCTCTCATATTCATAATTCACGTTTGAGGACACCTTTTATAGGGAGATTCTATTGTTATGTGAATATTATATAATGAAGTTATAATTTACAATAAGGCATCTAATATATATTATTATAGTGATAGTCACATACATATAAGGGAATACTATATAAGAAACACCCTGTTTAGATCTGAGGAAGCTTATCTTGCTTTGCTGAACTCTAACCCAAGTCAGGATCCAGTCAAGGATGGTGATGGCTTTGGGGGAAGCAACTTTGGGAATTAGTGGCAGAAGCTCTTCCTGATATCTTAAATGGAATTCTTCACACTTCCTTTATAACTTATAATTAAGTACTAGTAAGTGTACAATTGTGTGTTCTTTTTATTAAAATCTATTAAAGAAAGTTCTTTGTTCTCTTTAGAAAATGTGCCAGAGGAACTTCGAGAGCCATTTTACACAGATCAATATGACCAAGAACACATCAAGCCACCTGTTGTGAATTTGCTACTATCAGCAGAACTGTATTGTCGTGCTGGGAGTCTTATTCTCAAGAGTGATGCTGCAAAACCGCTTTTGGGCCATGATGCTGTAATCCAGGCTTTAGCACAGAAGGGCCTCTATGTTACTGACCAAGAGAAATTGGTAACAGAGCGAGATCTACACAAAAAACCTATACAAATGGTGAGTATTTCAGATGATGTGATTACGTCACATTTATTTCACATGTTTTTAACACAATAACAAAAATTTAGTGACTAAATTTTTTGTTAAATTGGATGCTGATCACTTTGTCTAGTCTTATTTTTCCCTTTTGTAATCATTCCATGTCCTCCTTATAAGTGAAGATACAACTTTAATAAGATAACATCTTTTGGGATATACTTGCTCCCACTTACTAATTGGATGAGACAGTTATAACTTCTCTCCACTTAAAACTGAGTAAATCACATCAATTTAAAAACCTTTTTCTAGCTGTTTTTCTTGGATATAAGAGGTTTGGAAGAAAGTCTTTGTATATCTGTATGAGAATATGTGCATAACTTTATCAGGAAAGAAAGTTGAGACTCATAGTTGTGCTATTGTTTACTTATCTAAAGGATAAGTTTAATATCACTTTTTATACATTGAATATTTTGGAGACTTTTGTTTAATTATTATGTTATAAGATGATGTATTTGCTGCTTTAAATTATGACCCAGGAAAAGATAGAGGAGTTGTCAGAGGTTTTTTCTTCCAGAGAAATCAGTTTCATATACTATTTCTAAAAAGAAAGATCAAGAGAAGTTTGGGAATAATTAAGAAATAAAATAGTATGGTTTCATAGAATGGTCAAAAATGTTATTTCATGTATAGAAGTATCTACATAAATACAGTATGTTAAAAATTGATACTCTTTACTCTTATCAAACCAAGCCTAAAGGAGAATACAGATAAACACTATAAAAATCACAAAAAGAAGTATGGATAACAGGAACTTAAAAGTTATTTGTCAGATTTGAATATATTAGAATTAGCTCAATTAATTACAGCAGTCTTGGTTACAGATACAAAGATACACAGCAGATAGGGAAAGAGCAAACCCCAGAGCTGAGGAAGTCGGCTCAGGAGCTGTCTCTAAAACACACTTTGTGATCCTGAGTGCTAACGGACTGACGGCAGCTTCCTCAGAGACTGGCAAGTGAAGGATAGTTACAGTGGTAGAGTGGCAAGACAGCATTATTGCGTGTGTACAAACATCTGTGTGAATGTAGATTGTGAAAAACTGCTGCTCTTTGATCAGAACGAGCCCGAAGGAGAATACAAATAGAGAATTCACAGGATCACAGAAAGAGGCGTGGGCGGCGTGACCTAGAGCCGTCTGTCAGATTTAAATGTATTAGAACAGTTCGGTTAATATCTGTAGTCCTAGTTACAGATACAGAGGTACCTCACCGAGAGCTCCCTACATGAATGAAATGGCAGATCTGGTCCCCCTAAAATATCAGATAGTAATTAAGAAGGATTGAATATTCTGGGAGGTGCTAGGACTTCAAAATTTTTTTTAAATGATTCTAAAGGGTGATAGATCCAGAATGGAATTAAGGAAAACTAGGAATGTTTGGATTTGACATAATGGAAAATGGTCATGCCTTCCTATACGGGGTTGGTGACCAATAAATATAATCATTACAACATTTTTCATGCTATTTTGCCTTCCCATTGAAGAAGAGAGATTCATTTTGTAAATTCAGTATTGAATGATATTGATAATTAAAAATATCACTGTTAATATTGGAGATCTTGAGGGGATGTAGCAGGGGCAGTCAGGAAGACATGGGGTCACATTTTGCCTCTGACATTTAGTAGCTGTGACTACAGGCAGGTCGCTTCTCTAGATTCAGTTTCCTCATCTATAAAATGAACAATTGTTAGATTAGTTGATTTTTAAGGGCCTTTCTAGATTTATAAGTGTGGTGCTGTAATCCTAGTAGTAGGGATTTAAGCATTGGGTAGACGTTTGATCAGATGACTAGTAAGGTCATTTTTTTTTTTGGAGGGGGGAGGGCAGGGCAATTGGTGTTAAGTGACTTGCCCAAGGTCACAGGGCTAGTAAGGGTTAAGTGTCTGAGGTCTCATTTGAACTCAGGTCCTCCTGACTTCAGGGCTGGTGCTCTATTTACTGAGCCACTTAGCCACCCCCACAAAAGGTCATTTTTAAAATTCTAATACAGTGCTCTGCTTTTCAAAATTTTCATTGACTTTTACCAGTGTTTTTCCCTTCTTCTTTAAACATTCTTGGAACAGTTTACAATTTTAGAACACTGAAAGAATTATCTCTTTAAAGAAAATCTAGATTAAATCAGTCAACTGACCAACATTTATTGAGATATGTTCCAGGCACTGTGCTAATAAGCACTGAGGATACAAAAAGAGGCAGAAGACAGTCTCTTCTCGCAAGAAACTTACACTCGGATGGGGGAGACAACCTGCAGACAAATATGTACAAAGTAAGCTATATACAGGATAAATAGGAAGTAATTACTAGAAGGAAAGCACTAGAATTAAGAGGAACTGAAGAAGGCTTCCCTGTAAAAGGTAAGATTTTAGTTGGGACTTAAAGGAAGCCAGGGAGGTCAGTAGTCAGAGCAGAGGAGTGAGAGTGTTCCAGGCATGGGGAAACAGCCAGAAAGAATGCCCAAAGGTGAGAGATGCAGTGGCTTCTTTATAGAACAGCCAGAAGGTCATTGTCACTGGATTGACATGTTAAAGAGTAAGGTGTAAGAAGATTGTAAAGATAGAAGGGGCTAGATTACAAAGGACTTTGGATACCAAATAGAGTTTATTCAATCTTGGAGGCGGGAGGAGTGACACGATCAGATTTGCATTTTAGGAAAATAACTTTGGTGGCTGAATGGAAAATGGATTGGAGGGAGAAGTGCTTGAGGCAAGAAGACCCTACAGCAGTCTAGTGCAGTAGTCTAGGCATAGGATGATAAGGGCCTGTCCTAGAGTATGGTGGTATCAGAGGAAAGAAACATATATAAGAAATGTTACAAAGGTACAATTTGGCAACAGATTGAAATGTTGTTGGGAGGGGAGGAGATAGTAAGGAATCCAGAATGACTCTCAGGTTGCAAGCCTAGGGGACTGAGAGGATGGAGTTGCCCTCTATAGTAATGGGAAAATTAGGGGGATGGGGAGGTTTTGAGGGAAAAGATTATGAGTTTGGGGGATGTAGAGTTTAGTGTTTGTTGGACTCCAGTTCTGAGATATCCAAAAGGCAGCTGGATATATGAGACTGGAGGAGAGAAATTAAAGCCAGACATTAGCATAGAGATAATGTTTAATCCAAGGGAACTGATGAAATCCGCAAGTGAAGTAGTTTGGGGGGAGAAGAGAAGAGGAACCAGGAGAAAATTCTGAGGGACACTTGCTGTTAGAGAGCATGGTCTGGAAGAGGAATTCAGTAAAGACTGAGGAGGAGAGTTGTGATAGTTGGAGGACAACCAGGAGAGAGTGGTGTTCCAAAAACTTAGAGAGAGGAGATTATCAAGAAATGGGTGATTAGTAGTTTCAGAGGCTGAAGAGAGGTCAAGAAGAATGAGGATTGAAAAAAGGCCATTGAATTTGGCAATTAAGACATCATTGGTAACTTTGGAGAGAGCAGGTTTGATGGAATGGGGAGATTGGAAGCTGGTTTGTGAAGGATTAAAATGAGATTGAGAGGAAAGTGGAGTCACCTATTGTGGAGTTTTCAAGGAGTTCAGCCACAAAGGACAGAACACACACACACACACACACACAGATATCTATCTAGCTTGCTCTGTCTGTGTGTCTGTGTGTCTATCTATCTACCTACCTACCTATCTTATCTGTCTACCCATCTATGGGGGAGACAAAGGCTTATTTGTAGGCAGTTGAGAAGGAGCCAGTAGACAAGATATTAAAGATAAGTGAGAGTGGAGATGACAGAGGGAGGAGATTGGGTGGAATGGGATCACTTGTGCTGTTAGAAAGGGTTAATCTTAAAGGAGTAAGGTCGTCTTTGTGTGATGTGGGGGTGAAGGAGGAGATAGCAGTATCAATTCATGTCAGTCTTTCATGCTTTTCTCTGTTTATCATAGTTGTCATTTTTACAGTGCAGTAATACTCTCTTACATTCATGTACCACAGTTTCTTTAGCTGCTTTCCAATTGATGGGCCTTGTTTGCAGTTCTTTGCTACCATTTATAGATAAGCATGTGCTTTAGTTGCTCTCATTTTCATAGTAAAGGGTTATCGTCCTCTGACTTGTGTTCAAGGGTAGTACACCCAGCTCTTGTATTTGGTAAACTGGCCCCTCATTAGCATACATTAGCATTGTCAATGCCTCTGGTTCATTCTTCCTGTCACCTTTTCCTTGTTGTTATTATCATTTAGGACTTCTTATTGCTTATCATCAGATCACTTTGGAAGGAAGCAAGAGTATACTTGTTAAGCTTTTAAATGTTTAGTTCTGTTAACTACTGTCTCATGTATCACTTTGACCCATCTATATACTTAATCTCTGCTTGGGATGCTGAAAAGTTCGTGATTTGCTGTTTCACAGTGAAAGATTTTCTAGTAAAGAAATAAATTTGCCTGCTCTTTCTCCACAATCACGCTTTGATTAATGGGGAGGATGGTAGGCGAAAGGTGAAATGACCGAGAAAACAAAGTCTTACCGATTTATTAAGTAGTGCATGTCAATGGCATAACAAACTGGGACCAGACCTTCTCTGCTTAGACTTGGGGAAGATGGACTTTTATACATTAAAAATAATTAAACAAATAAGAGCAATTAATTAAAAGGAAACAATATAACATTAGGTAATCTGATTTCTGATTGGATGAAAAATTAGGGACTTTTTCTAAGTTGGCAGGAAGAGAGTGAACAGGTACAATTCCCTGAAATCAGAACAGGAGGTATCCCACTTCCCCCAAGTGTCTGTAAACAATCAAAGGAACATGGTAACAATAACTGATGGATCAGTACAGAGCCATTTTTCAGGTAAGATATAAAGGTTGCTTGAGATTTACAAATGGGAGAAAATTCCTTGAATCATTTTTTGGATCTAACTAGGTTTCTGATCAGCATAACCTAGGTCTTTGATTAAGGGTCTCCAAGCATCAATGAGAGGTGATCCAATTTCCCAGCCCCATGGGGATAGGTTCAGATAATGCGAAAAAGTTTTCTCCCAGTTCCCACAGTTGAATAAAGTTTTTTCACAAGACAGAATCTGGACTAGGTCCATAATTGAATAGAAAATAAGTTAGCTCCAGAATTGAGTCCCAAAATGGAGTCAGTGAGGCTCACTCAATTCCCACAATTAGCTAACCTCTTGCTGTCCTAATCCCCTCAATTCTCTCATGAGAAAAGATTTGGCAAAACTGCATAAGGTCACCCTTGCTTTCATTAAAACTGTTTTAAAAAAGCTGTTGTAGGCAACTTTTCATGGAAAGAGGGAAAAATAAACTACCTAACTTTTTTACTACTACTTTGGATATTATAGCAATTGAAGCAATTGATACAGGGGTCTCAGAGATACTTTATTACCTGGACCATCATAGCATTCTGGTATTCCTTTTATAGTTACTGGGATCTTTTAATACTGTTTTCAAGGAAAACTTGGTATTTGAATTAATGCTCAATCCAGATAGAATTAATCAGGTACTAAGAAAAGGTTTCATTATTATGCAAAAATCTCCAAGGCAGTACTTCTAAGAAACATTATAGTTACAGAAGAATAAATATTGATGGTGAGCTTGAGGAAGATGTTATATCATAAATCATGGTGTGAGTAAGCTGCATCATATTACCGATGAAGATTTATAATAGAGAAGTTTCATAAAAGATATTATTAAGGACATATGCAGGTGAGGCATATATTAAGGATGAGAGAGAGAATGAAATAGATATCAGAAATATCTCATTGGTGCAAGAGGAAAATCTCCTGGGCCTTCCTGTGTGGAAAATTTGGCTAAAGACGTGGATAAAAAACACGCAGGTTGGAGAGACAAGGACAGGTTGAGATTTGCACCAGTGAGGGAGTGGGAGGACTAAGCCCACTAATGATATCGCAGATCTATCCAAATACCTTGTTCCTTTTTATGGACATAGAATCTAATTAGTACTGTAGATTTTTGGTCATAATTAATTTTCACTTATCTTTTTTCTTAAGTGTGTAAACTTCTTAGTGAAATTTCATTTTCATTCTTTATAAATTTTTAAAAGTTGCCATTCTGAAAATGTATTTTTTTACGTTAATTGTTTTTAAAAGAAAATTGAGAACCATGGTACACATATTTAGCATTCTGGTATACCTTATTGATAATCCAGTAATGTAATTCTCTTTTAGAATAAATTATATTACAAGGTCTTTGTCCAACATACTTTTCCACCAAGCTCACTGGAAAACGTTACCTAAAAATTTCTCTTGATGAAGAGAATGTTCGTTCAAGTGAGATAATGTACATAAAATAATATTTAAAATTTAAAGCTATTCAGGTGTCAGCTTTATTTATATTAATGAAGAATCTTTATTTGTAAAAGTGTTTTTTCGCTATGCAAAAATGTGAGAAAAGTGAATGTGGAAGACAATAGGCAGAAGAAACATTTATTTCTGATTTCCTTTTTTGTATATCAGCATCATCCTTTTCTCATTCATTTTGTAATTGTTTTTGGTTTCACCTTTTTGTTGGCCCTCAACCTACCCATTTTGTCATTAGGACCTATTAACTCAGCCATTCTGGTGTTTCTTACATCTTTCTTGTTCCATTCACCCTGCCACTACTGTAATTTATATCTATATTAGCTCTTACTTAGATCATTGAGAGCTTCCAAACTAGTTTTCCTGTTCCCATATCCCCTAGTCCATTCTGTATGTCTTTGCCAAATGTACCTAAAATAGTCTTACGTTATTCTCTTGCTTAAAAAAAAAAATCTGCTTTTCTTGTAACACTGTCTGTTAGTTGGAGAATGGCTAAATAAATTGTGGTATGTGAATTTAATGGAAAATTATTATGTCGTAAGAAACAACAAATATGTTGAATATAAAGAGGCGTGGAAAGAAGAGTTATATGAACTGAGGCCAAGTGAAATAAGAAGATCCAAGAGAACAATTTACATAATGATTACAACAATTTAAAATGAACAAACAGCTACTCTTCAAGTGCAGGTCTGACCATGAAATTATTCTTTTCAGTAAATTCCAGGGAATTCTCACACCTCCAGGATCAAATATAAAATCTTTCATTTGGCTTCCTAACCTGGCCTTTTCCTACATTTCCAGCTTTCTTATACCTTGCTCTCCCCCATGTGATCCAGTGACACTGACCTTCTTGCTGTTCCTTGAAAATGACACTCCAACTGTGAGCATTTTCACTGGCTGTCTTCTCTGCATGGAATTCTGTATCCTGTCTTTCCTTGCTTCCTTCAGTTTCAACTGAAATCCTGCCTTCTATAAGTCTTTCCTGCTCCCCTTGAATACTAGTTACTTCTCTCTTTTGATTATCTCCCGTTTATGTTATCTCTATCTTTGTACATAGTTATTTTCATGTTCTCTCCCCACTTAGACTGTGAAGCACCCTGAGAGCAAGTATGATTTTGTTTCTCCTTCCCTTTTTTTGTATCTCCGCATGAGCACAGTCCCTGGAACGTAGTAGGAGCTTAATAAATGTTTGTTGACTGACCACAAAACAGTAAAAAATGAATGTTGCAAAATTACAAAGAACAAATCTTGCTTCAGAAAAGACATATATGAAAACAACCTCCCCTTCTACTCCTTTGCACAGCTGTTTGGGGCGGTGGGGTGGAGAGTCCATGGATATGGAACATTAAATACAATGTCAATTTTTCTCCTTCCTTCCTTCCCTCCCTTCTTTCTTTTAAAGTCTTTGTTATAAGGGATAGCTGTCTAGTAAGGGAAACTGGAGACACAGAAGGAAATATAGGAGATGTAAAAATAAAAGATATCAGTAAAAACCTATTTTTTAAAAAGACCATCTATCAGTAGATAGACTCTTCACCTGGATATTCAGAGTCTTTCATTATCTGGCATGATATAGTTTTGTGATATATCCATGGTATTGTCTTTAGTGAGTCAGTGAGTTGCCAGGTCTTGGCAGTTTTACCTACGCCTTGTATATCCTTTTTCCTTCTCTCTACTCAGATAGTCACAATTTTACTTCAGGTTCTTATTGTCTCTTCTGGACTACCATGCTAATCAATCAACAGTGATTTACCAAGCTAGACACTATGCTTGCACTGGGGATACAAGTATAAAGAATGAAACAATCTCTACTTGCAGGAATTGTTATTTAGTCATTTTTAAGCTCTCTGACTCTTCATGACTCCATTTAGGGTTTTCTTGGCAGAGATATTGCAATGGGTTCCTTCTCCAGCTCATTTTACAGATGAAGAAACTGAGGATTAAGTGACTTGCCCAGGGTCACACAGCTAGTAAGTATCTGAAGCCAGATTTGAATTCAGGAAGATTATTAGTCTTTCTTATTCCAGACCTTGCGCTGTATCTACCTAATTGCTGCTCTATTAGTTGCCTCTGGCTTGTCTCACAAGAAGCTTCTGTTCTCATGGGGGAATATATACATATCTGCAGTGTAAATGTAAAATGAATAAATATAAACAAGTACAAAGTGGAAAATAAAAGATAGTATGGGAAGAAGGAGGACATGAGCAATTTGAGAAATCAGGAGATGCTTCTTAAGCGTCAACTTAAAGGAAGAGAGAGACTGAGGCAAATGTAACAAAGGAATGCATTTAGGCATGTGGGACTGTCATTACAAGGGTGTGGAGACAGAAGATCAAGTGTAGTGTGTGAGCAACAAAGAGCAGGCTAGTTTGACTGGATTGCAGTGCGGGAGGGGCAGTAATGTCCACTCAGGCTGGAAAGACAGGTTGGGGCCAGACTGTGTAGGGCCTTGAAAGCCTCACCGGGGAGTTTACACTTCGTGATAGATGCATTGGAGAGCCACTGAAGTTGTTTTTGTGGGGCTGTCATGTGGCTGGTCAGATGCTTAAGTAAAATCATTTTGGCAGCAATGTGTAAGAAAGGTGGGATGGTAAAGACTTGAGGTCTCTTCCTCTTTTCAATCCGTCTTCTATATGGTTATCAAAATAATCCTCTCTAAATCATAGATTAGACTGTCATCTCTCTACTTACAAACCTTTGGTGACTTCTCTGTTGCTTATAGGATAAAATACAAAATTCTTAATCTGGTATTTAAGGCCATTTAGAATCTGGTCCCCACCGGCCTTTCAATCCTTTCTTTTTTGTTTGCTTGTTTTTTGTTCCTTTTAACCACTGTTTACGTACTGTATGTTTCAGTTATCTTGGATGACTAGTTTTGGCCCAAACTTGATATTCCAGTCCAGGTTTTTCTATATTCATACATGCTGTCTCTTATACCTAGAATGAACCACATTTCCCATTGCCACCTCTCAGAATCCTTGTCTTTTTTCAAGACTCACCTCATCTCACCTCAGGTGCCGCTTCCCTCCATAAGTCCTCCTGATTCCACACAGGCTTAGCACATTTTTCCCCCCTTTTTAATTCTTGATCATAAAACATTTACTGCCTGAGAAAAAACAATAATAATCATAACATTTACATAGTAGAAATATAATGTAAATACAGGAATTTTCAACTAGTCTACCCATAAAACCTGGCTTACACTCTAATCGGTAGCAGTTTTCCCTTCATCGTACTTATATATATTGACTCACCCCATGTGAATGTAAGCTCATTGTGGGCAGGGCTTCCTTTGTACATAAAGCACTTTTCACCTAAAGAAAAGACTCAAAATGAGCCTTTCTGTTTCTTCAGAGACATTACAATTTTTTTGTAAACCTTAAAGTGCTATAAACATCGTGAACTATTTGTAATTTTAATTTAAAATACTTGTTTACTTCCTCTTAACTTAAATAATAACCTATATTTCTGTTTTCTTTTTTTCATTACATTAATCATGTCTCAGTCCTTATCTTTTTCTCCTCCTTCCTGTTTCCTCCCTCATTCTCAATTTCCTTTGTTGGCTCACTATTCATAATACATGCCCTTGGCTCTCTCTTGTGCCCTTTTCTCTGTGTATAGTTTTTTGATGTTATCATCTGCTCCATGTATTTGTGATCTCTTTTATATATTACACACACACACACACACACACACACACACACACACACACACACACACACACACGACACCAGTTGTTCTCCTGAGTGTAGGTCCCTGGTCACCCACTGCTGATTAGACATTTTGAACTGGATGTCTCATAGACATTTCAAATTCAGTGTATCCTGAATTATTGCAAGCACTTCTTTATTTGTCTTGATGCCTCAAGAAAATTGTAAAGCCAATCACGAGCAGCTCTCCTGAGGACTGCTGCTGTGAATAACTTTGAGTCTAATCGCATAGTGTAATGAACTCTCTATTTATTCAGCAATAAACTAAAGCATAGCATTCAAGTAACTAAAGCATTATGTTCACAACAACATAACATAACAACTTATTACTAAGGTGACCACATAGTCTTAAACAAAACACATCATTCAGTATATCTTAGAGTCATCTTTAAGGGGTAGCAGAAAATACAAACATCCTTAGGTCACAGCAAGTTACAGTCTCCTCAGTCAGTACAGAGTATCCAAAGTAAAGTCCTCTTTCATCTTGACTTGAGGCTGGCTTCCAAATCCCATGGCTCCTTTTCCATGGGCTGACCCCTCCCAACTCTTGCCTGGATTCACATGCAGGCAGCTGTCCACTCCTGTTCCATATCTCAGCTCATGGGGACACCTCCACTCCAAGCTCTTCACAGTTTCTGTTTCGAGGAAAACAGAGCTTAACAGGGCTACATTACACGCATTACTAGCACTATCATCTCAATTTGCTTTCTGTGTGAGAAATCAGTACAGAACCACAGACAAAACTTTCTGTCTAAGAAAGTAACACAGATCAGCAGACAAAGCACCCACATCACAAACATTCTGTCTCTCAGTTCTACTAGCTCCCAGCTCTGCTTGTGCTTTTTTGTGCTCTTCTCCTTCCTGCTCCACCCTTCCTATTTCATCTTTTTGGCAAACTCTTTGGCAAAGCACTGTGGGCTCCCATGTGATTACATTTGACCTATGAAGGGCAGTAGAGGGTCTTCAAATTCCCTTAGGCCTATTAAGGGCAGGGAAGATCTTCAAACTCCCTTAGACCTATTAAAGGCAGTACAGTATATACTGTTTCCAATCAGAGATTGTTGGTAGAATCAAAAGTGAGTCTCAAAAGCAGTTGATTAGCTAAAACTCAATCCAGAAAAACAAGAAAAAATACTATTTTGCATGTCATTACACAAATGAAATTCCATCTCATGACCCCATGCCTTTTCATTGACTGATCCCTTCCCTGGAATTCTCTTCTTTAACTCCATCTTCTCTTTTCCTTGGCCTCCTTCAAGACTCACCTAAATCCTCCTTTCTACAAGAGAACTTTCTATTTTACTTTTAAAATTTATTTTATATCTCATTTTTTCTGGTTACATGTAAAAAACAGTTTTTACATCCTTTTTCAGTTGCAAATTTCCCATCTCCCTCCTTTACCTCCCCTCTCATTGGGAAGGCAAGCAATTTAATATAGGTTATACATGTGCAGTCATACAAAACATTTCCATATTAGTCATGTTGTGAAAGAAAACAGATAAAAAATTAAGTAAAAAAAGTATGCTTCAGTCAGCATTCAGACTCCATCAGTTATATATATTATATATTATACATTATATATTATATATATATATGTCACATATGTATATATACATATAAATTTTGTATTTATACATATAAATTTTTTTTGAGAGATACAGAGGTATAGCAGAAAGTACCTATATAGTCAGAAACACCAGTGACATTCTCCAGGCTGGTTCTCTTAGATTATAAATTGCCACATCAGATGCTGATCTGCCTGTCCTAGAGGAAGTGGGAGATAAGTGATTTGTCTATTTAGTGACAGGGCTGAGGCATGAATCTAAGTCTGCTAACTCCTATTTCTTTCTTTCTAGTAATCCATACATACTTCCTAGGGGAAAAAAAGTCCACACCCTAAAAATTTGAAGTAAGCAAGTTGGATCCAGAATATCCACTTTAAAAGTTAGAATTTGCTGCACCGTGAACATTTGTTGTGGCTAGAACTATTGCTAGTACGTTGTATTTTCAACTGTCTTTTCTTTGCATTTGCAGAAAATTACATAGTTGGTAAAATTTTGATGATAGACACAGTGATTAAGTAAAACTATATATATGTCTCTGTCACTAGAGTAGTGAGACTAGTTTTCCTGTGTGATTTGTGGAATAAATCTTGTTACTTAGTCATACATCATGTTTCGGAATCGTTCTTTTATCATTGTGGTATGCTTTAGTTGTCCCAAACTTCCCTCTGAAAAAAGAGGCTTTATGACAAAAGTATTTTTTAAGCTAATATTATACATGTGAAGCATGTAATGCCGCAGTCTTCAAAGAATTAAAATAATTACCCAGAGAACCGCAGAGAGGTACATAGTGGGCTTAAACAGCCCCCAGGGAAGAATTACACAAGTGAAGTTGTATAGAGAATGTAATAAAATTAATATGTAGAAATGAACGTGGGGCATTTATAGGGCAAGAGCCAAAGATAACCAGTGGAAACTCTTTTTTCTTCCTTTGTATCCTTGCTATCTCAAGAAATCTAGAGGAAAGTTGTCAACACATTAGGTAGACCTTTTGGGGGAGGACATGGACCAGAATTGTGCAAGATGAGAAAGAAGAGATGAGTTACAGTGTCTGGCATTAGAGGGAGAACACATACTAAAGAGATTGTTGATCTCTCTGTTTTGAAGTATTGTATAGAACAAATCCTATTTGGAAGATTTTACATTGCCTCCTACCAAGAGAATTATGTTATGTTTGTATAGAGAATATGTGTGATAACATTAAATGAGCTAGTTTTGTTTTGTTTATTGAAGACACCTAGTATGTGAGCTTCTAATAAGATTATACCGGTCTGCAGTTTGTTATTAAAAACAAAATAAAATAACATAAAGTCTATGCTACTTGCATTGTTATGTTAAAAATGACCAGTATAGATATGATTTGAGAAATGCTGCAAAGTGATCATGTTAATTTTGAGGTTTTAAGGGTTTTTATCTGAAGGGAAACTTTCTTAGTCATAAAGAGAAGAGACAGTTTATTTGAAAAATATACATATGTGACATGAATACTTTTTTTTTGCCTTATTACTTACCAGTATTTTCCACAAAGTATATAATGACTTTTATTATCCGATTGCAAGTTTTGAGTTGGCAGGGACCTTAGAGGTGCTTTGCTAAACATCACACAGGTTGTAAGTGCTAGAGTCTGAATTTGAACCCAGGTCATTTGTCTCCAAATCTAGTAACATTCTGCTGTACTATGCTGCCTGGGATAATGACTATTGCAAAATAAGTTTGCATAGCATATTTATGTACATTTTGTAGTACTTAAAGTCAGTGTTAAATATTTTAAGTGATAGAGGTTTATCGTCATTTTATCATTGACAGTATATTACTGATCACATACAAAGAGACTTGTACTCTTACTGATTTGGGAGTTCCCTACAACAGTATAGCTGATCCATGCCTGTATATACTCTTCAAGTCTTATTTCTCTTCTCTGTCTTCTTTCTCAAAATTGCCACAGCGGAATCACCCAACGTGCTAGAGATTTTCCCTTCTTTCTCTTGACATCTTGGGTGCATCAGTAGAACATTCTGGCTGTCCACCTGTCATCCCTTACTCATGCCCGGTGACCAGCTCATTTTCTCTTGTCATGCAGTTTCTTGATGTCCTTTAACTCTATTCTTCTTTAGAGTTCCTTGTCCCCTATATATTACAGATTGCTCACACCCACCTTGTACCTTTCCTCTGTCCTCTGTGTTGTGATACTTGTTTTGTGTTCTTCAGAGTCAGTTGGGTTCCATGTTTTGCTGTCATCTAGCAGTGCTTGTATTGAATAAATGGGCCTTTGCTTTCATGGAAAAGCTCAGGGTTTAAAAAAAAAAAGAGCTTTATTCTTTCCTAGCCTGCTCTCTTCTTCCTCTTCCACAGTGGGCCCAGCTTCATTTCCATCTGTACTGTCTGTCTCACATATACATAATGATTATGGACAAGCTTTTAGGATGTCTATGTGCATGTTGAAATCTGGGCAAATATATTCTTCCTCCATTTGGTCTTTGCTATATGGATGGACAGGACAGATTCCTTTAGAGCAGCAGTTCTCAACCTGTGGGTTATGTTCAATTTGTAACAATGAAAATACATCCTGCATATCAGATATTTACATTACGATTCCTAACAGTAGCAAAATTACAGTTATGAAGTAGCAACAAAAATAATTTTATGGTTGGAGGTCACCACAACATGAGGAACTGTATTAAAGGGTCGTGGCATTAGGAAGGTTGAGAACCACTGCTTTACAGTGATTTCAGATCTCTTCCCAAAGGCTCTGCAGTGGTCTGGGGTTTGGGACAGTTAGCATAATGTCAGCTGCAAAAAAGTATATCTAGAGTATCTCACTATCCACAAGGAATCCCTCTTCATTTAGTACTCTGTTCAGGATCACCTGGGCAGCTAGGTGGCACAGTGATAGAGCACCAGGTTTGGAATCAGGAAGACTCATCTTCATGAGTTCAAATACCACCTCAGGCAAGTCATTGTTTACCTCACTTCCTCATCTGTAAAATGAGCTAGAGAAGAAAATGGCAAACCACTCCAGTATCTTTGCCATGGAAACCCCAGATGGGGTCATGAGGAGTTGGACATCACTGAAATGACTGAACAGTAGCAACAGCACGATCATCTCCATGTTAGTTGTGGCATGTTAGTTGTGGATACTTTTGACAGGCATCTATCTCCTTGTTTTATTTCTTGCTTAATATTTATTCAAAGGGGCATTGAACAGAGTTATTTCTGTTAAATCTTCCAACAAATCCTGGATGATCTTTATGTAGTGATGGGAGACAGAGCATAAAAGAGCCTATAAGGCAATGTTCTGTTGTATGAAGTCAAATGATTCTTCATAATTATTGGTTATATCTATTATTTATTTAGGTCCTGATAAAGTGACCAGGTCAAAATCATAGCAGTATTCCAGTGGGAAAATATGGCCTGCTTTATGATTTGTTTTTCATCCATTTTACCAAAAACCAGAACTGCTTGTTCTGGGATTTGGTGACCAAACTCATGTACATCATGTACTAATTATATCTTTTATGAATCTTATTGACTTTTGTGATAGTTTTCTGTGTTATCTAAGACTTGATACTTTACTAGAAAAATATATCCAAGTGCAATTTTGTCTCTTATTCTACCAGGGTAATTTCAACTAGCAAATTTTGAGCACTTGTAGGATACATAGCACTGTATGAGGTAGTTTGTGGAATAGATTTGGTCATTCAGTGAGCATTTTGGGAGGCAGATTTTAAAGTTAGAGATCTTGCATAAGTAACTTCTCTTCTCTGACTAGATGACCTCCAAGTTCTCTCTAAGTTTTAAATTTGTCATTCCATGAGACTATGAACTCAGAAGAGGAGGTGTTTATAGAGTGATAGTGGCTGAGGTAGGGTCCAGAAGTCTTACTGAAGGAAGCAGGGGTACATCCTCTTCTTTTGGCTCTGTATGTTAGATCATAGATTTAGAATTGGAAAGACTCTTAACAGTCATTTAGTCAAGTGCCTCATCTTATGAAAAAGAAAGTGGAGACCTGAGAGACTAAAAGATTACTCAAGGGCACCCAGGTAGGGGAAGTCCAGAGCCAGGATGTGAAACTAAGCTCTCATTTCTTCAAGTCCTGCACTCTCTACTACCATGTTGTGTGTCAGAGGTGTGAGAGAAGAAGTCAGCCTTGGAGAGGTCTCAGTCAGTACCAGAAGAATGAAGAACATGAGAAGAAGAATCTGTGATTCTAGAGAGAAAAAGCTCAACACCTGCTTCTACACTTGGAGACTTCGTTATACAGTTAGTGTCCCCTTGAAAGAAAAAAGAGCATTTTAAAGTACATACTTTGTGTCAAGAACTGTATTCAGCACTGGGGATACAAATGCAAAAGCAAGACAGCCTGTCTTCCCAGGGAACTTATTGTCTTGGGAGAAGACAACAACTGGTGCATGTGCATGAGCGACATGGAAGGATGTTTTGCTGGGGAGTCATGAGAATGGTGATTAATTGGCATGGCAGAGTTGATTGACAGTCTTTACAGAAGCAGTGGTAATCTTGATTTGATTATGGTTTCTAAAGCAAGAATAGAAAGGTGGGAGTGAGTGGGATGTACACATAGCAGCAAGGCAGAGGGCAAGAAGATAGCTGGGGCAGATAACTGAATGAGATTTGACAAATACTCTGGTTTGGGGCCAGCTAGATGTATGTTGAGTGTTGTAAGTTTGTACTTATTCCCTAGCCGGTCAGGATAGTCCTAGTGTGGGAGTTCTAAAGCTGAGTAGACTAAATTTTCTGGGAAATAATCTCTCTGGAAGTTCAGTGGTCTGGACTAGAGCAGCAACAAGATGGATGGCAAGAAGTTATCTGTAGTGGATGGCTAGATAGATGAAGTGTGAATCATCCCTTTAAGCGCTCTGGTGTTCTATTTGATCAACCTCCTTATTTACCATCACCTACATCTTTACTTCAGTCATCCACTGGGCTGATTGCATGTTTTTGACCTCTTAAAATTCCTTTTTTGAACATAACTTTTTATCATTCTGCCTTTCCCCACTGCCTTACTCTTGTTAAATCTTTTCTTCCTTTTTAACTTGCCATACACCATCCCTGAGTTACTCCCTACTGAATACTACTGGAAACAATTGCATTTGTACTGAGGCCAATACAAATTTGTTATCTTCTCATCAGTCCTTTTATTTTTACCAGACTAATTTTATTTTATTCTCTGTGATGCTCCCTTTACCTCCCATTGGTTGTTACAAACCTTTTTGTGTACCCCCTATACCACTTTCTCCTCTTTCCTTTTAACAGAGGGCTTGATCTTCTACTTTATATAGAAAATAGAAACCGTCTATTTGGGAGCTACTTTACTTCTATTCCATACTCCAAAGCCTCTTTACATCATCCCTTATTGTCTCCTTTGTTTCTGAGGAAGAGATGATTCTTCTTGTCTAGACTGATGCCATTTTTTCCCGTTCCCTCTGGGAATTTCTCCTCTTGATTTTCCGTATCATTTTTTTGAGTCTTCCCAGGTGCCTGTATACTTTCAAGAACATCAAGAAAATATCTTCTCTCCCTTTCTTGGCCAAATTCTTAGCAAAAGGTTCGTCTACATTTATCACCTTCACTTCCCTGACTTTCAGTTCTCAAATTTCTATAATCAGATTTCTTACTCTATTGTTTTCCTGAAACTAAAATTTTAATTTTAGAATTTCTTAACCTCTGAATCCAGCAGCCTTTCTCAGTCTGTGTTTTTCTGACTTCTCTGTAATTTTTGAAATTATTGATCTTCCCTTCCATTATTCCTGAATATTCTCCTCGCCTTGAATCTTATAACATTCATCCTATCCTGATTCTCCTACCTGTCTGATTGTTCTTTCTTGAGAGCTCTTTGTAACAACTTCAGTTAAATTGAACAAAACTTTTTATTAAGGACCTGTTACCAAAAAAGACAATATAGTTGGTTCTGGGGAGACAAAGATGTAAATAATGTTTTTGCACTCAAGGAGTTTAAGATTATATGTTAGTCAAATTTATGTAAATGCAAAGTAATTTCAGGAGGTAGAGTCACTAACAATTGAAGGGATTAAGAAAATCTGGAGAGGGCGTGGCTTCTGAGCTGAGCCTTAAAGGAGGATAAAGATTTTGATGCTGAAAGTTAAAATGGACTCTGAATTAGTAAGAGATCAGAGAATATCTGTGCCTGTCTATGAGGTTCATGTCACTTATGTAATAAAGTCTATTCTTCTGGGTATATTTTCAACATATACTACATAAGTAAGGAATTTGTTCAGCAGACATCCAGATTTTTTTAACCTTAATTATAACTTTTGCTGATGACAATTTAAAATTTAAGTGTTTTTTAAATGTAATTTGTTTAAAATATAATGCAAATTTATGTATAATCTATATCAAATTGCTTTCTTTCTCAAGGAGGGAGAAGGAAAGAGGGAGAGAATTTGGAATTCCAGAATTTTAAAAAATGTTAATTTTTTTACATGTAATTAGAAAAAATAAAATAAATTTTCCTTTAAAAAAAGAAAAAAGTAAGTTTTATGGGATCAAAGTACTATTTATGGCTAAAGACCAGTTCTTGAAAAAGTATCAAATCTGGAAAATAAAAAAACTATAGGACAGTGCTGAAATAACAACATTGGACTGGTAAAAATATAAGAAAGCTGTGTTGGTTAGCAAATGACCTACAGTCCTGGTACAGATTAACAGCTACTTTGTGTAATGTAGTGGAGGTGAAGCCCAGGTTGCCATATGTAAACTGTCCTAAAAATAAATGTTATCCAGGTCATTGGGGTTAGGACATTTTAAAGACCTATGTACTTATTAACTAAATCTTGATTTTGTAGGAACTGATTGTGGAGATGGTTGGGAGGTTTTCATGGTCATGATTCTTTTGCTTATTTGCTTTTCATTTATCATTATCATCTGCTTAATGGGTTCAGCCAGACAGGTGAAAAATTACACAAATAAATTTCTTAATTGTTAGTGCTTATTGATTAAAATGCTTGGGAAAACAATAAAAATGCATTGTTAATGAAATTTGAGCATGACCTTTGGATTTCATTTATCTGAGAGGTAGCCTCCCGAGTAAAAAGAGGAGAGGGCTACCTTTGTCACTTGACTGGTTCCCTCCCTTCAATGCTCCCATATTTCCTTCATTCTTCAAATACACAAAGAAGCAAAACAATCTACCATCGCTGCTACCTCCAGTCTTGCGTCTACTTCCATCTCTTCCAGTTCTTAGCTTAACTCTTTAAGAAAGTCATTCTTGTTGGGGCCTCCCTGTATTCTCTTTCTTCGTGTTACACTCTAAGCTGACTTAAGACCTCTCCTTTCATTTGAACCTGCCCTTTCCAAAGTTACCAGTGATCTCCTAATAACCAAATATAATGGCTTTTTTTTTTATTCCTTATCCTTGACCCCTCTCCAACCTTTGACACTCTATTATCCTGTTCTTCTGAATACTCCTCTCTAGATTTTCATGACATTGCTGTCTTTCTTTACTGCTCCTTCTAGCCTCATTTGCTGGGTCTTCATCCACTAACCATGTGTTATGTGTTCCTTAGCTTCTGTCCTGGGCCCTCTTCTCTTTGTCTTTATTATCTCTTTTGGTGACCTTATGATCCTCCTGCAGGTTCAGTTATCATCCCTATGTAGACTCCTCCTGGATCTGTATATCCAGCTCTAGTCTTTCTCCTAAGCTCCTGACCATCATCACGAACTGATTTCTGGACACCTTGAATTTGATGTTCCATGGATATCTCATAATCAACATGCCCAAGTCAGAATTCACTATTTGTATGAAGAAGTTTACCCACTTAGAGGGTTAGGGTTGCCTTAGACCCCAAAATAACAACATGACGGGTCCTGCCGAAAGAATTCGACTCAAGTCTTCTCAGCCAAAGAAAAGTAAAGTTTATTGAAAGTTCATTAAAAGTTTGCCATATGGGGTAGACTCTTAAGGAGCCAGTCTATGCTAGGTCATTCTATGGCGCTTTCACACCACATGGAGGGGAGATGATTCTATATACAGAAAGGTTGTGGGAGGAATCTAGGGGTGGTCTAGAGGAGGAGTTTGGGGAGGGTCTTCAGGAGGAGTCAGATGAAGTCAGACTCTAGTAATGAATTTGGGGAGGGTCTTCAGGAGGAGTCAGATGAGGTCAGACTCCAGTAATGAGTGATTAAGGGTGGGAAGTTGCTAGAGGCTACCTAGAGACCATACACAATGCTGGGCCAGGCCAGTTCAAGGGTGGGAAACTATTGGAACAAAGGAGGGCTAAAGATTTGGGCAAATACACAACTTAAGGCCTTAGGCAAATGCCTTCCCTTGGGAAGATTCAAGGAGAGCTCAAGGCAGTGTCCCAGAGCCTGTACCTTAAAGATTCAAGGAGAGCTCAAGGGGACTCCCAGAGCCTACACCTCATCATGTAGGTGTTCCTCAGGATTTTGTCCTGGACTCTCTTCTTAACCCCCTTCCCTCCAATACTACTTCAATTGCTGATCTCATTAGCTTCCAGGGACTTAATTACCATCTCTGTGCTGATGATTGTCAGATGTGCTTGTGTGAGATGAAAGAGTTCAGAGTCTGAATCTAAGGTCAGAAAAGGTCTTTGTTTTTTCTCATGAGAAAGGACTGTGCCCCTGTTGCCCACATGGCAGCAGGGAGAAAACAGGTAGAAGCCAGTCAATGGTTATATAATCTTCTAATGCAGAAACCCAACCCCCCCAACTGGCCTTCACTCTTATTGGTAGAGGGGCTGACCCACAACCTAAGCTTGGGAATCTCTCTGAAACAAAGGACCTGGAAACATGTGAGTGTCCAGTGAAAGCAGTCTTAACCTTATTCGGCATATCTTGTGCTGAGTTGGCTCTGTGGGAGGGTCTCCATTGCCCTAAACCCCAGATTGCTTGAAGGTCAGGTGACCAAACCTAGGCCTAGTGAATACTGAAGCCATTCTAGATTTGATTTTTCAGAATGAGGAGACTTCACTATAAATTATCCCTCACATGCCTATCCTGCTTCAATCTCGTCTGACCTCTAATCTCAAATCTACAACTGCCTTTCAGAAATTATTCTTCTGCCCTCTGCAGTATTCTTTGATCTAGTGACATTGCCTACCTGGCTGTCACAAACAAGACATTCTATCTCTTGGGGCTGGATATTTGCTCTGGGTGACCCCCATGGCTGGAATGCTTTCCTTCTGCTCTCACTGCTGACATATCAAACTGAATGTCCAGTAGACATCTTAAATTCAACATGTCCCAAAGTGAACTCATGATCTCCCGCCCCTCCAACTAAAATCCCACCTTCTGCAGGTAGCCTTCCCCCTAACCTCTTAATTCTAGCACCTTCTCTTTGTTAATTACCTGTTTATCCTGTATATAGCTTGCTTTGCTTATAGTTGTTTGTGTGTTGTCTCCTTGAGTCCAGAGACCATGTCCCTCTTTCTGTATCCCCGATTCTTAGCACAGTGCTGGCACATAGCAGGCACCTAATAAGTGTGTGTTGATTTGATTGATTGTCATTGGCTTTTTTCTCTTCCTATACTATTTCACTTGATGATCTTATCAGCTCACATGGATTAATTTGTCATCTCTGTGGATGATTCTTAGATCTTCTTATCCAACACTAACTTCTTTCCTGACTCCATTCTTGTATTTCCAAATCCATTATGTCCAAATCTGAACTCATATTTCCCCACAAACCCTTACCCTTCGTTTGTTTTTACGGCTCAAGGAGTTTAAGATTATGTGATACATAGTCAAATTTATGTAAATGCGAAGTAATTTCTGGAGGTAGAGTGACTGATAATTGGAGGGATTAAGAAAATTTGGAGAGGGAGTGGCTCCTTAGCTGAACCTTAAAGGAAGAGAAAGATTTTGATCCTTCTCTGTTATTGTCTAGGGCCCTTAGGTGTCATCCTAAACCCCTCACTTACTCCCTTCACCATATCCAGATCTGTTGCCAAGTTCAGCCCATTTTCCCTTAATGACATTTCTCTACTCTTTTCTACTCTGACATTGCCACCACTCTGGTTCAGGCTTCTAACACCTCACCCCTGAACAACTACAGTGACCTGCTGGTGGATTTTCCTGCCTCAAGTCTCTCCCCACTCCAGTCTAGACCATCCTCCAGTCAGGCTGCTTAAGTGATGTTGTTAAAGCTCAGGTGTGTGACCATGTCACCTCCTTATTCATTAAGCTGCAGGGGCTCCCTGTCACCTTTGGGATCAAATATAAAATCCTGTTTGGCATTCCAAGCCCTTCAGGTACTGTTTTTTGCTTTTCTTTAGCCTCTTAATAAGTACTTGTTGACTATTGATTGCCTGATTGTTCTCAGCCAGCTTACACTCTAATTATGGGAGATGACATATAAAAAGAAAGTTCAGTTGGAGGACAGATGGACAGACTTGAACTGTTTAGGGTGCATTAAACTCATAGCCACCAGCATTGGAACCCATTCCCAACAGCTAATCTAACACAGGTCATAGCCTTCTTGTACTTAGGAATACTAGACAGTAGTTAAGCACTTTGCCCGAGGGCCAGTTTAAATAGAGAAATCACTGACAAACCCCACAAAAATGCAAAAGAAAGTGGCACTAAATAAACCTGCAAAAAGGATGCTTGATGACCGTGTGAGCACTGAAGCATGAAGGCAGAATGTGCCTTGTTTGATATCAAGTGGAAACAGTTGCATTGAGTGACTCAGAATTTCTGTGCACGTCTATGAATGAATGTAAAAGTGCAGCAAGTACTGATTTGGAGATTAGAAATACACTTCAGTGAGTAGGTAAATTCTCAACAAAATCCATGAATAATGAAGATTACTGTACTATAGTGTCATTTACTCTTCCATTTCCGAATTCATAAGCATCTACTGATGGAATCCTAATAAAGCTACCTTTTTCATTCTTTGTACTCTTGGGGGATATATGATTAGTAGTGATATCAAGGTCATAACTTATTAACATTTTATCTACTTTTTGGCTATAGTTCCAAGTTGCTTTCAATAATGGTTGCACCAGTTCACACCTCTAGCAAGGGTTTTGCCCCTCCACCATTTCTTACTTTCTTTTTTTCTCATTGTTGTCAATCTGATGGATGTGAGGTGAGACGTCAGGAGTTATTTTATTTTTCTCCTTTTATTAGTGATTTGGGACTTTTTTTTCAGATTGATACTTTCAGTTTCATCCCTTGGGAACTATTTATATCCTTTGGGAATGGTTCTTGTTTTTATATTATTTTGAATCAATTCTCTTAATCTTGGATATTAGACTTTTGTCAGAGAAATTTGCTGTGGATTTTTAATAGTTAACTGTTTCCCTTCTCATTCTACTTGAATTGATGTTGTTTGTTTATCAACTTGCCCATTTTGTGTAATCAGAATTGTCCATTTTATCTCCTGTGATCCTTTCTTTCCTTTGTTTGGTCAAGAATTCTTCTGCTACCCATAGCTGTGAAAGGTGACTTCCATTCTCCTCTAATTTTTTCATGATGTTATCTTTTATATCCAGCTCATGTATTCATTTGGAAGCTAGCTGATTTTTAGGAGGATTACAACCTAGTGTTGCATTAGTAGCATGTTTAAACCAACTGAGCTAACGGATCTTGTCGGCAATACAGTTCTCTGCATGGTAAAAAATAGCCCCTCTTAATTGTGGAGAAAGCAGTAATTAACAAATTCATGAAGTGTTGGTAGACCTGCAAATTGGTTCAAACATAACATACAGCCATCTGGAATTTTGCTAAGAAGTAATTAAAATATCCAGCAACTAGCAAAGAACTAGAACTAAAGTAGATGCCCATCAATTGGGGGTAATCACTAAGCAAGTTGTGTAAGAAAATGGAATGGAATGTTATTGTGCTCTAAGAAATATGAGTATGATGAGTGTAGAGAAGTGTGGAGAAGGCTTATATCAAGTGTTGGTAAATGGAGTAGAGCAGAACCAGGACCATCATCTGACAATGATGGCAGCAAGTGGAGATTGAAGAAGAACAGTGTGATTTCTCATTATTAGCAAACGGAACCATCCTGATCCAGTTTTGCCACCTGGTGGTAAATATGTAGAAGTACTTGACACTCCCTTACCCCCTTTTCTTTTTTCTGCCTGAGGAAGATTATTTACAATGTGTATTTTCCTCTTGAGCTTTTTTCTCGTTCACTTTTTTTTAGGCATTTTTTTCTTTCCACACCTATACATTTACTTTCTATTAAATCCTTTCAGTATCCTAGCTGTCCTTTTCTCTTTTAACCTTTGTTTCCTCACCTCAGGAAAATCTCTTTGTGAACCAAAGTATGTGGATTCTGTGAGCCCCTAACTTTGTGAGCCAAAGTGTGACCTCAAATATAATTATGTTAAAGTATAACTGGGTACACCTACATCAAGGTGCAGCATCATCAATTACTGACAAGACCCTTAGGTCATATCATCAGAGAAAAGAAAAGCTTTAAGTTTGAAAATGAAAGGAGATGATTTCTTAAAATGTCACTAGCTTTTAAAGCCTTGAAGCTACTCATAAGTCTTCAGAATTTTTACAAAAGTGCCCTTGTACTTCTTTTATTCACTGCTAATAAATCCTTTCCTCAAGCACCTGTATTTAAGTTTAAAAGGTTTTATTATTCAATTCTGCTGTATTTTATTTTCATTTTTTAAATTTTCCATTTTTTCTACATTTAACAACCACTTATTAAATACCTATTATGTACCAGGCACTGTGAGTACAAACATACAAAAACCAAACCCAACAACAAAATAGTGCTTTATCCTCATGGAATTTGCATATTATTTAATTTTATTGTCAGTGGAGGCACAGTACTTTCCATAGATATTTGTCTCTGTTGAATCCAGGTGGAAGAAGGATTCCTTTGGTGAAGCCTTCTACATATTGTAGATTGTAGATGATATTGTGCTGATTGTATCATGTCTCAAGAGTTAACAGTTGTCTTGAGGAGCCTCCTTAACCACTAGAAAAACCAGAATTTAAGGATGACTGGAAATACCACACAGAATTAGTTGACACATTGCATTTTTTATTCACAAGGCTAAGAAAATAGAAATAGAATGAATATTTTTATTTCAGAATAAAATTATAATAAAATTTTTGCATTATTTGAGGTTCCTGGACTTCCTATTGTTAATTATTTGAAAGAGATTGGTCTAAGAAAACTAAATGAAAAACTGAAAAAACCCAAGTGATTATACAAACTGACGTGTAGTTGGCTAGACAGACTATTTAGTAAATAAGTACACATATTTGAAACAGGTATTGCATGTGGACAATGAATTTAGCCCAGAATTAAGTAGCAGAAAGAGAAATATAAATTATGTAAGCTCTTTGCTATATGCCAGGCACTATACTGAGCCTAGAGAATGTCAATATAAGCAAAAGACAAACCAAGTACAATGCCTGGCTTATTAGGGTAAGGCATCACATAAAGGAGGAGCTGGGGATGAGGAGGAAGAATACCCTTATGGTGGCAAGAAGAGAACATCCAGAGAGTCAAGAATGAAGCCAGGAGAAAAGTGAGCACACATGGCCTAGGCACTTCCTGAAATGATAGTCCCAAGCAGGAATTTGGCAGTCAGAAGGAGGGGACTGGGAATAGAGAGGCAGTTTGATGGTGAGAAGGCAGGCAGGTGTATTAAGGTGGAAAAAGTAGAAAAATCAGTAGCAGAACTGGGAAATTGCATTGAGAAATTGTGAAAGAATGTTAGGATCTTAAATTTCTCAAATATAAAAGCTATCTTTTTATAATAATTATTTAAATAAAATTTATTTATAATAAATAATCATTGTTCTCTGTTGTTTTAGAGCTGTGGTTGCCCCATATTTTCTTTCTGACCCTTTGCAGTATTACTCTGACATGGTTGCTTGGCTTGTTCCTTCAAGTTTTCATTTTGGAGTTTCTTTCAGTAGGTAACTGGAACATCCTATTTCCACTTTGGTCTCTAAGTTGTAAGAACAGAACAATTTTCTTTTCAGATTTCTGGCAGTAGGATCTCCAGGCCCTTTTTTTTTGATTGTAGTATTCAAGTATTCCAATGATTCCCAATTTTTTTCTCCTTCATCTGTTTTCCAGGTCAGTTGTTTTTGCCATGTAATACCTTACATTTTCTTCCATTTATTTATTCCTTTGACTTAGGAATATTTCTTATTGTCAGCTCTTTTGGTCTGATCCAGGTCAAAGTCTGATCATCTTCCCCTGCCCCCTGCTCGCTGGCCGCCTTTCTTGGCAGACTTGGTCTTTCTAGAAAGATGATTTGCTGTGGATTTCTGCCATACGGAGTGTGTTTGTTTTCTGTATCTCTTTGGAGGAGTTTTTTGGGTGGGAGCTTGCTGTACTCCTTCCTGCTACTCATCCATCTTGATTCCACCTTTTTTCATATTAATAGTTGTTAATAGTTGTTTGTTTGTATCCCTTGACCATTTATCTATTTGAAAATGGCTCTTGGTTTTATATAGTTCTGTTACTTCCTCATGTGTCTTGGATATCCTTCCCTCATCAGAAATGATTGATTTCTCTATCTATAACTTTCATTCTTATATTAACTACGTGAATTTTGCTAGTGCTAAAATTTTTAGTTTCGCATATTTGAAATCATTCATCTTTAAGATTGTCCCTTGTTTGGTTAAGGTGTTTGATCTGGTTCTCTTCTAAGTTTTTTTGATGACCTTAAAATTAAAAAATCAACCTGTACAGCAATAAGCAATTAAAAGGAAAAGAATGGACTAGATGGAAAGAAAACTTTATAATAAGTATGATAAAACTGTATCAAAAACAGGTGGAGCTTTTAAGAAATTATAATGGTTAACTTTTAGTATAATAGTTTTCAAAAGAAGAAACATTGTTCATTATGACTTGGAAAAAATGTACTTATACAAAGTCAGATACACATATGAGTTGAGCCTTAAGACTGAGCTCTAGATTTACTTACTCAATATCCAGGATTTTTTCCACTCTACTATAGCTCCATACAATGTATTTTTTCAGTCTTTTAATATGTTTCTAATTTATCACAAAAAACATTCTTGTAAAGTTTTCTACAAATTTTCTGTTAAGTGAATTTTATTTTTTGCCATTGATTTCACATGTTTTTGGGTAGCACTCTTAGATGTTAGAATATGTCTAAAATTGCCTGTTTATTTTTGTTTGAAAGTTTACCTTAAATCTGGTAGAAATCTCTCTCCTTGTACATTTCAGATCAGCATTGATCCATTGTTATTCTTTGGAACAATTATTCGGTCACCTATAAATCTACCCCATAGTCCTCTCTCCTGTGCACAGGGATATCATAAAATGTTTGTGAAATCAAGTTGCATTGCATCTTGACATTTCTGCAGTGGTCTAATCTGGTAACCTTATCAAAAAATGGAAATGAGGTTAATTTATGGTCTTAGTGAGTCCCCATTGCTCATAGCAATCGCTGCTTTCTTTATGCTCTCCGAACTATCGATTGAGTATTCCATTCTCAGATTATGCCAAGCAAGCTTCAGTAGGATTTCCACATTATACTTTATTTTCCCTATTGGAAAATTAAGATAGCATTTTTGTCTTTTTTTGCTACCAAAGCATAGACTGTTCTCTATGATTTAAAAAAAAATTACCAGTTTTTAAAAATAATTTTTATTAATAGCTTTTGGTTTTGTTTCATTCATATTCCTATAACAAAGAATAAAAAAATACATACAAAAACCTATGTACCATATCAAGAAAGTTTGACGTTATGTGCAGTGAAAATTATCTTATTGGGATTCTGAATCAAGAAGACCAACTTAAGAAAATGAACAAATGATTTTGGGATCCTGTTCCCCTTTCCAGCTATCTTCCAGAGTCTCTATAGATCCCATGCTTTCTCTCACCACTCATTGCATCAAAACATCCTTATCTCTCTCTAACTTTTCAATTTCTGAATATGAGTGGAGGTTTTCTATGATTGTTCAGACATTACTTAAAAATCTTTCAGCACTCTAGTATGTCATTCATAAATCCCCTAATTATTAGATTATTCTCATTGGAAAGACAATTATAATATATTTTTCAGTATCATTATTCTAATTAAAGTTTTCATAGTAAGTGTAAATTAATTCTGGATCACATAAGATTGGATTTGAGAAGCTAACCTATATTAGCACATCATCATTCATGTAATTTTTACATAGGAATCTTGAAGTAAAAATTCTTATTATTCACTTCTGTTGAAACCCCAAAACAACCTTTAGGTGGTTACATGGGGATGTTTTTGAGAACAGGGCAGAGAGAATCTATTACAATCAGGAACCTATTAGCACTTGACTTTTTTACTTAGCTCATTTGTTATAAGTGAGTGCTACACATACATTACATTTTTAGATTGTGTTCTGGTATATTGTCACACTGTAATTATGCTACTTTCTAATTTTTCATAGTATTTTCCTATCTTGTTTAGATGATTTCACAATAAAATTAATGCTAACGTGAATGTTTTACTAGTTTTGGAATTTTGCTTCAAAATATAAATATTGGAACAATAAGAAATGCATCAATGTTGACCTGAAAATATAATTATTTTATTTATAACTTCCATAACAAAACTATAGCTGCTTTTTAAAAAACCCTGTAGATGCCAATTTAGGGCTTTAAATCATTATGAAAAAGAAAATTGGGAAAACTGGGCTGTAGGGTGATAGAGAAATAAAATGCTGTCCAGTTGTTGTGCCATTTAGAGAAAATTTGTACACTTGACTGAACCAGAAGGTTGGGGAAGAGTTTCCCTGGCTGAGATACAAAGTATAGGACTTTTGGAGTACTTGTTAATTAATATAGAGGTGGTTTTGGTGAAATGTAATGGATTCTGAAGGTAGAAACAAGAAATCTGAGTTTGAATCCTAGCTGTGACACTTACTAACTATGTGACTGTAAGCAAAGTCATTTAATTATGTGATTTTCAGTTTCTCTGTCTATAAAATGACGATAATGGTAATAATTATATAGAAAGATCTTTGTGACTTTTAAGCAATAAGTAAAAATAAGTTATTGGAATGAGAGTTGATAAGGGAAGCATTCTCCCAGGAATTGTGTAAACAGACCCATATGAGTTTGTATTTTTCCACAGAATTCTTAATTATTTTGCCGTAGGAGGAAGAAAAGAGATCGGTGGAGCTAGGAAGTGGGATGGGAGGTTGGCTGTTGATGATATCAGGACAGGAGTTAGAGCTTCATCAATTACAAATTGAAAAAATACATTTCTAACGAGAAATATAATCATACATAAAAAACAAAGGTCAGCAGTAGAATAGGTTTGGGAAAGTATATATCTGTATATGTGTATGTATATATCTATAGCTATAGAGAAACATTTAAACTTTATTGTGGCCTTCTGGGGGATGGGGTAAGGGGAAAAAAAGAACAAAGTAAAAAAGTGCACAGCAGAGAACAAAAGAAAACTCACAAGGACACAAAGAAAAGATGGTCAATTCTCAGTAGAACGAGTATTATTTATCACATAGGCTTTCTTGAAATGAAAATTTGTTGTTACATATTTTGAATCCTCATATTCTGTTTTGCACATGAAATGTTTTTATTTCTTTCTGACTTTGTATTTAAGTTCCAATATTTAAGTTTATGTTATGTTTTTGTTCTTTTTTCTATTCTCTATTTTTGTTCTGGCGTTTGAGTCTAAAATACAATTTTGGGGAAAAATAGATTTCTATTCTATGTTTGAGGTCAAATAATAGTTCAAATAAATTTCTAATGTGTAATATTAGCACACTGACCCTGTGAGAATGAAAAGTACATGTGTGCTACAATGGGAAAAAAGATTCTAGATTTGAAGTCTGGAGGATCTATTTTGAATTCTGACACCACCACCTTGCTGCTTATATGACCCTGAGTGAATCATTACACCCCTGTGTGGCCTCAGTTTTCCATATTTTTAACATGGACTAGATGACTTCTAAATATAAGATCTTACTCTTCCTGATTGAAAGGCCACAAGGCATGGTAGATAGATTCGAGCTGGACATAGGAAAACCTATGTTCAGATTCCACCTCTGACAAGTACTAATATGTCATCAGTCAGCAAGCACTTATCAAGTGCCTACTGTGTTCCAGCAGACGGTATTACATCCTAGGAAGGCAAAGACAAAAAAGGAAACAGTCCGTCCTCTTAAGCAACTTGGAATTCTATCCAAGGAGTCAACATGAACACATACAAGTAAACACAAATATACTAATCTATGTTCATAATCCTACTAGGGACAGTAAAGATCCTCCTCTACTCAATTTAGTAAACTTGACCATGTTTTAGAAAATTCGGCTTTCTTGAATTCTTTTCAGAGGTGCAATAGCTTTTCACCTCTTCTTTGTGCAATGCTATTAAAATCTGTTAAAAATTAATTTGTCAACAAAGTAGCTTTTGTTATATAGTGGTCTGCTTGTTTGTGAGAAGAATAATTTTAAGTATTGGTTCATCTTTCTGAATATTCTATGGTTAAAATATTTTAATATTTCTAGTGAGCATGCTACATGCAAGAAAGAAGAAGGGTCTATATTTTTTGTAATTCAATTCATGTTAATATGTTTGAATACTTGTAAATTTCATTTTGCTTTTCATTTTTTTAATGTATATTTTTATTTTAGTCCATTAGCTTGCTTAACTTTTTTAGGTTGTATGCCATTTGTACATCATATCTTACTGTAAAATATGCTTTATTATTAAACCTGGCTTTATTTATCTTGAGTTCTTTTCCTCTGTGTTAGTGAAGGTAGTTAATGTAATAATATGTGCAATAACTGCTAAATGGGAATAATTTTTTAAATGAAACCTTGCTTTATATTTTCAGAGTGCCCATTTGGCCATGATTGACACCTTAATGATGGCATATACTGTAGAAATGGTCAGCATAGAGAAAGTGATTGCTTGTGCTCAACAGTATTCAACATTCTTTCAAGCAACTGATCTACCCTATGACATCGAGGATGCTGTCATGTATTGGATAAATAAGGTAGGACCATATATGTTTTATGCTGATGTTGTCATTCAAGGAATTTGAAAAAAGGTGAGATGTAAATTTGTACTGAGAGGAGAACTATGATTTTGTTGATATGCAGCACTCCTTCACTGCTGCAAATCATAATCTTAATGCAGTGGTTTTGTAATTTCCCCACCTCTTTTAAAGAAAAAACCCCTTCATATAATTTGTGTTTTAGAAGCAATCTAGATATGATAGCAGATTGCCATATATATTTGGATATATGACAGTTCAAATTTGACCTCATTTGAACTTTACTGTATTCCGTTTCAGTAGAAATTAATTCGCTATGATAGTCTTAGCTGTTGATTTTTATTTGAACTTTTTATTTTAAAAAGTAGATACTTTTATGTGGGAACTATAACATTAAGATTATTCAGTAATTTTGACCATTACTTTGCTTCCTTCCCAATACTCCCTCCAGTGTAACATTGTCTTAATGAGTTTTTGTGGCTCACCCTAAAAATCATCAATCCTTGAGGATGAGCCTCTCAGCCCATTCAAGAAGCCATTTAAGTAGGGGTTTTTAACCTGGGGTGTTAACTTTTTTTTTTAAATTGATAACTGCATTTCAATACAAGTGGTTTCCTTTGTAATTTTGTGTTTTATTTTGTGCCTTTAAAAACATTCTGAAAAAGAGGATTGGTAGGCTTTTACAGACGTAGAGATAGATCCATGCAGGAGTATTCTTGAGCCAGTTCATAGCAGCTCATGAATCCCAGTTGTTAAGTTTTCAATGTGAGCATTTACATCTCAGAAACTGGCAAGTGTTACAAATTAAGACTTGATTTATTATTTGTTGATTGTACTTAAGAAAATGATAAAGAAAATGTTAATAATGCAGATTAAACTTTTAAAAGTGTGTCATAGGTTTTTGGAGAGCTAGTTGTTAAAGATTGACCAGCACAACCCTGGGTCCATGACACAATAGTAGTTCAGAACAAGCTGCCTTACAGCTTGTGGAAAACTGGACCAAGCTTACACTCAGTTGGCATGATCTTCAAGAATTCAGGTTTATGCAGTGAATAAGGCATCACTATAGAATCTGAGTGGAAAAAAGATTTGAGGCCCATCACATGCAAGTGAAATAATGAATCAAGTTATACTGTTGTTTTCTTGTTGAAGTGAAATTTAAAATGATGAAAATCTAATTAAATATTCTCACACTAGTTAAGACTTTTGATCACTTACTGTTTTAAAGTTTAAACCTGTCAAAATATAGGGGATTAACTGATATTAAATTTAAGCAGTGGTATCCTTTAATATCTATTTATCAAATATGCGGCTCTTTCCATTTAAACAGCATTTCTTAAAGTTTGCTTCATTAAGGGTGTTATACTAGACCCTAGGAATAAAAAGATGATACCAAAATTCCCTGCCCTCAAAAGAGCTTACATTAAATTGTGGGAATATAATACATACACAGATAAGTAATTACAAAGTATTTACAAAATAGCTTAGGGATGGGGAGGGGGGGTAGGTGGGCAAGTGTTAACAACTCATAAAACCACAGAATTTTAGAGGAATCTCAGGTTCTGTCTCTTCCCTACCCATCCTTGGACCAGAATCCTTACCATATCATGTCAGACAAGTTATTCAGACTCTGCTCCAGTGTTGGAAAACTCACGGTTTCCTGAGGCAGCCCAATTACTTCTTCAGTTCAGCTGTTTTTCAGTCATGTTTGACTCTTCATGATCCTTTTTGGGGTTTTCTTGGCGAAGATACCGGAGTAGTTGTCATTTCCTTCTCTAGCTCGTTTTTTTTTAAATTTTATTTTAGTTTGCATCATTCATTTCCACAAGATTTTGAGTTACAGATTTTCTCCCCATCTTTCCCCCACCCACCGCCCCAAAACAGCCATCCCAGTGTGTCCCCCCTCCCCCAGTCTATTCTCTCCCATGTCTTCCCCCCTCACCCCTCTGACTTTTCGGTAGGGCAGGATGGATCTCCCGACCACAGTGACTGTGTATCTCAAGTTCCAGTTGGATGTAGTTAA
>CM053584.1:79849201-79892799 GCA_028627135.1 Pseudochirops cupreus
CTCTGTCCCAAATCGCTGGGGTCCTCCCAGCTGCCGTAGCTCTCAGGAAGGTGCTGGGACCCTTCCTACTTACTTCCGGCTGACTGGATAATGAAGACTCCAGGACCGAGGCCCAAGACAGCGATCCGGATCCAGGCCGCTCAATGCGAGAGCACTGGCCTCAGAACAATCGCTTAGTCTCCCTGCTGTCTGCAGGCCACGGGCAGGAAGCTGCAACGCGGAGGCGGGTGCAAAACCTCTGCCTTGTGCTTTCCTGCCCTGGAGGCGTTTTCGGCTGCTAATCCAAGGCTCCTACGCTCCTCCCATCCAGCCGCCACCAGGGCTCAGCCAGGGCTTCAGGCCAGGCTGGTTTCGGTTCGCAGTGCTGATATGATTCCTGGTAGCCGAGCTGACTTTAGTGGAAAGTATATTTGTGTGCGTTTTGGAGTTCTAGGCTTAGTTTAGAGTCATATTTTATGGGTATTTTGGGGTGGCTGTGTGAGAGCTGCGATATGTTGCTGCTGCTACGCCGCCATCTTGGCTCCGCCCCCCTTCTCCAGCTCATTTTACAGGTGAGGAAACTTAGGCAGCCAGGGTTAAATGACTTGCCCAGGGTCACACAGCTAGGAAGTGTCTGAGACTGGATTTGAACTCACGAAGAAGTCTTCTTGACCCTAGGCCAGGCAGTCTTTATCTATTATGCCACCTAGCTGCTCCTATAGCAATCATTTATGGAGAAGTCTAATTGTTGTTGTTGTTGTTGTTTTTGGATAGAGAGAACATTTATTTTTTTTTTAATACACATTTGTTTTTAAAACTTTGAGTTCCAGATTTTTTTCCTTCTTCCCTCCTTACCCACCCCCACTGGGAGGATAAGCAATTCAGTATAGGTTGTACATGTGTAGTTATGCAAAACATTTCCATAGTAGTCATATTGTGAAAGACTAACTATATTTCCCTCCATCCTATCCAGCCTCTCACTTATTCTATTCTCTCCTTTGACCCTGTGCCTTTTCAAAAGTGTGGGCTTCTAACTACCTTCTCCCCCAATCTGCCCTCCCTTCTGTCATCCCCCCTCTTATCTTCTCCCCTATTTTCCTGTAGGGTAAAATTGTAGGGTACCCAGTTGAGTGTGTATGTTGTTCCTTCCTTAAGCCAAATTCAATGAGAGTAAGGTTGTCCCATTCCCTTTTACCTTCCTGCTCTTCCCCTCCATTGTAACAGTTTTCTCTTGCCTCTTTTATATGAGATAACCTTACCCTAATCTATTTCTCCCTTTCTCCTTTTCCCAATATATTCTCTCACCTCTTAATTTTATTTTTTAGATATCACCCCTTCATATTCAACTCATCCTGTGTTCTCTGTGTATACATGTACATACATATGCACACCCTCACATATATATTTATACACACCTACACCCTCCTATACATACATATATATGTATGTGTACATATATATACACACATACATATGTATATTCCTTTTAACTGTCCTCATACTGAGAAAAGTCTTATGAGTTATAACAATCATTTTTCCATGTAGGAATGTAAATAGTTCAGTTTTAATAAGTTCCTCATGATTTCTTTTCCCTGTTTACCTTCTCATGCTTCTCTTGTTTCTTGTATCTGAAAGTCACATTTTTTTGTTCAGGTCTGGTTTTTTCATCAAGAATACTTGAAATTCCTCTATTTCATTGAATGACCATATTTTCCTCTGAAGCATTGTACTCAGTTTTGCTGGGTATGTGATTCTTAGTTTTAATCCTAGCTCCTTTGACTTCTGGAATATCCTATTCCAAGCCCTTCCATCCCTTAATGTAGAAGTTGCTGGGTCTTGTGTTATCCTCATTGTGTTTCCACAATACTCAAACTTGTTTCCTCCTGACTGCTTGCATTATTTTCTCCTTGACCTGAGAACTCTGGAATTGAGCTATATAATATTCCTAGGAGTTTTCTTTTTGGGATCTTTTTCAAGAGGTGATTGGTAAATTCTTTCAGTTTCTATTTTGCCCTCTGGTTCTAGAATATCAGGGAAATTTTGCTTTATAATTTCTTGAAAGATGGTGTCTAGGCTCTCTTTTTGATCATGGCTTTCAGGTAATTTTTAAATTATCTCTCCTGGATCTATTTTTCAGGTCAGTGGTTTTTCCAGTGAGATATATTTCACATTGCCTTCTATTCTTTCATTTGTTTGGATCTGTTTGATAGTGTCTTGATTTCTCATAAAGTCATTAGCTTCCATTTGCTCCAATCTAATTTTGAAAGAATTATTCTCTTCAGTGAGTTTTTGAAATTCCTTTTCCATCTGGCAAATTCGGATTTTTAAGGCAGTCTTCTCCTCATTGGCTTTTTGGACCTTCTTTGCCATTTGAGTTAGTCTATTTTTTAAGGTGTTATTTTCTTCAGTCAGGCTGTTGACTTACTTTTCTTGATTTTCTTGCATCATTCTCATTTCCCCAGTTTTTCTTCCACTTCTCTTACTTGGTTTTCAGAATCCTTCTTGAGCTCCTCCATGGCCTGTAACTACTTCATTCTTGGGAGCTTTTGATGCAGGAGTTCTGACTTCGTTATCTTCTTCCTGTTCCATGCTTTGATCCTTCTTGTCCCCAAGAAAGGAATTTATGGTAGGATTGTATTTCCTCTGCTTGCTCATGTTGCTAGTCAGTTACTTGACTTTTGAACTCTTTGGCACAGTAGAACTCTGCTTTGAGAATGGAGAGAGCTTTGTCCCAAATCGCTGGGGTTTTTGCAGCTGTTGGAGAAATTAGGAGGGCATCCTCTCTGCAGCTCCCACAGGCTCTGGCACCTGGCCACATACCCAGGACCTCCACCTAAGACTGTGATCCAGATCTAAGCAGGTGAAAGCAAGAATGATGAGCCTCTGAATGGGTGCTTGACCTCCCTACAATCTGCAAGCCAGGAGCTCCTGAGGCAGCCATGCTGTGCAGCTGCCTTGCCTCTGCTGCTTCTCACCCCAAGGGCAGGGGCTGGACCATGCTCTTCTATGTGCCCCTGTTCCAACAGAGTTCCACATTGACCTTTTACTTTGTCTTTGGCATTTATGGGTTGAGAAGTCTGGAAACCACCACAGCTGCTGGTGCTTTACTCTTCTGAAATCTGCTCTGGCCACTACTGGTCGGGGCTGCCCTGGGGCCAAAACTGAGGGGCTCACGTGGGGCTGGGCTTGGCTCTCAGCTTGGTGTGATAGCCCCTACCTGCTGGAGCTGCTTTCAGTGGGAGATTTGTTTCTCTCTGTTACGTTGTGGGTTCTGTAGCTATAAAATTTGTTTAGAGTCATTTTTTAATGTGTATTGGAGGAGGTGGAAGCTGGAGCCACGGGGAAGTCCTGTTTCTACTCCACCATCTTGGCTCTGCTGAGAAGTCTAATTGTTAAGAAAGTTTTTAGGACTTTATTCTTGTACAAGCCATACCTTTTTGCAGTGTCTACCCATTATTCCTGGTTCTGCTTTTGGGAGCCAAAGAGAACAAATGGAATCCTTCCATATAACAGCTTTTCAAATACTTAAACACAGCTGTCTTTTCTCCCCACCTCTCTCCAGACTAAACATCTCCATTTCTTTCAGTCAGTCCTTGTCTGTCATGTACTCAGAATCCTTCACCATCCTGATTGCCCTGTAGCTTTTCAGTGTCCCTTTTAAAACAGTGGCACCCCACCCTGAACACATTTTTATATGTGGTTTCACCAAGGCAGTAAACAGAAGGACTGACAGCTCTTTTTTCTAGGTGGTACACTTTTTTCCTAAGTAACTGAAGATGACATTTGTTTCTATGTTTGCCATACCACCCTACCGGCACTTAGTTCACTACCCCCCCCCTCTCCCCCAGATCTTTTTCAGGCTGACTGCTGTCTAACCATGCCTCTCCCATCCTCTGTTTGTGAAGTTAGTTTTTAATGCAAAAATTGACTTGATATTTATCCCAATTGAATTTCATTTTACTAGGTTCAGTCCAGTCTTTTAGTCTGTCAGCCCTTTGGATAGCAAAGGACTTCCAATGTGTAGCTATTCCTCCCTGCCTCATATTATCTGTAAATTCGATGAGCATGCCATTTATGCCTTTATCTAAAGTCACTGATAAAAATATCAAATGGCATAGGGGCCAAACTCAGATCTCTAGGGGACTCTACTGAAGGCTTCTTGCCAAACTGACATCAGACCATCAGACTCTTTGTTGTCTCATCTTCCAGCCAGTCTGTATCCATATAATTATGCTCTCATCCAGTCCACATCTCTCCATCTTTTCTATAAGAATAGCAGGAGGTACTTTGTCAAATGCATTACTACTGAGAGAATCAGGAGAGGTCTTTTGTAAGATGTTTCACCTGAGCTTTCAGGGGAATTTAGAGATTCTCAGAGGCAAAGTATTCAAAGTATGGGGTCTGTGCAAAGTCACAGAGAAAGGAGAGGGATTGTCATGTATGGGGAACAGCAAATAGACAAATTTGGCAAAATCTTAGAGCATACAAAGGAATATAATGTAAAATTAGTTTTCAAACATGAGCTGGAACTGTTTTCTGAAGGACCAGGAACAGCTTCTAGTTTCTCTAAAAGATAAGAAGGAGCCCTAGGAGATTCTGGAGCAAGGAGTAATATGGTCAGAGTTGCACTTTTGAAATATCATTGTTGTAGCTGTTTGAAGATTGATTGGTTACAGGGACCCAGTTAAAAGGTTTTTACAGTGGTCTAGGCCAGTGGTGTCAAACTCACATGGAAACAGTATAGCAGGATCCTTGCAAGCAGCATATTGATTTAGTTTAAAAATGTAAAACTGTGTTTTGTTAGAAATTTATTTGTTTTGTGAAATGTTTCCTAGTTACATTTTAATCTGGTTTAGACCATACTCAACGGTGTTGTGGGCTACATGTTTGACACCTCTGGTCTAGGCAAGAGATGTTGAGGACCTGAGCTTGGACTGGCTGTGTGAGTAGAGAGAATTGAACAGATGTGAGAGGTGGAATGGAAGGCTGACAGGATGTTGCAACTATTTGGTTTTGGGGTGACTGGTGAAGTCGGAGATGACTGATATTTAAAATCTAAATAACTAGGACAATGATTATACCCTTTACAGAAAAGGCGAATTTAAAAGGAAGGGTTTAGGGAGAGATAATGAGTTTTGGTTAGGTCGAGTTTGATATGGCTATAAGACATCTGGATGAAGATGTTTAGGAGGTGATTTGGGACTGGAGCTCAGGAGAGAGATGATAGCTGGATATATAGATTTGGAAGTCATCTGTATAGATATAGTCTTTGAACCCATGAGAGCTGATAATATCTTGTAGAGAGAGAAGAAGAGGACCCAGGACAGAGTTCTGAGGTACACTAGTGGGACATGTATGATGAATCCGGCAAAGTACTTTGAGGAGTAGTCAGTCTGGTAGGAAAAGGAGGGAACAGTAAGATGACATGTCCAGCAGCAAGGAGAACAGTCATGAGGAGGGTAGAGGGTTTGGGTTTGGACAATTTGGGGTGGTAGGTAATTCCTACTGTGGGTCCCTGCTCTCTTATCTCTATTACTATCTTACTCTCCTTAAGAGTTAATCTTTATGAGTGTGTGGTATAACAGAAAAAAAAGAAATGATGGGCAAGATCTATGATGCCACTAACAGAAATTGGTTGGGAGGGGGAGCTTAGTTCTGTGAGGAATAAAGAGAGATTAAAGGAATAATATAGATATATATCATAAATCAGTAAATAAAATTTCTAAATAAACAAGAAGGGAAGACAATTAAAGATGAGAACAAAGCAAAGAAATTCATTTTAGGAAAAAGTGCAGAAAAAAATTGAAGGGAGGAGAGGAAAGATTTTGAAATAAACATTTAACTTGAAGAAAAAGGAGGGGGTGTAATGGTGTTGGAAATTTGAAGATCTTCCCTGCCCTTTTATAAGCCTAAGGGAATTTGAAAACCTTCCCTGCCCCCTAATAGCTCATATGTAATCACATGGACCCTGTGGTGGGAGGAGTTTGCTGAAGAGTGGAACAGAGCCCACAGGAAGCTGGGAGTCAGAGCGGCTAGACAGTGGGAGAGAGAGAATACACCCAGGGAGACAGCTAAGCTTGTGAGTGTGGGAAGGCTAAAGGATGGTGTGACTTCATGCTGTGCTATGGTATAGTAACTTCTTTGCTGCTATGACGGATTAGACTTTCTGGTGTTGGGATTTGGTTTTCTGGAATCTGAATAAATGTTTTGCCTCCTGTCTTCTATGTGGAGAGTCTGTTATATTTTGTGATTGAGAACTATGCTGGCATATTTACAGTCACCATTGGCACTGTGAATATTGCATTGGCACTGGGGGGAAATGGAAAAAAACAGATAATAAAATAAAAGAAAGAGAAAAAAATCAATAATTAAAAAAAAACCAAATAGGGAAAGGTGTGGGAGGTGAAAGTGGATAGAGAGCCTGTGAAAATAGGGTTGCAGCAAACTAATTAAAACTAATTGTAGAGACAAAAGTTTTTTTTTAATAGAAGCTGCTAGAGACAAATGGAGGAAAACACAAACCTTTCATAACTTTAATTGTGAACGCACTAAAACAATCCAATAAAATAAGAGTGTGTGGCAGAAAGGATTAGAAAACAAAATCCTACAACCTGTTGCTTATAAAAGCCATCTAAGAAGTAAAGGCATGCAAAGAATCCAAATGAGAGTGGATCAAAACTACGCATCAGGTGAATCTATAAAGGCATGAATTGCAATCATGCTATATTTGACAAAGCAAAAGTAACAGTTCACACTCTCGGTAGAGATAATCAAGGAAATTACATTTTGCTTAAATTGAAGAAACATTGACAATGAACTAATATCAGTATGGAAAATATATGAACTAAATTTCATATCATCTAAAACAAACCATTTGAGAATTTAGAGTTAAAGCTTTATGGGGTCTCTATACAGCACTTATCTCTTTCCTGAGCTGCAGTCCCACGTCTTTAGCTGCCTCTTGAATGTCCTGAACTTCATGTGCTCTAGGCTTCTCAGGACTCACTGTGTCCAGGTAAGAATTAATCTTTGCCCCCAAGCCCCGTCCCCTCTTCCAGACTTCCTCGTTAATGTCACAGGCATCACCATCCTCCCAGGCACGTCGGTTCTCAGCTTCACTGAACTCTTTGATTCCTTTCTCTCTCGTGCCTCTCTGATAGGCAGTCTTTTGCCGTATCTTTCAGTTTCTACCTTCACGAGATCTTTGCTGTATTTTCTCCCCTCTCTACTCATAGCTTCTACTCGTTATGTCTCGCCTGGACTATTGCAGCAGACTTCTGATTGAAATCAGTCTGTCCTTCCTTCCTGGGTGATTTTTCCTTTGTGTAGGTCTGACTGTGTTAGCTTCTGTGTTCTTCCCTCCCAAACTGCTTAGCTCAGGGAACTCTAGTGACTCTAGGTTCCTTCAAGGATCAAATACAGGCTTCTCTGGCCTTTAAAGCTTTTCGAGCCCGGTCCCCCGTTGCTGCCTTTCCAGGCTTCTTACACACTGCTTCCCTCCACACCAGGACACGGCGACACTAGCTTTTGGTAGTCCGTCCTCACGTATGCTAATTCTCTCCTGTCTCTGCCCTTGCAGTTCCTTGTGCTTAGAAGAATGCTTCGCCCTCTTAATCTCACCGCACCGTTTCCCTGGCTTTCTTAAAGAATCAATCCTGTTTTGCTGTGAGAGGACTTTCTGGTTTCTCTGTTTGTTTATCCTAGGTGTGATTAGTGAAGGAGCGAGTTGAGACGACTAAGCATAAAGCTGAGAGACCTAAAACAAACCTGCAGAGATCAGCAAGATTTCTGTGTAACAGAGTCAGGGCGGGCCTCCGCCTCCTTCTTTAAGCGGCTGCTGCTGGTGCAGCAGAGATGTTATTATTAACACTATTAATGTTGGTAAAGGTTAGCCCGGCTACGTGCAGACAGCGAGTGCTTACTCAGAGGCCTCAAACAGCTCTCAGAAGACTTGCAGACTATTAGCCACGCGATAGAATGCTCAGATCGCTAGTAACAAGAGACACGTAATTCAGAACAACCCTCAAGTTGGCAAAATAGGAGAGTCGTCTGTGCTGGAAGGGATGCGGAAACAGAGGCACGTCGGTCATTGTTAGTGGAGCTGCGAACTAGTGCAACCAGAAACTAAGATGTCCATACCCAGGAGAACTCTGTGGGGTGTGTGTCCCAAGGATATCAATAACAAAAAAGCTCCGTATACACCAAAATATTAATAGCAGTAGCTTTGGTGGTAGCAAAGGATTGCAAACAAAGTGGATGCCCATTGATTGAAGGATAGCTAGGCCACTTTTGGTGCATGAATATGATGAAATATTACTATGCTCTAGGAAATGACAACTGTAGAGAAATATGGGGAGACATTTCATTTGAAAAAAAGAATCATAAAAGGAATATACCCAGTGACTACAGCAGTGCAAATGGGAACTGCAGCAAAACGATCAAAACTAAATTTTGTGAAATTAAATGCCCAAGCCTAGTCTTAAAGAAGAGATATAAGAAGGTCTCTTCATTTTTTGTTTGTTTTTTTTTTTGCTGAGTTTGGGGACCACGAATGTGGAACATTGAATATGCTGTTTGTTACCTACTTTTGCTATGCTGACTTGTTTTAATGCTTCTTCCCCCCTTTTTAGTTTTTTATCATGAGGGATAGCTTTATGGGAAGGGATTGTGGGAAGGATGTGGTATTGGAGTAGATGATGTAAAAACAAAGAAATTTCCATCATAATTTTTTTAAAGATAAAACTGGATGGGAAGGAGATGAACAGGTAAGAAATGATCAAGAAATACGTCCAGAGCCTTTTTAGAACGAGCTCTCCACTCGCAGACCGTCGCTGAGCCCCATTGAAGGGGGTGGAAGAAGACCCAGCCACACGCTGGGGAGGCTCCCGCTGTGCTAATTTAGGGAGTCACTTCTCACGGTGTGTGAAAGGAAGACGGGACCAAAACTTTGGGAAAGGTCTCTGACCCTGTTACTGCCTTTTCCTACACCCTCCAAAGGGGACCAAGAGAATATTAACTATCAAATGATGCTTTTTTTTCTCTACAAAAATTTTATGGCTTTGATCCTTATGCTGTATAAGAGCATACTTAATGAAAGTTTGAGTAAGGAATAGGAAGGCTTTCACAAGTGATATTCTGCAGTTGTTTGGGTTTTTTTTGTTTTGCTTTTCTGGAGGGGGAAAGGCAGGGCAATTGAGGTGACTTGCCCAAGGTCACATGGCTAGTAAGTGTTAAGTGTCTGAGTCTGAATTTGAACTTGGGTCCTCCTGACTCCAGGGCCTGTGCTCTATTCATTTCGCCACCTAGTTACCCCTCTACAATTAATATAAAGAACATTACAGTCACATAATTGGCTTAAAGGTCATCCATCATTGTTTGTTCTTACAAGACACATTTGCTTCATTAGAGCAAAATTATACATTAAAAAGATTTTCATCCAATAGGATATTTCCTCCGCAGGAGGAGTTCTTCAAAGATATAAAGAGAGAAGTTTGTTCAGTGACGTTATATAAAGGCATAAAGCAGGGAAATAAGCTCACCAAAGTTGTTTGCTGATGTCATCTAGGATATCTTGCAAAGTGTACAAATGGAGAGGGTATTACCTGTATATACGTTCTGCAGATGTTCCTGTTTATACATGACATTTTTCTGTTTCCATCAACACCTAGAATGCTGCAGAGCCTCTTTAATGAGATCAATGCTCATGCAGAAGAGTTCAACCCAACTGTCCATATGGAAAAAAACAAAAAACACCCCATTGTCCAAACTATGATAGTTAGAAGGACAGTCCATAGAGCTGGTCCATTAGTAGATATCCCTTGGACAAATATTGTAAATGAAGTGTGAGATGGACTCAGAGGTAAATAAAAGGAGGAGAGCTAGCTGCATTACCTCTGTCAAATTGTCCAGTATTTTTATTCACCCATTACCTTCACAAAGATCTACTTCTTTTTTTTTTTAAACAACATTTTTCTAGTGATATTTTTATGGCTGTTACTCATGTGATACCATGATCTTGAGAATTTAAAGACGTAAAAGAGTTTAATTTTTAAATGGATATCTTTTGTTTTTACTTACTTTTCATTTCCAGTTGTCTTAATTGCCAGAGTCCAATCAAGAAATGCTTAGTGGGTGTGAGCAGGCTATTACATATTGCCAACCAAAAGTTGTAGGGGGAAAGTGGTGTAAAGAGTGTCTTAAGAGTGATATGATACCTCCTGCCTTCCAAAAAGAATCAGTCACACAATAGTGCTAGGGATGACTGATAACCTTTATGCTCTCTAAGTATCCACAAGATGCCAAGAAAGCTTTAGTGACGTCACTGGCATGTTGGGTAGGGATCCTTGTAGAGGTTTTATGGGAGGATGTGGGCAAGAGACAAACAGCATGGGTGGTCATAGATGTTTTAAGTTCTATAGATTTTCGTTATTGGGAGAATTATTGACATTAATGAAATCTCAGATCCATCGTATTATGGAATAAGATTAGAGTGGCAAGAGACCTTGGAGTTCATCATATGCAGCCTCCTAATCTTATAGATAAAGACATTAAGACTTAGTGACATGATTTGGTAAAATAATAGAACTTGCAAATAACTAAGCATTTTATCTTTCCCTGGAATTGCTTTTCTTTGGTGTCAGCGTCATCAGCTTTTTTACTAAGGCTAAAAAATCATTAAGTAATTTTTTATTCTTCTTTTTCCTTCATCCTCTGTACACAAACTCTGACAAATTCCATTGTCCTTTTCCTTCGAGTGCCTTTCATATACACTCATATTTTCTGCTGTAGTGCTCTGTCAGGCTCAGCCTACTGTCTCTATTTGTCCTGCATACTTCTGCCTTACTAATTTTCCTAAAATACCATTTTTTGTTGTGTCATTTCCCTCCAGACTAGCAGATAAGAAATGCATATATAGCTCTTTGCAAACCTTAAAGCCCTATATGAATGCTAGCTTTTATTATCTCTGCCTAGCTTTTAAGATCCTGCATAATTTGGCCCCCTGTTCTCTTCCTTTTTGGAAGCCGCTAATTCCAATCTAAATTATACCTAAGTCATTGATTGTACCTATTGAGGAACCTTCCCTAAAGTCTTCAACCTATGCAAAAAAGAAAAAACAAAAACAAAAACAAAACTTCTTCCTTCCTGAAGTTCTTATTGTAATTATAATATGTACTTTATGTACTTTTAAAGTTTGCCTTTTTATCTCCTCTTCTTTTTTCTTGACTCCTTTTCTGCTGTTTACAAACATTCCCTGGTATCCCTTTAAAATCTCTTCACTTGATCCTCCCATTCACATAAACTGTCCTCTTGTACCAAAGTGTTTAGCATAGTCCTTGCTCATAGTAAATTCTGAATGAATTGAATTCATATTCTGTGGAGCTAAAATATCTGCATATGCTCCCTTCACTAAAGTAAATTTCAACTCATCTTCTCCTGTTTAATTGTTATCTGTCTTTCCATAGATACTCTATTTGAGGAACCACCCAATCTGTTGAGTTTTTCCTTGTTTTCTGTAATATTTCTTGGATATCATTTCAAAACTTGGGTTGTACATCTGTTATCATTGTCTTGCGGCTGTTGCACTTTTTTGCTTGGTCCTATATTTCAGTGCAATTTCAATGACCATTTGAGCATGCCTGTATTTTTTATTCTTCTTGAGACAATTTTGTTCCATTATTTGCTGCTTTTTCTAGTCAGTGGGAGGATATAGATGTTAAACAGCCTTTATAGGTAGAAGAAACTTGAGGTTATTAAAAGAGTTTCCAAATACAATCTAATCTTCTCTGCTCTCATTAAAATCTGAGTCTACTCTATTGTCCAACTGTAGTACCTATTCAGTATATACATATTAATCAACTGATTCCATGGGTTGCCTGTCCAACTGCATGTAATAATTTAACTAATATGCTTTAACCATTTTGTTTTTTCTTTTGTTATGGATTGCTAGGGTGATCTCAGTTGAGTGGCCAAGTACCTTATGGAGGGGAACCTATAGTATTCCAAGGCGTTGTGTACGTATATTTAAACTCTAAAGCAGTGGTTCTCAACCTGTGGGTCGCAACCCCTTTGGGGTCAAACGACCCTTTTCACAGGAGTCCCAGGGTCACCTAAGACCATTGGAAAACACATATTCCAGTGGTCTTAAGAACCTCCTCTATCCCTCTCCAGGAAGGTCCGCCCACATGCAGACACACCCACATATGGCTATTAAAGGATCGAGGCTTTAGGACAATTCAGAACCATTGATCTGGAGAGAAGGAGCTGGCAAATGCCGGTGAGAATTCAGGACCCCACAGTGCCCATCTCTGGTCCCAGCCTGTTTTGTCCTTTCCCCTTTCATCTAAATCTAACTATTGCATCACACCATGGCTTTCTTCTGAACGGTGTAGTCCTTCCAGCCTTACCAGCTTAACCTTTCAGAGTACTGTTTAATACCATAGGATCAGAGGTTTAGAATTGGAAAGGGATTGTAGAAGTCATTTAGTCCAACTTCTCATTCTACAAATGAGGAAGCTGAGGTCCACAGAGGTGAAGTGTCTTGCCCAAGAGAGTAAGTAGAAGAGCTAAGATTTTGAGCCCAGGCCATCAGACTTCAGATCTAGATACAGCTTTGTGACGGGGTGAGTCATGTTCCATAGTGCCATTGTGGTCTGTAATCAGTGATCAGCCAATTTGGGAGAGGGGGAAGAGAAGAGAAAAGATGGAAGCTTGGATGATTTCAGCCAGCTGGCTCTTCTGACATTAACCGTGAGGCTGCCAGTGACTGACTGCTTAACTAAACGCTCTTTTCCTTTTTTACTTTCTTCATATGTTCTCATACTACTGACATGGTTCAGCACAAGTATAGTACTCCCACTCTTGGCCCTACTGAGGCTAAGTGCCGTATTAATCGCAATAGTTTTATTCTATTTCATTGTTGTTGATCTTCCAAGTTCATGTACAAGTGATCTCAGAATGATTGGCTTAGCTGAGTTCATGACAAACTATATGCAAGCTCATCCCTCCCTCCCTCCTTTTTTTTCTTTTTGCTGTTTTCTGAGAGTTACGGGGCTTGTAAGCTTTCATAATCCTTTGTAAAGTTTTAAACTAGTGATGCCCTTGGCTAGTTACCATGTCTCTCTGCTGGGTAGAAGACAGAATTTGCTGACTGAGGTGGTTTCCGAATTCTTTTGGCTTCCTCTTCTAGTAACTCTTTACTGCCAGTTCCCCTAGCTGCTAAATGCTTTTCCTCCATCCTTACCCATTTGCCTTATATTCATTTGATAAGTTGAGACTTAGGTGTACATATTCTCTCCTTCTACCTTCACACCCCTACTGCCCCCATAGAATGTAAGCTTCTTGAGGACAGGAATTATTTCATTTTTGTCTTGGTACCAACTTCTACAGTGCCTAAAGGCATTGTAGATTTTTAATAAATTTATATTGATGTATTAGGTATATGGTAACTTTCTTATCTAACATCCCTGCGATGTATGCCTTAGTTTGGTATGCTGGATCAAAGGGCACATATAGGTTATTGAGATATAATTTATGCGCATTGTGTTCCATAATGATTTGACCAGTTCATTTAAACCAACAGCACGTTAGTATACCTATCTTCCTACAGCACTCCCCCACCTCAGTGTTTGGCTTTTTGGTCTTTTTTTTTTCTCATTTTTGTTACTCAGATAGGTATAAGATGAAATCTCAGTTGTTTTAATTTGCATGTCTTTTATTAGCAATTTGGAACATTCTTTTAATGTAGTTATTGAAAACTTACATTTCTTATTTTGAAAATTATTTGTTTATATCCTTTGACTCTCTATTAGGAGGTAGCTTTTGGTTTTATATATTTATATCAATTCCCTACATACCTCACTTATGTTCCTCTCCAGTTTTCCAAATTGGTGCTAACCAGTTCAAGACACTTGAGTGGCTCTGTCAGTGAGAGACACCCTGTAAAAAGGCACAGAGACATTAGGCTATGTCTTATATTAGGAAAATTGTAAATAGACCAGTGGAATTGCATCATAGGGGCACATCTAGAGGGGCAGAGTCAAGTGTACGCAATTTGGAAAGGCAGGAAGGGCTAGGTTATGAAGAACTTTAAATTCCAAACAGTGGAGTATATATTTGATCCTGGAAAAACTATTGGAGTAATTGGAAGTAGCCATTAAAGTCCATTGAGAAGTGGGATGATGTGGTCAGAACCATAGTGTAGAAGAATTAAATTGGCAGTTGAATAAAGGATAGAGTTCAGTGGGGAGAGACTTGAGGCAGGGAGACTACTTAGAAAGCTGTTGCGGTAGTCTAGGCAAAAGGTGATGAGGACATTTATTTAGCTTTATCTGTGAAATGCAGTGTTAAGCACAAGGTCTGCAAATAGAAAGGCAAGGGCAGTCCTATGGATATAACAGCAAAGTGGGTAGTAATGCATTTTTAATGTTATTTCCATTCACAAAATCATACTTATTTTTGATGTTCAGCTATTTGAAATGCCAAGTCCTTTGTACCAAGAACTTTATTTTCCAGGTCTTTAGTAATACATGGTGATAGTCTTTGTTGATATCTGGTCCTTTATCTGTTTCACATCTTTTGATTCAGTAGCATGTTTGAATTGGCCAGGTGAAAGCTATTTTAATTAAACATATATTCTCATCTTTAATCTTCTCTAATAACTATATATTTTTTTTACTCTGAAAGTCCAATAGCAGCTAATTAAATGACACATATTAAGATCTAGCTGTTTATTACCTGTTGAGACATCATCAATTTTTTGAGGGGGTTAGGTAGTGATAGTGGTTGTAGTGCCATGTTTGATAGTTGCCGCGTCTAGTACCACTTGACTTTCTAAAGAAAGCATTAATAATTTATAGCCATGATGCTTTTGTGTCACATACCCTCTTGTATCTTTCATTTCTTGATTCTGTGCCATATTTTACAACATATTTCGCTGTCCTCTTCATGAACACCTTTGCATTGAAATAAATGAGCATTAAAGCATATGTCGATATACGTTAAATATATATTTATGTATAAATATATATTTGTGAATTTATAAATTTATTATATATAATTATATAAATATATATTATATTATTATATATTAATATTATATATGTTATATATCTAAATATATACTTACTTTGGAGAGCCTTATTAAGTTATTTATAGACTATTTTTTTAGGGGGGTATATTGCATGTAAGTTTACTTTTTTATTGTAAGTAGACAGACCAGAAAATTTTAGTAGTCACAGTTTACTGGTAATGTCAATTAAATATGACTTTTTAATTCATTCTTTAATATATAGATATACTCTGTCCCCAGAAAGTGCTTAGTTGATTTTTGTTGGATGATTTTGTTTATCACAAGTTAAATTTTAGAAAGCACGTCAAATTTTGGCCTGTTAAGGCACCATTCTCAGCTACTTTAGTGTCTTGGTGCCTAAAAATATTATTACATTATTCACTAAGTAAATAAAAGCCTTGTGATAAATGTTCTTGTCTGATGATTGGAAGACTATTTCTAGAAATATTTTGATTCTTTGTATTTAATGACCCTAATGACATGAAAATGTTAATATACATGCCAAAAATAATTTAAAATGGCTTGCAGAAAGTAGTTTGTAGACTAAAATAAGTGGCTTGCATTGTTAAATACTAATCATAGAGGTTATTTGTTTAATTTCAGAGAAAATAACTTTCATTTAATAGTTTCTAGAGTGACTAATGGTTTTTTGATTTAGAACATTGTTTTGATTTTTTTTTTAAAGTGGGTTTGTGATTTCCCTACTTATTCTTATTAATAGAGTATTAGAGAGTTGCCTGGACCACTGAGAGGTAAAAGGATTTACCTTGGGTCACACATAGGCAGTATTTGGCAGAGCTAATATATGTGATAGGATAGACCAGCTCTCTATCCATAATATATTCATTCCCTTTCTTTTGTTTGATTTATTAAATGTTAAGTGTTATAGTTAGATTGCTTTTAAGCTTTATGAACTTTTCATTAACATACTTAAAATTTCAAACATATTTTTAGAAGAGAACTTCTATAGATGGTAAAATATAGAACTTTTTTGTTGTTTAGGAATTAATTTGGTAAATGATATGTTTGAGATATGGATAATAATTTTTATTATTTTTGAACTATTTTACATTTCCTACACAAAGCTACTTAATCATAAACATGTGTTTTATTCTTATATTTTTAAGGTAAATGAACATTTGAAAGATATAATGGAACAAGAACAAAAATTGAAAGAACACCATATAGTTGAAACTCCAGGAGGTCAAAAGGTATGTGTATTTAAAGTATGAGCATTTTTCATAGTAAATGTTAGATGTTTATGACAACATATATAATTCACATATAATATGTTTATGTACATGCGATTTTGGAAAATGAGATCATTAGCATAGCTTTTTTTTTCTTAATTTATTTTCCCCCCAATTACATGTAAAAACAATTTTTTTTTAAACATTTGGGGTCTGTGTGTGTTTTGTTTTTTTAGCTTTGAGTTCCAGATTCTATCCCCTCCCTCCTTTCCCCTCTCCCCTTCCTGAGATGGTAAGCAATCTGATATTGGTTATAGATGTGTAGTCATGTAAAACATTTCCATAGTAGTCATTTTGTGGAAGGAAACTTGAACAACAACTAAAAAGAAGCAAAGAAAATGAAAAGTAAGATGTTTCAGTCTGTATTCAGTTGCCACCAGTTCTTTCTCTGGAGGCAAATGGCATTTTTCATCATGAATCCTTTGGGATTGTCTTGGATCATTGTATTGCTGAGAATAGTTAAGTCATTCATAGTTGTTCATCATACAGTATTGCTGTTACTATGTTCAATAGTCTTCTGAGTCTTCTCACTTCACTCTGTATAAATTCATGCAAGTTCTTCCAGGTTTCTCTGAAATCATCCTGCTTATCATTTCTTATAGCACTATAATATTCCATTATGCTCAAATACTACAGCATGTTCAGTCATTCCCCAATTGATGGGCATCTCCTCATTTTCTGGTTCTTAGCCACCACCACTACTACCACCATCACCAAAAAAAAAGCTGCTATAAATATTTTTTTCTACAAAGAGGTTCTTTTTCTCCCCTCTCTTAAAATCTCTTTGGGATAGAGTAGGAGTAGGAGAAGGAGGAGGAGTATTGCTAGATAAAAGGTTATGCACAGTTTGATAGCCCTTTGGGCATTGTTCCAAATCATTCTCTAGAACGGTTGGATCAGTTCACAACTCTACCAACAGTGCATTAGTGTCCCAATTTTCCCCACATCCCCTCCAACACATATCATTTCCTTTTTTTGTCATATTAGCCAATCTGATAGGTGTGAGGTGATACTTTAGAATTGTTTTAACTTGCGTCTCTTAAATCAGTAGTGATTTGGAGCATTTTTTTCATAGGAATATAGATAGCTTTGATTTCTTTGTTCATATCCTTTGACCATTTGTCAATTAGGGAATGACTTGCATTCTTATAAATTTGACTCATTTCTCTGTATTTTTGAGAAATGAAGCCTTACCAGCAATATTTGCTATAAAAATTTCCCCCCAGTTTTCTGCTTTCCTTCTAATTTTGACTGCATTGATTTTGTTTCCATAAAAACTTTTAAATTTTATATGAATTATCCATTTTACATTTCATAATGATCTAGATACCTTGTTTGGTCCTAAATTCTTCCCTTATCTATAGATTTGACAGGTGAACTATTTCATGTTCTTCTAATCCATGGTATCACTCTTTATGTCTAAATCTTGTACCCATTTTGATGTTATCTGTTGTGAGACGTTGATCTATACCTAGTTTCTGCCACACTATTTTCCATTTTTCCTAGCAGTTTTTGTCAGATAATTAGTTTTTGTCCCAAAGAGTTAGATGTTTGGGTTTATCAAACACTAGATCACCATGGTCTTTTGTTACTGTGTATTGTGTGCATAGTCTGTTCCACTAGCCCACTATTCTAGCCATTACCAGATTATTTTGATGATCATCCCTAATATACTTTGACATCTGATATGGTTAGGCCATCTTTCTTCACATTTTTTTATTCATTGACTCCCTTGATATTTTTGGCCTTTTGTTCTTCCAAATGAATTTTGTCATTATTTTTTCTAGCTCTATAAAATAATTTTTTGGTAGTTTGATTGATATGGCACTAAATAAATAGATTAATTTTGGTAGAATTGTCATTTTTATTATGTTGGCTCGGCCTACCCATGAGCAGTTGCTATTTTTCCAATGACTAGATCTACCTTGGCTCAAACTGTGGTTATCCATGGTGAGGAGAAGGGTATCAACACCTTCTTTAGCCCAAGTCACACATTTCCCCCCAAGCTACCCTTCAGGGATACTCTTATACAGAATCCCCCTTGATTCTACCATCGTTCCTCATTCTGCTCTGGGTTCCAGTGAAACTGCTAATGGCAGTGATCCTGATATTGGGCCCAATTGGTGATGGTTGCTGGCCAATTGTCAGATAGGATAGGAAATATGTCTACCAGTTGCGCTCCCAAAGGGGTTCTCCATTCTGCAAGGGCAGCAGCCTCTGTGTGATCTACCCAAAGATGAGGGACATTGGCTATACATATGTCCCTGAGTGCAACAATTTCAGGCAGAAGGTCGGTATTTGGAACAAATCTTGCACCAGATAATTCCCGGCTTATAAGAATAAGAAATGTGTATTGATGACACTTGATACAGATGCCCCCAGTAGGAATTATCCAAAATATCAGTGCTGGAGACACTGGCTGATAGCTAGTATCAGTGACACTTGCCTCAAGATTGGAAGCGTGTCTGTGAGCTGACTGGCTACCAACCTCCTGCTGTAGTACAGACTGATTTCCAATGATATCAGTTCATCTTGTTTGAGCAGTCAGATAAAGGAATATCTATACTCTGAGCTCCAAGGAAAGGGCTGTGGGAGTCTGCTGGTCCATCAGTGTCTTCATAAAGCATTTCTACCCAGAACTATAATGATTTTTAGCTAGACCTACAAACACCTGGAGAAAGTGGTCAAATGACCAAGGATACAACCAGGCTTGGGCTGTGCTTTTCTGAACTCTGTGTGTGTGTGTGGTACCAGCTCTTTACTTAGTTGCCTTTTCCATCTGCAAGATCATCTTAAGCTTGGAAAAAGCTTTGGGTTTGGGACCTTTGGATTTGGAGCTGCTTTTGTAACCCCACCAAAAAAAAATTCCTCTAACTGCTTATATTAGTAAAATAGAGAGAGAGCAGATCAATGAATTGAGCATGCAACTAAAAGACTAGAAAAAGAACAAATTAAAAATTCCCATTTAGAAAGCAAATTGAATGGGGGTGGCTAGGTGGCACAGTGAATAGAGCACCAGCCCTGGAGTCAAGAGGACCTGAGTTCAAATCTGGCCTCAGACACTTAACACTTAGTATCCCTGTGACCATGGGCAAGTCACTTAACCTCAATTGCCCTGCCATCCCCCTCCGGAAAGCAAAAACTAATAATAAAAACTATCAGTATAATTTATTATTTCAATAACAAAACCAACAGAAATCATAAGATTATCTCAATAGATAAAGAAAAAAGCCTTTGACAAAATACAATACTCATTCCTATTGAAAAATAAAACAACACTAGAGAATATAGGAATAAATGGAACTTTTCTTAAAATATTAAGTAGCACCCACCTAAAACCATCAGCAAGCATTATCTGAAATGAGGATAAGGTAGAAGCCCTCCCAGTAAGATCACTCTATTATCACCAAGCCAGGATGCCCATAATCACCACTGTTATCCAGTATTGTACTAGAAATGTTAGCTGTAGCAATAAGAAGAAAAAGAAATTGAGGGGCGACGAGGTGGTGCAGTGAATAGAGCAGCGGCCCTGGAGTCAGGAGGACCTGAGGGGTACACAAAGCCAGCTATGTGACCTTGGGTGAGTCACTTAACCCCAATTGCCCTACCTTCCCCTCTTCAAAAAGCAAAAAAAAAAAAATTTAAAAAGAAGGTAAAGAAAAAGAAATAGAAGGAATTAGAATAGTCAGTGACAAAACAAAACTATCATTCTTTGTAGGTGTTAAGATGGTATATTTAGAGAATCCTAGAGAACCAACTAAAATCCACATACATTATTAGCATTTCTATATATTACCAATAAAGTCTGGCAGCAAGAGATAGAAAGAGAAATTCCATTTAAAATAATTGTAGACAATATAAAATATTTGGGAGTCTACCTGCCAAGACAATATAAACCTACCAGGAACAATATAAACACAGTCTTAAAAATCTTTAGCAGATGCTTAGAAGATACTTGGAAAATGTTTTGGTTATGTACTAAAACAATTTTAAAAACACTTTTAAATATTAATAATTTAAATGCTTTTGGTTCATTATAATTAACTTCTTAAATACTTTTATATAACTTGAAAGTTTTCAGTTTATAAATTCTATTTCAGTAACTCATTATTCACTTAGTGAGTTATGCAATATCTTTTGTTGTTTTGCCTTTCTCTTTTCAGCCATTTGGTAATTTTTGCTACTTCTTAAGGTAGAAAGAGAAAGGAAAAGATGAGAAATGTAGTCCGTTTTGCTAATTTATTAGCTACTCTGATAGTTTAAGTGGGTAGAAGGACTTTGTACTTTAACGATTTGTGCTAAATGGATTAATGTCATTGCTTGATACTTAATTATGTTTTAGGAGTTGCAGATACAGAGACAAGACTCTTTATAGATATTTTTCTTGAAAAACCTGCAATACAGTTTTGGTCATGACCAATATGGAAATTTGTTTTGCTTAATTATACATATTTATTACAAGGGTTTTCTTTTTCTTTTTTTCAGGGCATGGGGAAGGATATGAAAATGAAGGGTTGTTAAAAAAAAATTTTAAATATTGCCAAAATTAAAAATAAACAAGTATAATCATAATAGCAAAGAAATAAAAAATATTTTTATTATTAAATAAATGAATAAAATAAGAATTTAATTGGAAATTTCATAAATAAATAGATTTGTAGAGGCAGCATTGTATAATAGATAGGACACAGTACCTGAAATCTGGAGGACTTGGGTTAGTATCTTGCCTCAGACACTTACTACTAACTGTGTGAACCTGGGCAAGTCACTTGAAGTCTGGGACAGTACAGGCCTTCAAGATTGTGCCAGGTGAGGTATGTTTGTAGCCTGGAGAAGAGAGTATAGAGGATGGATGTAGTGATTGTTTCCAGGTTTTTTTTAAGGAATATCATGCAAAAGAAAGAAAGGAGGGAACAAGCACTTATTAAAGCACCTAGCAGTGTCAGGCCCTGTGCTGAGTCTCTTACAGAGATTTGTCTCATCTGATCTGCACAGTAGCCCTGGGAGGGAAGTGCTGTTATCACTTCTATTTTTACAAATGAGGAAACTGAGGCAGAGATTAAGTGACTTGCTCAAGGTCACACAGGTAGTAAGTATTAGGCCACATTTGATATTGGGTCTTCCTGACTCCAGACTCAGTGTTCTGTACCACCACTGCCTCAGTTTGCTTTGCTTGGCCCCAAGGGCCTAGAATTGAGAGCATTGATTAGAAGTTGTAAAGAGGGAAAATTAGATTTGCTATAAGGAAAAACTTAGTTTTTAGAAGAAAAACTTCTGGAATTATCCAGAAGTGAAATGGTCTTCCTTAGAAGATGGTGGGTTCCTTCTCCTTCTCCTAGGAGGCCTTAAGGGAAAGTTTGAATGAGTGCATATGTAAATTATGTTGTAGCAGTTTAAGCATGGATTGGATTGAATGACCTTTGAAGTCTCTCAGTACAAATATTGTGAGGCAGAAAAAGTAGAAGATGCGTTTGAGGAGCAGTGAGTAGACTGACTTGTTGTTTGTCCTTCTTTCTCAAAGAGGACCGTGACGTTAGGAAGGTGATGCCATGACTTCCAAGTGAATTGGATTTAAGTGAGGGAGAGCTGTGCAGAGTCACTTTCTCTTCTAGAGTCATCTGGGTCCAGTGACAAGATAGAGATCAGGACTACTGGAGATGGCCACAGATGCAGTGGGAGACCATGACCTTTAAGCTAAGGTCTTTCCCAGGTCTCACTTTGAAGCAACATCCATTCAGTGATTAAGGCTAGGTAAGAAATGAGGCAAAAAAAAAAAATGGCCTTTTACCTAGTCAAAAAAAAACCAAAACAATCCGGGAAGGGAAGACCCTTGGGGGAGTTTCTGGCCAACACAGAAACAATTGATATTGACATTCAGTCTGAGCCATCAGGTTCAAACAGGGACCAAGTGGGGCTTGGACCGGGCCGTATTGTTGGCCAATCAGTGAGAAAAAATAGAAGGCATATTTGAGGAGCGTTTAGCAGACTGACTTAGCAAGAGCAGAAAGGATACTTAGAAAGAAGACCCAAGTATGAGTTCTTTTATTCTCTTGAATTGACAGTATTTTTTAACCTGTTCGTTGAATGCTTATTTGATAACTTTTTAAACCGTGTTTTGCTTATAAATGTTGAGGGCTTTTCTGTTGTGACATTTGCTACGGTGTAAAGAGAGACAATCTTAGGACTTTTGCAGGGTGGAAATCAAATGAGGCTGTTATTTTTTGATAATAGATATTTAGTTCTAATTTCATTTTCCTTAAAATGCAACCTCCAAATAAATTTTATCTTCCATACCAAGGCTCAGTTTCTTGCCTAATATATGTGATCTTTGACAGTACTTTTTTAAAGTACTTATTCACTAATACTTTTGCCCATGTGAATCCCAGAAGTGGGTAGTAGTAGTCATCCATTTTGATAAGCTTTGGGAAGTTGTCTGTTATAGCTTTTATTATCTGACCCTAAAGACAACAGACTTAACTATTGTTGTTCTCAGCCTGAAAAATACCTTTAAGCAAGGAATCACCAACTACTGCTATTCTTCTCTCCTTCCTTTGACTCTTTATTTCCAGCTGGAAATTCAGGACTGAGAAGTGGAGACTAGAGATTATATATTGGCATCATCTTCATAGAAGTGATAGCTGAAACCACACTAGTGCCTCCACATAAGGAAAGATGCCCTGACAATTGTTGCTATTAAAAATCATGAGATATCTTGGGGATCAATGGGTTCCCTCTTCCCAGAGGCCCATAAGGGTCTGCTACATTTCTGTCAGAGGGACAGGTACTGTTTAGGATTGGGTGGGTGCTGACCAATCACTAAACATTTATTAAGCACTTTTTATGTGCTGTGTATTGTGCCAGGCACTGGTAATGGAAAGACAAAAAAACCTCCTTTCCAATTTCTTTAATTCTATGTGAAATAGAAAGATAGAAAGACCAAAAAAAAAAACCCCAACTCCTTTCCAGTTTCTTTCATTCTCTGTGAAATTGCTGAAAATAATTGTGCAAAGAGATGAGGTAACGACTCTGGCTATATCCTGGGGGAACATTATCAACATCATCATCATGAATAATAATGTTAACAGTAATAGTTAACATTTTTTATAGCAGTTTAAGGCTTGCAGGTTCTTTTACATATATACAACAGGCCTGTGAGATAGGCACTGTTATTATGTCCAGTTCTTAGATTTGAAAGGGGAAACTAAGTCAGTCAGGAAACATTTATTATATTTAGCACCTCTTGTGTTCCAGACTCTCTGATAAGTGCTGGATGAGAGTTAAGAGAGATGAAATTATTTTCCTAGTATTACACAGCAAATAAGTGTCTAAAGCAGGATTAAAAGTCAAGTTTTCCTGAATCCTAGTGCAAGTTTCTAATCAGTAGAAACACCTAGCAGAAGGAAGAATCATCAGAACTAGGAGAGTAGAGTCTCACAGAAGCCAAGGCAGGGGAAACTTTTAAGAAAAAGCTGATCAGGGGCAGCTGGTGGTACAATGCATAGAGTACCATCCCTGGAGTCAGGAGGACCCTGAGTTCAGATCTGGCCTCAGACACTTACTAGCTTTGTGACCCTGGGCAAGTCATTTAATTCTGATTCCTACCCCCCTGACCTCCCCCCCCCCCAAAAGAAAGTTAATCAGTGTCAAATGCTACAGAGAATAAGCACTGAGAAAAAGGCCATGGTCAGACCAGATCTGTTCTCTTATATTTATTCCTGGGCATCACATTTTAGCAAGGATATTGACAACCTAGATTATATCCAAAGTAACCTAACCACTATGATAAGAGGCCTTTGAGATGAAACCACATCAAAATGAATTGAAGTAAGTGGGTCTATTTAACCTGGGGAGGGGGGAAAATGTGAGAAGAAGGGAGAAGTGATCAGATATTGTTATGGATTTGAGAGGTTGACAAGTTTAGATTTGATGTCAGGAAAAACTTCCTAACCGTTAAAACTGTCTAGTTGTGATATGTTTCCATTCCTTGGAAGTTTTCAAGCAGAACCTGAATGACCATTTGTTTGGTATGTCGTCTTAGGAACTCAGCTATGGGTTGGATAGATGGCTGCTGAGGTCCCTGCTAACTCAGCATCTCTTAACTTCTGTGGTTCCAGTCCTGTCTGGTGGTCAGAGTAGGAATCTCTGCCTCGAGGCAGTCCTGGCGCCTGGCCAGTTATAAAAGAATGAAGCATCATTTAATTTCTGAACTGGAATTACTCTGTTCCAGTGCTCACCTACTCCAGTGTTGAATAGGTTACCTCTTTCATATTTGAGTTTGGGGAGAGAAGGCTTAAATGGAATCTTTTTCCCTGAATGGGTACTGATACCCAGAGAATAGAATTCCCTGTGAGAAATCCAGTGAGCGCAGTTGAAGTGTGGCCAGCTGGAACATTACGAGTTCTTAGGTGGTAATAAGTATTTAGACATATGTTTATTGTATTACTTTGTGAATGCAGCTTCCTTCCGAGACCTAGGGGCCATTTCTTATGTAAGCCACTTTGTTGGGGATATTTTGTTGGCATCCTTTGAGGAAGGCATGCGGGGTGGTAGGCTTCCAGCTAAATTGAGAAATAGTAGTATTAGATATAGGGAGGCGTGAAATGGGTGAACTTAGATTTGGGTAGTTACAGAAGGGAACCCATATCAATTTTAAGTTGAGTGCCACACTGAGAATGTGATAGCATGGAGGGAATTTAAAAAGAAAACATGGTATAATAAATGAGTGAGGGTAATGATGAAAGAAAGGGGAGGCTCTGAAAATAGCTGTAATCTTAGTATTTCTAGTGTTACTCATATGGGGCTAGTATGGATTCCTAAACCTATCAATAAACATTTGTTAAGTGCCTTCTATATGCCAAGTACTGTGCCAAGCTCTAGGGATAAAAAAAAGACAAAAGACAGTCTCTGTCTTAAAAGAGCTTACAATCTAGGGGGCGACCGGGGTAGACAGGGGTCAGATGGACGGATGATTTATATAGGGATAAGTAGGAAATAAGTAACAAAGGGAAGGCACTGAATTTTAGAGAGGTTGGGGAAGGCTTTCTGTAGAAGGTGGGATATTAGTTGAGACTTAAAGGAAGCCAGGGAGGTCCAGTCTTGGGAGCAGTCAGAAAATGCCCAGAATGGAGAAATGGAGTATCTTGTTAGTGGAACTGTCGGAGAGGCCAAAGAATGTATAGCAGGGGGTAAGCCTAGGCTTCAGTGAGACTCTACTCTCCTAATTCTAACTTGTCAGGAAACTTGAAAGGGGGTGGCTAGGTGTGAATAGAGCGCCAGCCCAGGAGTCAGGAGGACCTGAATTCAAATTTGGCCTCAGATGCTTAACACAAAACTAGCCATGTGACCTTGGGCAAGTCACTTAACCCCAATTACCCTACCTTCCCCCCTCCAAAAAAAGAAAGAAAGAAAGGTAGAAGGGGACTAGGTTTTTAAGGGTTTTGAAAATGCCAAACAGAGCATTTGGCTATACGGAGCCAGTGGCATAAAATTGAAAATTTATTTTAATTCTGTTTTGCTAAGATTTAAGGTAGTTGAAACAAGTTTTTAATACATACATAAAAACATTTTTAATAAATACATTAGTAGTTAATTGTTATAGCATATATAAATAGCTTTTTCCATGTATAACATTTTGTCTTAAATATAATAAAAAATATTTATTTAGGTAATTTCTTTGTAATTTGCTCTCATAAATGGGGAAGAATTATCACATTTGATGTTACTAAAAGTTTAGTATTTCCCTAGTGCTGTTTCCCCTCACTGATTTTCTTAGCAAACATTTTATTTTAAAGGTAGTTCTAATGTAAACTTTAACTTGTCTAAGCAATCACAATGTCTAAAGCTGTTACTGTATATTTTACCTTCTAAAGATTTGGAATGAGAGGATTGTGAGTTTGAGTGCCAGTTCTGCTACATGTTGCTTGTCCTTGGACAAGATACTTGACCTCTTAGACTTGGCTTTATCAGCGAGGTTAAACTGGGTGGTATTTTGAAGTCCCTTCTACCTCTGTTAAAAATCATAAAAGCATCAGTTGTTTCGTTTTGATCTCCCTCTTAACTTCCCTTTCTTCCTTCCCTCCCTCCCTCTTCCTTTGTTCCTTCAACTGTGTTTGAGGGGCTGTCATGTGGATGAGGTTCAAACTTGTTCTGCTTATTTCTAGATGGTGGAACTAAAAGACATTGATGGAAATTACAAAGAGGCATATTTTGTTAGAAAAGAAAAATTTTCTAATAACTACATAATAGTACTGTGGATCTTCCTTGGGAGGTACATAATTGACTTTCGGTAAAGGTCTAATCTAGTATAGATAGGCTACCATTACCCTATAATAAATATAAGCAGTTATTTTTTTTAAATAAAAATAAGCAGTTGTCCCCCCTCACCCCTCAATCCCTTTCCCCAGTAGAATATAAGATCCTTGGGGGCAGGGAACTATTTTGTCTCTGTACTCCAAGGACTAACACAGTGCCTGGCACATAGTAGGTACTTGATATACTTGTGGAATGAATGAATAAATATTATTTCACATCTCCTCACTGAGTACTGTTACTTGCTTTGTATAACTGAATGTTTTCAGAGTGACTATGAAATAACCAGTTAATAGTCATTAAATTTGACGTGATCCTACAAGAAAAAGTCTAACAGAGACAGATCAAGTGCTGGTAACCAAGCAGGAGAACTCCTCCACTGATCCACTTGTCTGGGTCATTTTGGGCAAATCTTATTTGAAGCAAAAGAAGCTTTCATCTTACACTTCTTATTCATGACTTCTTATGTTTATTGGTGTTTATTTGCCACTGCAGATATATCACTATCTTTCCCTTTGAGAAGATACTCACCTTACTGAATTTTATTTATAAAGAATATTTAAAGGAGTGCTAAATTTTGTCTTGGTTGTAATAATTTTAAATTTGCACTGCAAGTTTTACTTGATTAGGTGGTATAGTTTAACAGCCTGTTTTTCAGATTTCATTTTTCATTGAGTATTATGATGTCGAAATTCAGAGTTGAAATTTCCTACCAGCAGAATAAACTGGAGATCTTGGTGTTTCCAAATCAATAGGAGAATGTTTAAAAATCTTTATCACAGTGGATGCTGTATTTTAAGTAACTATCACCCTTCAAGTAAACATTTGTACATATTTTATGGATGTCATGTACTTGCAATTCATGTTTTTAGAAAGTTGATGAAAAGTCACTACTTAATAATAAATTCTGATAAAGTTTCCCTTTGCCTTTTACCTTCTCTTTTTTTTTTCCGCTGCCTCCTTTGAAGTCTCCTTCCAAATGGTTTTGGAAACTGGTTCCTGTAAGTTTGCCCAACTGCTTCACTTTGATCTTCATTTTAAGCTTCATTTTTGAATGGCTTTGTCCCATGTCATGCTGTTGTAAATCACTTCATGTAATTCTGCCCTTGATACCCAAAGAAATACTTTAGAATTATCTAGTTATTTTAGGGTAAGATGGGGGAGAATTAAAATGTAAAAGTTTAGTTTAGAGACATGTTTAAAATAATGTGAATGATAAATAATGCCTTATTTATTCTGAAATAGAAATAATCCCAACTCATCATAGTGTAGGTAAAAAAGGTTTTTGGTTATAGGTTCTCCTTTATTTCTAACAAGCTTAGTAATGATGGTGAATACAGATCACAGTGAAAAAAATTTAGACATTCTAATTTGACAGATTTATAACAGCCTTCTACTTGGACAGAATACATAAAGTGTTGGTCTTAGATGATAAAAAACACCTTTTTCATAAAAATAATTTTCTTTGTATTTTATGTTTATGCAGTAATTTATGGAACAAAATTGTTGGATAGGGAGAAGGATGAATTATATTTTTCATTGAGTGTTTTTATCCACTACCATTATGTTTAGCATTTATACAATGTTAAATTTTAGTTTGATCTAGAAAGTTGACCTTTGGAAATTAAATACAAGTATACTATATAGGATGTCCCATAAGTGCTAGTCCAGTTTTGAGCTTTAATAACTTCAGAAGTATAAATGTTACAAACTTACAAAAAATACTTCAAAGGCTCATTATATTAAATTTTAAAATACTTATATTTCTCCTTAAAACTCAACATTACTGCTACCTTGTGCATTATATTGCTGTAGTTGATTTTTGAACTTTCAGTGATTGCATTAGCCATCTTAGTACTAAGATCATCCAAAGAATGAAGTTTTGTTTTGTTTTGGTTTGTTTTTGGTTTTTGGAGGGGCATTTAGGGTTAAGTGACTTGCTGAAGGTCACACGGCTAGTTTTTGTGCTAAGTGTCTGAGGCTGGATTTGAACTCAGGTCCTCCTGACTCCAGGCCTGGTGCTTTGTTCACTAAGAATGAAGGTTTGATACCAAAAAAAAAAATTTTTGACATGATTGTACAAGAAAAAGCCAAATGGAAACAAAGCAGGTGACTGTGGTGACCAACCAAGAGAACCTCCTCTACTGACCCTCCTGTCTGGGTCTTAGGAAGTATCATCTAGAAAGTGTTGCGCATGCAGTGCATAATGACAGGGAGCCCCAGCTTGTTAAAATCAGCATTTAAAATTTAATATTAAAATTTGTGAAACTAAATAATTTTTAATAATTTAAAGATCTCTAATAAAATAATTCAACTTATAAATGCTATTCTTATAAGTTTGTAGCATTTACTTTTCTAAAGTTATTAACACTTAAAACTACACTAAGACTTTTGGATTATCCCACATACTTCCCATTTTAGTGTAAGGATGCTTTGTTCAGTTTTGTTGTTAGAAATAGAAATGCTTTTTATGTATTTTAAGAAAGAGAACTATGGGACCCTTTTTAGGGCCAAACTTTTGGGTATGTTTAGAACCCAGGAAATTATCTTTAGGTATCATGAGATTAAAAATGTATTGACTCTTTAAATGTGAGATGGTTAGATGGCCCAAAATCTGGTTTATAAATCACATGTGAACTTTTGAGGAGCTATAAGTAACTCAGGAACTAGAATTATTTTGCCCTTGTTGAATGACTGACATTTTTTTCTAGGACAGAATCTTCAAGAAAATGGATAAATATATACCACTCAATGTGTTGATTCACCAGTAGTATTCTATATACAGTTGTTGCTCTGAGCAGTAGAAAACTGTCTCTGTTAGCTATATAGAATTGTCATTTGATAGGAAGTAATACAGTAGATAGAGATGAGCAAAATGTCCTTCACTCTAGAAAACAATTTGCTGTTCTTATAACTCTCAAAGACAGATTCTTTTACCATATTTTAAAAATAATTTTCTACATTAAGTAGAACTAGTACAGAGTTCTTGGAGGCAGGGATTGTTTTCACTTTCTTTGTATCACTGGGGCTTAGGTCAGTCTTTGGCATGTAGTGAGGACTTAAATGCTTCTTGAATGATTGATATGGATCTAGATCAAAGTATCCTTGGCTCTGCTTGGGACAGCTCTCTGGCCAATTATGTTGTTCCATCTCTGTCTCCCTAGATTTCCTAGAAGCAGATCTGAATCAGGTTAAAACTCACAGGAATCCTCTGAACTTAATCATGGCAAACCTACGACTGTACCTCATTCTGTTTTGTAAACTGACCTGTCAAGTCTGGAGTCTATTCTATTTATGAGTGCTCCATTAGATAGTTTTCCTTGGTTTCATTTGAAAAGTGATTAATTGGATTTAGTAAATGGTACTCTGCAGTTTCTTGGCAGAAAAGAGTTCATGGTCAGGCAAAAATTTCTTGCTATAAAAGTAATAGTTGAAGACTTATAAATCTATATCTCTGTTTTTCTTGTATGTTAAGATCTGGGACTAGAATTACTCGAAGTTCAGAAAGTGCTATAAAAGTAGCACTTATAAAAATAGAAAGAAGAGAATTTTATAAGGAAAAACCAAAGATGGGTAGCAATAAAAAAAAACCTTTAAGCCAATCTTATTCTATGAATATTGGCATTTCTAAGACTAATGGATACTTTGTACATTTGAAAGGCCCCTGCACAGGGAAGGGACATACTTTCTTCATAGCCTCAGAGAGAGAAAAGTATCATCTATCATGTTTCATTCTTTCTACACGTTTATTAGCCAGAGAAGATTTGTACTTCTAAACTATTGTACTCTTATGGAGTAGTGGAATGCATTTTCCTATTGAAGTAATATTACAAATGATTAGGTTTTTATAAAAGTCTTTTAAGCCCTGATGTAGCTGAAGTAGCACTGCTTAGTATTCTATTAATATGGTATCAGTATTTACAGTACTTTTATAGTACTGTAGTACTCTTGCTTTCAGTTTCATTTTATATGGGTATTAGGAAAGAATAATTTGAATAATGAGAAGATTGCATAATATGTGTGTATTCCTATATAATGATTTCAAAATACCTCATATAAGTATTAGAGAAATTTCACCTACTTTTTATTAGATTTTTTTCTGAGCCATTGCTAAACTTAAATCAAAACTAAGACTGTGCTTCCTGTCAGTGAAATTTTTTTCCAGTCTTATTTTAATTATCTCATTAATTATAAAGTTAAACTGGGAATTACCAACTTAGGTAGAATTTGAAAATTTTATTCCATTAGGAAAACCTAATTAAATATAGATAGAGATATTTCAAGCTTTTGAATGTTCTATGTACTTGAAAACTGTTGGTATTATAGTGGGGGTAGGGGTAGATAAAAATAGAAATACTTACAAATATCCTCACCTGTAAAAATAAGAGGCTTCAGCTGTTTTTCTAACTGCCTTGTTGCTGAATTTCTATGAATCTATGCATTTCACTATTGAAGCATGTCCATTATGCCTTATAAATAAATACTCAGAATTATTATTTCTCTCTTTTGAGAAACTAAATCTCACTCCTTTAAAAGTACGTTTTAAAAAGCATCTGCCCCTTTTATGAACTTGAACCTGGCTATAACACGAAGTCTTTAGAGAATTATTATTTTCATTTTTCTTCAGGTGATTATGGGAATTAAAAAATAGCCATTGAATTCCTCTACAGCTAAATGATGTAAGAAATCTACAGCATTTTTCCATTTTAAAATCAAGGTGCCTTTCATCTCAATTACTTCATGGACAGAATTCTGTTTTGGTTGGAGGCAATGTTGCATAGTTCAGCTAATGGATTTTGAATCAGAGGGCTTAATTTTGAATTCTAGCTCTATAATTTGCTGCTTGTGAAACCTTGGGTAAATCATTTAACTTTTCTGGGTCTCATTTTCTTTATTTGTAAAATGAAAGCACTGGGCTAGATACCCCTCCACTCCAGTGTCATTTCCTTAATCTGTGATCCTGTGGTATTTTTTTTTTCAGAAATTTTTCCTGATGTTAAAAACAATAATAATTTGGAAATAGTAATCCATACCTTTATTTTTCCTCTAAGAAAGTCTTGTCACTCTATTTCTTGTGCCCTTCTTATACAGAACTAACAACTTTGTTACAAAGAGAAAAAAAATTCAGTATTATCAACAGTGGGATAGAATTGATAGACGTTATATATACATTGTTGTCCAAAACTTGTTTGTTGGTATTTTTGCATCATCAAGGTGCAAACTTTTTATTAGTTTTTGAACACTATTAAAATTAAAATTATACAGTATATCCCCGAAGTCTTGTTGCTATTCAGTTGTTTTAGGTGTATCTGACTCTTTGTGTCCCCATTTGGGGTTTTCTTAGCAAAGATACTGGAGTGGTTTGCTATTTCCTTCTCCAGCTCATTTTATAGGTGCGGAAACCAAGGCAAACAGGGTTAAGTGACTTGCCCAGGGTCACACAGCTAGTAAGCGTCTAACACTGGATTTATCCCTAGGTCTTCCTGAGTTCCAGACTCCAGGCCCAGAGCTCTAACCATTATGCCACCTACCTGCTCTTGATGAGCTTCCCAGTTTTAGTGATAATAGTAATCTATTAATATGACTTTGGGGACACACAGTATGTGAGCTTTTTAAAGGTCTAAACTGAATGGTAAATTATATAAATTGCAAGATCATATGCCAGTATTTAAATAATTATTCTCTGCTCTTTGGTGCTGTTTTACATATTTAATTTGATAAAATAGAATGTTAATTATAAAACAAAAATATATGAATAGTGTTAATCTGATAATGATTATTAGCTTTAATTATTCTGGATGTGTATTATGCTAATGAAGTATTATCCAATAGCATCATGTTTGTTTTTTGTAAATCACTAAGTATATGTCTTGTTTTAATTTTTTCCTTTTCCATGATAGGCTCGTTATAGGAAAGAGCCAACATTGCTTAAGCAGCTTCCTTGCATTCCATTAGTTGAAAATCTCTTGAAGGATGGTACAGATGGTTGTGCTTTAGCTGCCTTGATCCATTTCTACTGTCCTGATATTGTAAGACTGGAGGGTAAGTTTCTGTACTAAATAATTCTGTACAAAGATTCTGACAAATATTGATATGCTGTATAAGTAACGAAGTTTCATATTTTTAATAGATGCTTATGTTGAACTCTAACTCTGAGACAACTGAAAAACAATGTATTTGTGTGTATTTTTGTTTTTTTTTGATGCTGTTTCTCATGGGACCATGATGCTAGTATAAATGTGAGCTCCATTGTTATTAATGAAGAAAAGAATTGGAAATATTCTGATAGCCTCCTAAGTGGTCTCCCTCCCCAGTTCACACATACTGGACCCTTCCTGGCCCCCCCCCCCTCCCCTGCCAGCTGCCAAAGTGATTTTCCTAAAGTGTGAATTTGTCCACTTTACTCTCTTCCTTCTAACCTCCAGTGGTTCACATAGAAACTTCTCTTTTTATCATTTAAAGTCCTTCATAACTTTGATCCAATCTACCTTTTCAGCTTTATAATGCATTTATTTTTCTTCATTTACTCTAGAGTCAGCCAAGCTACTTTGCTTGCTATCAGTGACAAACACTCTGTCTCCCACATTGCCTTTGCACAGGCTTTACCCCTCCATAACTGGAATGCATTCCTTTGTCACCTCTTCATTCTAGAAGCCCTAATTTCCTTCATTGCTTAGCCCTGAGGCCATCCCCTCTGTTAAGCCTTTCCTGATTCCTGCCCTCCCTCAAGCTAGTGCCTTCTCAAATTTACCTTTGGTATATTCTTACACATACACATATGGTCTCTGCTGATAATAATGCTCTTTGTAGTCAGGAACTGTTTCAATTTTTTTCTTTATATCCCCAAATCCAGTGTCTGGCTCTTAATAATACTTGTTTATGGGTTGGTTGGATGGTTGGATCTTCATGATTGTCTTCTTGCAAATGCTTATAAACCATTGCAGTGCAAGATGGCAGAGTGTCCCAGAACATGTATCTTCTTGTCTTTTGATATGATAAAAGTCTTCTTATTTATTTATCTTGCATGAATATGTGAACTCATCCTTTCTTTTAGCTCCAACTTCTTTTAGTCTTTCAGCTCTACTTGTAATTAGAATATCAAGATTAATACAAGTCAGTTATTCTAGTTGTTCCTGTAACATATCTATTTATTCACTAGACAATAACCTCATATTGAGAATACAAGCAGCAAAGTTGATATTTATAGATAGTCTTAAGAAATGTGTGATTCTTTGTACCTTCTGATCCTTTTTCCATCACTCAGTTGCCATTGCTGCAAAGTGGGAAGGGGCTACAAGTACTGAAGGCTACTTTGAATTTGCTTAGTTTTGTTTTATATGTTGTCATGGCCGAAGAGCTCATCACTGAGTAACCAAACTACTTGGGATGAGGCTGACCTTACTGAACCAGGCTAGTCCCTGGAAACCACACATAAGAATGCTTTGCTGTACCATGCTCCAAAGCCTTTTAATCACTATAGACCCTGCCAGATCTTGAGCTTTTGTCTCATGGCCTTTGAGATCCTGAGTGCCATGATGAGTGTACTCCTTGGGTTATTAAGGGTTATTAGTTATCATTTTAAAAGGTGTCAAGGGTTTTTAGTTATTGTTTTAAAACATTTTATCATCAGATCAGCACTAGCATTTCTTTCTTTTCCTTTTCCAAGATATTTGTTTGAAAGAGACTATGTCATTGGCTGACAGCTTATATAATTTACAACTGATCCAAGAATTTTGCCAAGAGTATTTGAACCAGTGCTGCCATTTTACCCTTGAAGATATGCTTTATGCTGCATCATCCATAAAGGTAAACCAAACTATTTATATTAATGTGATTTTAAAAGCTTCATATTGGTTAAAATATACTGAATAGAAAGGGAACTAGTTCTATAAGTGGTTATGGATGATTTCCAAAGTTTTTTGAAGGATATTGACTATCCTATTAGAAGGTCTGTTTGTAGGACTCTGACTTTATTTTTTTTTTAACAGTTATTGTTTTTCTGCTACTCTGACATATAATCTTTTATACACTTAGATGATTTATAGGGAAACTCGGGTATAAAATTAAGGCTGCAGTAAAAAACATTTTACATGTGAGGACAAAACCAATATTTGTGGGAAATTTTATTACAACTATTTAAACTATTTAAAATATCTTAACTCTTTAAACTATTTAAACTGTTTTTTAGTATTCTTTTGAGTAATTTAAACTGTCATCTTCCAAATTAAAAAAAAACACTAAAATTCAAAATGTCAGTGTTATTTTTGAAGTTTTGTTCAGATAGGATATTTACATTTTTAACTTATTTCTAGTAATTATGATGATACCCTTCTATTTTGTATAGTCTCATGTAATTTGCAAAGCTTTTTTACCATACATTTTCTCATTTTAGCTTCATAAAATACCTATGAGGGAAGAATAAAAGAAAAAAATGAAAGAAAGTGAAAATTAGCATGCTTCAGTCTATATTTAATCATTATCAGTTCTTTCTCTGGAGGTAGATAGTATACTTCATCATTAGTTCTTTGGGATTTTCCTTAGATAATCCTTAGATCATTGTATTGCTAAGAATAGCTGAATCATTCACAGTTCTTCATCGGACAATACGCTGTTACTGTGTACAACACTCTCATGGTTCTGTTCACTTCACCATGTACCAGTTCACGTAAGACTTTCCAAGTTTTTCTGACATCATCCTGCTTGTCTTTTCTTATAGTACAGTAATATTCCATTACAATCATATACCACAGATTGTTTAGCCATTCCCCAATTGATGGACATCTCTTCAGTTTCCAGTTCTTAGCCACCACAAAAAGAGCTGCTATAAATACTTTTGAGTAAATAGATCCTTTTTCTTTTTTTGGATGTCTTTGGGATATAACATAGCAGTGCTGTTGGATCAAAGAGCATGCACAGTTTTATAGCCCTTTGGGCATAGTTCCAAATTGCTCTCCAAAATGGTTGGATAGGTTCACATCTCTACCAACAGTACATTAGTCTCTCAGTTATCCTACATCTTCTCAAACATTTATCGTTTTCCTTTTTTTTTTTTGGTCATAATAGCCATTGATAGGTGTGAGGTGGTACCTCAGAATTGTTTTAATTTGCATTTCTTTGATCAATAGTGTTTTAAAGCATTTTTTCATATGACTAGAGAGAGCTTTATCAGAAAACTGCCTGTTCATATCCTTTGATCATTTATCAGTTGGGGAATGACTTGTATTTTTATAAATTTGACTCAGTTCTCTATATATTTGAGAAATGACGCTTTTATCAGATAATTGCTAGATAAAATTTTACCCTCTTTTCTGCTTTCCTTCTAATTTTGGTTGCATTGGTTTTGTTTGTGCAAAAACTTTTTTGTGTTTGTTTTGCCTTTTTTTGGGAGAGGGGAAGGCAGGGCAGTTGGGGTTAAGTGACTTGCCCAAGGTCACACGGCTAGTAAGTGTTAAGTATTAAGTGTCTGAGGTCAGATTTGAACTCATGTCCTCCTGACTCCAGGGCCAGTGCTCTATTCACTGCACCACCTAGCTGCCCCTGTGCAAAAACCTTTTTATTTCATATAGTCAAAATTATCTATTTTACATTTTGCAGTACCCTCTGTATCTTCTTTGGTCGTAAATTCTTCCTTTATCCATAAATCTGACAGATAAACTATTCTGTGCTCTCTTAATTTGCTTATGGTATCACCCTTTATATGTAAATCATGTACTCATTTTGACCTCATTTTGGTATACAGTGTGAGATGTTGGTCTTTACCTAGTTTTCTGCCATACTGTTTTCCAGTTTTCCCAGTAGTTTTTGTGAAATAATGAGTTTTTGTTCCAAAAGTTTGGATCTTTGGGTTTATCATATACTAGATTACTGTGGTCATTTATTGTAATGTAATCTGTGTATAATCTATTCCACTAATCCATCACTCTATTTCTTAGCCAGTACCAGATTGTTTTGATAATTGATGCTTTATAATACAGTTTGAGATCTGGTATGGCTTAACCACCTTCTTTCACATTTTTTTCTTCCCCCATTGATTCCCTTGATATCCTCAAGCCTTTGTTTTTCCAGCTGAATTTTGTTATTATTTTTTCTAGGTCTATCAAATAATTTTTAATAATTTGGTATGGCACTGAATAAATAGATTAATTTAGGTAGAATTGTCATTTTTATTGTATTGACTTGGTCTACCGTGAGCAATTAATATTTTTCCAGTTGTTTAGATCTTCGTTTGTGTGAAAAGCGTTTTATAGTTGTATTCATATAAGTTCCTGGGTTTGTCTGGCAGGTAGACTCCCAAGTATTTTATATTGTCTACAGTTATTTTAAATGGAATTTCCCTTTCTATATCTTGCTGCTGGGCTTTGTTGGTAATATATAGAAATGCTGATTATTTATGTGGGCTTATTTTGTATCCTGCAACTTTGCTAAAGTTGTCAATACTTTAAAGTAGTTTTTTAGTTGATTCTCTAGTATTTTCTAGGTATACCATCATATCATCTGCAGAGAGTTTTGTTTCTCATCGCGTATTCTCATTCCTTTAATTTCTTTTTTTTCTATTGCTATCGCTAACATTTCTAGTACAATATTAAATATCATGGTATTAAAATTAATGAAAAAGTATATTTCCAATTATATGTAAAGATAGTTTTCAGTGTTTATTTTTATAAGATTTTGGGTTCCAAATTTTTCTCGCTCCCCAAGACAGCAAACACTCTGATATAGGTTATGCGTGTGCAGTCATGGAAACATTTCCACATTAGACATATTGTGAAAGGAAATATAGAACAAAAGGGGGAAAACTACAAAAAAAATAAATAAATAAAAAGTGAAAATAATTAATATGCTTCAATCTGCATTCAGACTCCATAGTTCTTTCTCTGGATGTGAATAACATTTTTTATAATGAGTTTTAAAAATTGTCTTTGATCATTGTATTGCTGAGAAGAGCTAAGTCAGTCATAACTGATCATTAAACAATGTTACTGTTACTGTGTACAATGTTCTGTTGGTTCTGCTCGCTTCAGTCATCATCAATTCATGTAAGTCTTAACAGGTTTTTCTGAAATCCACCTGTTCATTATTTTGTATAGCACAGTAGTAGTATTCCATTACATTCATATAACGACTTCTTCAGCCATCCCCTAAATAATGAGCATCCCCTCAATTTCCAGTTCTTTGCCACCACAAAAAGAGCTGCTTTAAATTTTTTGTACACATAGGTCCTTTCCTCTGAAAAATAAAAGTATCTTTTAGCCAAGTTGTGCCCACAATTTTATATGAATTTGAAGGCAGATTGAAATATAAACATAAACAAACTTGTTTGGAATTTTTTTATATTTGAAAATCACATTGCTTTATTTGAATTTTCAGTTTGTATTAATTCACTAAATTACGAGATTTAACATAAAATGAACTGAGCATTATTTGACATGTAGGTCTATATTTAGTTGTGTAAACATAGAATGCACCTGTGCTTGGCTAGGCAAATTCTGACCAAGCCTGTTTCTACTTTAGTCTGGTCAAACATATTTGTACATCATTTACAGAAAAAAAAAATCTTAAATGAGCAAATAAAAGTAACAAAAACCAAGTATTGGTGCTCATTTGATGGGATCAAATGTATAGATATATAGAATGTGAGTGGCAGAAAGTAGAGACTTAAAATACAGCTAATTGTAGAATATTCCAGAGCCTATTATTAGATTATGCATTACTTGGGCCTCTTTTTATACTTGCTTTTACCTTCTGCCTACCTTTTCCAGCATCATACCTTTTAGTTCATGTACCATAATGGTGACTGTGCCTAGTTACCTGTCTGTTATGTTAGCCCAGTACCAGTGCCCCTATGATTCTTTGTTGTTCCCTTATGACTGCTCTGATTCTTTTATTCACCTTGGCTTATTTGATACTATATCTGTAATAGGTAGCAGAACCTATAGGATACATTCTCAGAACTGAATGATTGTTCCTATTAATTTAATATATGGCTTTTCCTGCCAAACACATGCTTTGTGATAAAAATTCTGTTGGTTGTCAGTTTAGAAAGTCTGCTTCTTGACATTCTAGAAATTTACATTTTTGCTGGAAAAAATTTAGACCGATGTTTTTTCCCTTAATACTCCACACCAGTAAGATGGTGAGAATGTGGAATAGGTTTAGGAGGAGTGAGGCAGTGAGGAGAGTAGTTTGTGGTTGGAGAGATGAATTTTGGGGTACTTGATTATAGAGACAAAATTGATATGAATGTCAGGGATGATCAAGAAAATGACCATCCTTGTGTATAACTGAAAGAGGAGTGAAGGTGTCAATACAGGAATTGAGATGCTGGTGAATTAGAATGACAGGAAGCTTGGTGTTTTATGTTACCGTCCTGTATAGTATCTTGGTATTAACAGGCTATTGTCTGGAGGACCGAGGAGTCATTCCATTCTATGTAAAACTGCCAAATTAATCTTCCTAAAATACAGGAGAAATAAGTAGCATGCTTCATCTTTGTTCCTTTGAAATCAAAACTTGTTGTCACATTAACTTGACTTCTAAAGTCTTTCAGACTTGTTTTTCTTTATAATATTTCACTATATAAAGCGGTCTGTTTTTGCTTATTTCTCTTTTTCAGTTCATAGAAGTCTTCTCATTTCTTTGTCATTTCTTATGGCATAATAATATTCCATGACATTCATTTACCATAATGTGTTTGGCCATTCTCCAACAGATGAGTATTCCTGCTTTTTCCATTTTACTTTTCTATTCTGAAAGGAGCAGCTATAAAAGTTTGTATACATGGGTCCTTTTCATTCCTCTTCAATATATATGTCTTTATATGTCTATATATATGTCCTGTTATCACTGAATTAAAGAGTTTGATCTATTTAGTGACTCTTTGGTCTGGCTGACTTTCTAAGACTGTGAATTGTGAAACAAGTTGCCACCCTGCGTAGGCAGAGGAAAATTCCTCATGGGAATTCCCTATGCCAATACAACTACAGGACCTTTCCAAAAATGTATGTTTTTTTTTTAATTTTTAAAAAATATTTCTGGGAAATCCACTTCTTACTATTACATTTCCATTAAGGATATCATCAATAACCTGCGGAAACCATTTTCATAAAGATTTTGTATAACTGAGAAAGGAACGAGTTGCCTTTTCCTTACACTTATTGCCTTTTTTAGATAAAAATACAATCTGTATTTTTCCAGTAACTTCTTGTCTTCTTTTTTTCCCAGATATCTTAAAAATTAATCAGTTGATCAATTAATCAAACAAGTATTTGATAACCACCCACTGTATACCAGGTCCTGGACCTAGACACTAAGGTTACAAAAGTGAGAATGCAGCAGCTGTCCTTACAGAACTTCTATCCCTTTGGGGGAAATAACATGCACACCTATGAATATATGCAGAACAAAATGCAAAGTAATCCAGGATAGGGCCTCTATTGGCAATTGGAGGGATTCAGGGAAGGCTTTTGAGAGGTAACGCTTAACAAGAGGAAGGCCTTGCAGGACCTGAGGAATTCTATGGGACAAAGGTGAGGGGAGAGAGCGTGTCTGACGCAAAAGCTGGAATGGAGGGCCGTGTGGGAGGACTGGTTAAAAGGTCAGGCTTGCTAAACCATGGAGAGAAGAAAAGTTGTTAATATATAATAAAACTGAATACTTTGGAGACAGGCTAATCCCTCAGTGATTTTTTTTTTATTATTTTTTTTTTAGAGGGGGGAAGGCTGGGCAATTGGGGTTAAGTCACTTGCCCAAGGTCACATGGCTAGTAAGTGTTAAGTATTAAGTATCTGAGGCCAGATTTGAACTCAGGTCTGGTGTTCTGTGCCACCTAGCTGCCCCCTCCTTCAGTGATTTAAACACCAGTTTTCTTCCATTATGGGATTTCTTTTCATCTGACCCAGGTATTCTCCCCTCATTTATTTTCTTAAATATTCTTTCTACTTTGTCATATAGCACATTAAGAAACTTGGGTCCAAGCCCAAATGTGGTGGTTCCATTATCATAAGTGGTTAAGCTAGGTCATCCAGAAATGCTAGTGTAGTGAATCTGTCCCATAATACTCTTGTAATGATAGAGCTTAATTGGGACTCAGGCCAATCTTCCTGCATTCCATTTTCCCCTTTACTATTCTTTTTGTTGTTGTTTATGATTGAATGGAAAAGCATATGTTAATCATGTGTGCCAGGCACTGGGGATACTAGTAGAAAAGCATGATAGTCCTTGCCCTACAGGGATTTATATTTTAGTGGGAGGAGACCACACATGTAGGGCAGTGTTGCCTAGAGAAAGGTATTTTGTTTTGGAAAGTTACTGGGATAATGAGTGGAGTCATAGATGAGTAGACTGAAAATATCCTTTCCAGTAGTAATTTCAGTATTAATTGATTATTAGTTCAGGAACTGAAAAGCTAGGGTAAAGAATAATAGAGGAAAGGCCAGGCAACTGATAAGAAGATATTTGGGAGTAAAATAAGGCATGGCTGGAGTGAGTCTTGAATAGTAGGGCTTTAGAAGCAATCATGAGCCAGACCAGAGGGCCCCTAGCATGAAAATTGGGGAGATGAAAGAGTTAAGTACTCAAGGCAAGGTTTGGATGCTCCAGATAGGCAACTGGTGAGAAGATAGAGAGGCAATACTGGTTGTAATCTCTGACCAACCTCTTCTGTTGCATTTGGTGGATTTATATGCTAACGGGCATTTTCCTTGACTGCCATGTCTCTGTGCTTGGCAAGGAAATGAAATGTTGAGGTGGTTTATGAACTCTTTGGTCTCTGTGCTTTGGCATTTCCTTTATGTGTTAGACTTGTGTAGGGAATCATCAGAGTCAGTTCTTTATCTTTTCCATATCTAGACCTGTTTTTTAAAACTATTTGATACCATGACCAGAGTTGTCAAACTGGCAGCCAAACCAGATTGAGATGTAATTAGGAAATGTTTAACAAAATAAATAAAAATATGATACAACATAGCCAGTGTTAATTTGTGGTTTTCTAAGTCAGTGTGCTACCTGCAGGCGCAGATTTCTTTGACACCACTACTGTAGACCACGATCTTCTTCTTGATGCTCTCTTTTCTCTGGACTTTTGTAACATTTCTCTCTTAGTTCTTTTGTAACCTGTCTGATTGCTTCTTCTCAGTCTCTTTTGCTTTGTCATTTCTGATCCTCCCTGCTAATTATGGATCTGTCCTGGACCCTCTTTACTCTTTTTGCTTACTGTGTTGGAGATCTCTTCAGCTTCTGTTAGTTTAATTATCACCTCTGTGTTTATGACTTCAAGATCTATTTGAAGTCAGCTGGCTGGCACCATAGGGCACAGAGCACCAGCCAGCTCATCTTTATGGGTTCAATTCTGGCTTCAGACACTAGCCATGTGACCCTGGGCAAGTCACGTAAGCATGTTTGCCCCAGTTTCCTTATCTGCAAAACAATCTGAAAGAAATGGCAAAACCACTCCAGTATCTTTGCCAGGAAAACTCCAGAGTCAGGCACGACTGAAACAACTGAACGACAATGTCTCTCCTGAGCTGCCATCGCACCAACTGGACGTTCCAAATTAGATGTCTTATGGATGTCTCAAACTCCAAATGACCAGAACAGAACTAATTATGTTTGCCCCCACACCCTCATTTCTTCCCCATTTTGGTTAAGTGCATCATCATTCTTCCACTTACGGAGGCCTTCCACTTTAGCATTATCCTTGTCACCTGTCCCACACGGCTTCTCACTTGCCAAATCTTGTCACTGCCTGCGTAATGGCTTTTGCATCTATCTTCATCTTTCTGTCCACAGTCAAAATCCCTCTTCTCCTGCAAAAGTGTTTTCCCTACATCATCACTCCTCTCCAGCATTTATCACGTTCCTGTTTTGTCGTTTTAGCCAGTCTGACCAGTGAGATGTGGGTACCTCAGAGTTGTTTTGATTTGCATTTTCTAATCAATGGTTATTTAGAGCATTTTTTTCATATGCTTATAGATATCTTTAATTTCTTCCTCTGAAAACTGCAATAAACATTTATTAAGTTTGTGTTATGTATTAGGCACTTTGATAGGCATTGTTGGGGGTAAATAAAGGCAAAAGATAGACCCCTGCCCTCAAGGAGATTATAGTCTAAGGAGGAAGACAACATGCCAGCGACTATGTATAAACAAATCATATAGAAAGGATCCATTAGAGATAATCCACAAACGAAAGACACTATGGCTAACAGGCATTGGGGAAAGCTTGATGTAGAAGGTGGGATTTGTTTATGTAACGTGAAGAAAGCCAGGAAGCAGAGGGGAGAGAATATTCCAGGCATGGGGGCAGCCAGCGAAAATACCAGAAGCCAGGTGATAGAATGTCTTGTAAGAGAAAGGGTAATGAGTCCAGTGTCACTGGATCACAAAATGAATGAGGGGAGGAAAGAGGCTTGTAAGGCATAAAAAACACTGAAAAGATGGGGGGAGGGATGTTATGAAGGGCTTGAACACCAAATAAAGGATTTTATATTTGATCTTGGAGGAAATGGGGAGCAACTGGAGTATATTGAATCCTAGGGTGATGTGATCAGAATTGGGCTTTCAGAGTATCACTTTGACAGCTGAGTGGAAGATGGACTAGAGCATGATAAGACATATGAGAAGGAATCCCAACAGCAGGCCATTACAGTCTGCACCAGGGTGGTGGCCATGTCAAAAATAATTCCAAAGGTAAAATCAACAAGTCTTGGCCACTGATTTGATAAGGGGAGTTGGGGGAGAGAGAGAATGGGGAGTGGAGGAAGACAGTAATAGGGAAGTTAGGAGAAGGGTAGGGTTTGGGGAAGAAAGATTATAAATTCAGTTTTGGACATGTCGAATTTAAGATGACTACAGAACATCCATTTCAAAATGTCTAATAGACATTTGGAAATGGTCATCAGAGAGGTTAGGGCTGGGTAAATAGATTTAAGATTCATTAGCATAGAGATGATGATGAATCCATGGGAGCTGATGAGATCACCAAGTGAAATAGTATAA
>CM053584.1:79893299-79944439 GCA_028627135.1 Pseudochirops cupreus
ACTGGACATTTCTAGCTGAATGTCCCCAAAATACCTCAAACTCAATGTCCAAAAGGAAATTCATTATCTTTCACCCCAAATCCACTCTTCTTCCATATTTAATTATTTCTGTCAAGAACACCTCTACTCTACTAGTTTCTAAGGTTCAAAATCTTGGTGTTATCCTTGAATTCTCACTCTTCCTCACTCCAAATGGCTAATAATTGCCAAATATTGCCATTTACACCTCCACATCATGTCATCCATCCCTTTTCGCTGCTCATACAGCTACCTCCTTAGTTTGTATTCTTATCGCTTCTCGCCTCCTAATTGCTCACCTTAAGTCTCCCCTAACACCAATCCATGGGGTCACAAGAGGCCTTTGGTGTAGGATAGTCGGAAGAGTAAGGCAGCTAGATGGTGCACTGGATAGAGAATTGGGCTAGAAGACAGGAAGATGCATCTTCCTGAGTTCAAATTTGGCCTCACACACTAGCTGTGTGACTTTGGAAGTCACTTAACCCTCTTTGTCTCAGTTCCTCATCTATAACATGAACTAGAAAAGAAAATGGCAAACCACTCCAATATCTTTGCCAAGGAAACCTTAAATGATGTCACAAAGAGTTGGACATGACTGAAATGACTAAACAATAACAAGAAGTCAGAATAGCACTGAGGAGGGGATCACAGTTAACTCATTCTTTTTGTTTTGTTTCTTTAAAAATTTTTTCTTTTTATTGATTTGTTTGTTTACTTTTAGTTTACAAGATTCAGTTCCACAATACAGTTGACTCATTCTAATCACCAGAAATGTCTCTAGCTGTTGCCAAGGTTTTAGAAGAATGTTGTGGTAGTGGGTCACATAGAGAACTATCTATGGGAGGAGAGATATAGTCTGACAATCTTCAGGAAGGTTCTGATCAGTCTTCAAGGTAGATGAATAGATAGATAGATAGATAGATACATACATACATACATACATACATAGGTAGACAGACACATGCAGAATATGGTTATGCATATAGAAAAAGTAAGAGTTCCTGCTCTTAAGGAGCTTACATTCTAATGGCAGATTCAATATAGAAGCTTTCAGCTATAAGTCAGATGGAAAGATCTCAAGATCCTTGAGGTATAGCAGCAAAGCAGATGGTAATGCCTCTTCTTTAATGACATTTCCACTGATAAAATCACATTGGTTTCTGATGCTGAATTATTTGACAGTACCAGGGACTTTGGTGCCAAGAATTTTCCTTTTTGGATCTTCAGTAACTCTGAGTATAGCACCTGCAGGAGCAGTTGTCAGAATGCATCCTTCCTCAAGATGATGGCTATTGGCCCTGGGCTGTAAAGCATTGTTCTTTATTCCTAAGGTTCTTGGGTTCATGGTTGTGAGTTGTCTCCCACAGGTCTAGGAGGAGATGGTGGCCATGATGGTGGTGCTGGTTCAACTTGGTTGGAGCATTCTGTTTCCTGTCTCTCCTCAGGGAGCACTGCTGCTTCATCTAGGCCAGCTTGCCTGCCCCATGGGTGGCATTTGGTGTGTTTGCTGGCCCGTTCTCTTGCCTTGATGACAGTTGTGATAGTCAGACTGGAAGCAGGATCAGAGGCCTGGGAAGTGCTGCTGCTCCCAGTGTTCTAGTATCCTATATGCTAATTTGTGGCAATTGGTCAGCAGTTGCTATTGTAGTGATGAAAAAGAGTGACTAATAAGTGTGGGTATGTTTAAAAACACCCTTTAACCTATTAGGAACATAGATTTAGGGCTGAAACTTTAGAGAAGAAACCTAAGTGACCTAGTGACTAGAACAACTTCCTTATTTAATAGATGAGGAAACTTGGACTTGGAGAGATTGTCACTTCCCCAAGGTCACCCAACTAGTCAATAAGAATTTATTAAATGACTACTATATGCCAGGGACTATGCTAAAGGGTAAAGATATAAAGAAGGACAAAAGACAGTCCCTGTCCCTAGCTCCCAGTCTAAAAAGAGAGATAACATGTAAACAACTATGCATAAACAAGCTGGATACAGGATAAGTAGGAAATAACCAACAGAGGGAAGGTACTAGCCTTAAGAAGGCTTCCTGATATAAGTAGTAGAACTGGGACACAACCCTCTTTCTTGCTGTTTCTGAATATGTGCCTCTTTCCACTTCAAACAGCATGTATATGGACAGGTAACGTATCCTGTCCCTTCCACACCTAGACAGACAATCTACCACCAAACAATCTGTGTGCGACAACTATGCTTTTTGCTTAACTGTTTTATTATTTCCCAGAGATATGAAATATTCAAGAGTTATTAAAATAACCTTGTAATGTTGATTTTCCCAGGAAGAAAAAACAAGCTTTAAATGCATAATAGATTTTTTAAAAAAGGAGAAAGTAAATGGCAATAGATTTTTAAAATGAAAAAATAGACCACTCCTTGACAGTGCCATATTTAAAGTTTTTAGAATCCATTATTTTGCTGTCAAAAAATGAACGAAATATACAGCAAGAAGTTCTGGGAGGCTTTTTACCTGAGAGTTTGCCCTTTAATATTTTCTTTCAATTTGTCTCCCTCTACTGGATATTTTTAACACTTGTTTTACAGCCTGAATTATAGTCATGTTTATTATTTGGGGCACATTTTAGAGTCCTAGATATTTAAGTCGTTTTTCAGAAATTAGTTAGTCTGGCCCCTCATGTTACAGAGGAGGAAACTGAGGCCTACAGAGGATAAAGTGATTTCTCCAAGGTCACATAGCCAGTAAGCAGTAGAGCCCCAAGAGCTGAACTCCACGTGTTCAGTGCTTAGCAACATGTTTCCCATGCCATACCCGTTGTGATGCTCTTCTCAGAAACAAGACTTGACAGCAGGGTAGGTGTTAGAGAGAGACCCTGCCTACTTAAGTAACAAACTGCTGTCCCCATCTTACACTGCTGTCAATATTAATAGAACATTTATACAGCACTTTAACCTTTACAAAGTGCCTTTTTACAAGTTACCTAATTTGACTCTCACAGCAACCCAGTGAGAGTGATGCTATTATGATCCCCATTTTACAGATGAAGAAACTGAGGCTGAGGGATGTGAGGTGATTTGTTCTGGGTCACTCAGCTAGTCAAGTGGAACAGAGCCCTGAGCTTTGAACTCAGTGTGTTCAGTGCAGCTTTATGCTGCATGTTGCATGTTATGCCTATTTTGATGATATTCTCCAACATGAACCTTGGTGCTTTCAATAACCCAGTGAGGTAGGTGCTATTATCACCATTTTATAGATAAAGAAACTGAGATTGGAGATGTTGGGTGATTTGCCCAGAGTCACAGAGATAGTGTCTAAGTCAGGTTTTGAACTTGGGTCTTTTTTGGGGCAAGATGTCCTAGTGTCCAGGTCAGACTTTACTGACAGGAGGTGGGTACACCCTACGCTATACAAAACAATATATATGCGTCAGCTGAGAGGAGTGGGGGTAATGAAGCTAGTTCATAGGGTCATAGATTTATATTTCAAAATACACGGTGTTTAGTCCAACAGCCTCTTAATGAAGCGTAGAGAGGTGATATGATTTGCCCATGGTCATCTAGCTGGCCAGAAGCAGAGCTTGGATCTGAACCTAGGACCATCTGCCTCCAAATCCAGTAGTGTCTCCATAATACTGTGATTCCCTGGGCAACATCTCTGTACCACATGGAACTAGGGTGAGTTTAATCTTGCTGCTTCTGCCCCCTGACCCTCACAGTTGCCCCTGCAGGCAAGCCCCATGAGCTCTATTTCAGAGGTTAAGGTGAGGGAATGAGAGAAAGACAGAAAAGGATAAGGAAAAGGGGGAGACAATTGGTTAAAAAAACCCATTCGTTTTCTATAAATTGGTGGAATAGATTTAGGAAGGAAAAAAAAACTTTTATCACTCTTTGGCTAAATATGTACCTGGTACAGGGATTAGCACATTACAAATATTATCTCATTTGATCTTCACAACCCTGCAAGGTAGGTGTTGTTATTATATCCCCCTTTTTTTTTAACAATTGAGGAAACTGAGACAAACAGATATTAAGTGATTGCCAGTGTCACACAACTACCTGAAACTAGATTTAAATTCAGGTCTTCCTGATGCCAGGCCCAGTGCTCTATCCACTGAGCCACCCAGTTGCCTGAAAAATATATCTCCAGGGAAAGAAAAGTGACTGGGAAATATCTCCCACTCACTCTACTCTTAAGTGAAGGCTTTTATTCTGCTAGCTACACTAAAAGGGAAAGGGAATATGGATGATTCAGTGCAAGCTATAATCACCGCAAAAAATTTCATGGGCATAACACATAGTGACATGTGAATTACATGGGATCAGCAAAAATTTTCCTAGTTTCAGTTTGTGTGTTTATTGATCACATTGATCATGTGTGTGTGATTCTACTGACATGAGACTGACTCAGAGCACCGGATGTAAATAGATGAAGATGGCTTGAGCTGGTTTCCCTGCCTTTATTTAGATCTCTCTAGTTGACTGCTGGATTTCATGCCACAAATATGTGGCCCTAATCTCTGTGATATTTTTAATCCTATGGTTATTACCCTAAGGAAAGATACAAAAGTTATAACTCTTAAGGAGCACATTCTAATGACTATTAGAGATATCTGAAACACTGTTGGTGTGGACCCTAATTACTGGTGAGAGACTCTAGTTATTTTTCATCTCTGAATCTCAGTTACCTTATCCATAAAGTGGAGACAGCTGTGGAAGTAGCATTTGCAGCATGACTAGAGGAAGGGAATAAGCTTTCAAGGATCCTTCAAGCCCACAATGAAATGAGGTCATTCTCACCAAAATGCAAAGGAAAATGAAGCTAAAAATGAAAAGTGTCAAGAACTGACAAATTGTTGCTGTAAAACAGTTTAATTAATCCAGAGGAAATAAACAAATACTCTACTGTGCCACATAGCTGCCTCTATATTATTAGCTAGAATTTATATAATACTTGAAGGTTTACAAAGCATCTTTGCAAATGTTATCTCATTTTATTCTTACCACAATCCTGAGTCAGGTGCTATTATTATTCCCATTTCATAGATGCAGAAACTGAGGTCAACAAAAGTTCAGTGACTTGCCCAGAGTCACATAGCTAGTAAGGATCAAAAGAAGGATTTGAATTCATCTCTTCCTGACTTTAAAACTCTATCCATTATGCTACCTAGCTGCCTCATGGGAAGCACAGCATACCAGTTGAGTGCAGTGGAAATAGCATTGGACTTAGGGAGACACCTGACTGTAAATTCTATTTCCAACACTTTAATAGCTATATGACCCAAATAATTTTTCCTATCTAAGCCTCACTTACCTCATCCATAAAATAGGGACAATAATGGGAATGAAATTTGCAACATGACAATGGGGAGGGGAATAAACATTTATATAGCTCCTACTATGTGCCAGAAACCATACTAAAGGCTTTACAATCAGTACTCTGATCCTCACAACAACCAAGTGAGGCAGGTGCTATTATGATCCCTATTTTACAGATAAGGAAACTGAGGTAGACAGAGGTAAAGTGACTTGTCCAGGATCACACAGCTAGTAAGTATCTCAGGCTAGATTTAAACTCAGGTCTTCCTGATCCTATCCATTGTACCACCCAGCTGCCTCTGTGACTAGAGAGAAGTCCTAACTCCAACATATACTGGCTATGTAACCTTGGGAGAGTCACTCAACATCAGCGTTTCAGTTCTTTCTCTAAGACTCAAAGTTGCAAAGCAAGCGTAGAGGTATACTGGTAAAATGGTATACTGGAGTATGCTCCCTTGGAGTTCCTTGTAAGCATTGAAGTCATGGGTACAATTAAAAAACAAACAAAAACTCAATACCAACCTAATAGAATTGTTGTGAGGAAATGATCGGCAAGCTGTGCAGTACTGTCTAAAGAAGAAGGTGAACACTGATGTCATTATAAACACTAAACAGGCTATGTGCTGCTGATTTCCAAGAAATTGAGTGCATAATTTAAGATGAGAATGGTATCAAAGTCCTTAAGGCATGAAGCCTCATATCCACAAAGTACGAATCTTCCAGGTTATTTTCTCCCAATATTCATTCAAAACACAACCTCTGAAATGTCTCTTGATTGAAATTGTATACTTAACAGTAAGGGCTAAGGTCATTACTACTGACCCTTAGGTAGCTAACAATTCAACCAGTATCAAATTTACATAATTGTACCAGTATTTAGTCCTCATCTTCCTACCTTGTCTAGGAGGGTAGCATGAAAAACTTTAACAACTTAATTGTTAAAACCTAGTTAAACTGAATATAACCTCAGTCCCAAAAGCCACTGGTATTAGACTCTCTCCTCATTTACAGAGATGACTGCCTGGTAATCTCTTCAGTTTTTCTCCAGACTTTCTTTGAGCTCAAGAGTTTTGAGTTCTCTCCAATCTTTAAGTCTGGCTTCCAGTTTCAAGTGGGAAGAAGGAAGAGGCCAACCCCGCTTTGGGTTGCTGGAAGAAAATACTCTGGGAAGACATAAGAGAAGTTGGTAGTCTCCATCATATCCCTGTCCCCAGACTGTCATACTAGAGACTTTGGGGAATTACCCCTTGGGTGAGATCTAGGACCCTCTCTCTTGGTTCAGCTGAATTGCTTCACTCCCAGTGGTGAGTTCCTTCTTGTCTGGTATACATTCTCCTATGTACTTTCTCTGATTTCTGTTTTGCTAAGATTTGGATAAATATGTGTCTTGGCTAACTGTTATATGTATTTATTGTGTGATGGGTATTTGGTGGTAAAGAAGTCAAGCTTTGGATAGAAAGGGTCCTCTTTCCCTCCAAAATTGAAAGTGATCAAAAGTTAGATTGAACCTGACCATATCTCCTAAACTAACTATATTTAAGCTAACAGATATATATAATTCTAGTTCAGTACTTTTTCTCTCTGAGAAGAGCAGAGTAGCCTCTGGCCCTAACTTCTTGCTTCCCCTCCCAGCAGGAATTCAAGTCTCCCTTAGAGAACAGTTGGGAAGAAGAGATTAGGGATTTCTATTCTGCCTTCCTTTGAGTCACACAATGATGAATGTGGAGGAAGTACTCTCACTACATATGGAGCCTCATTAAATATAGATAGATAAATAGATAGATAAAGATATATTTCCTTAATCTAGTGACTGTCAAAAAGAGAGTATTAAACCTATGCCAGCTTGACTATGTCTTAAAAAATAGAATTAATGTAAAATTTCAATTTTATATGTCTTTATTAAAGAGCAGATGACTACCTGTTGGAAGCATTGTAGAGGGGTTTAGGTAAAGGCATTTGATGCACCTTCCAAGTCTGAGTTTCAATGAAACCCCATTGTTCTGATTCCAATTCTGATGTTCTTTCCTCTGTATCACATTGCCTCCTCATAAAGCACAGTAAAAACAAAACAAAACAAAAAACAAAACCAACTCCTTAAAGTAATGCTTGTGTCAAAATCCTTCTTACAACCTCAAAAGCCTGGCATATTTTGGGGGATTTCCCACTTTTCTGGCTCCTTTGTTTCACTCAGAAAATCTGGGAAACTCATTGCAGGACACCACCCAGTGTGATGTTACCAACTCCTCTTGTAAACATGCAACTCAAAAAAAAAAAAACAACCCTCAAAGAAATCTTATTGACAGTTAAAAAAAAAAAAAGAAACTTAGAGCAGAGCTCGCGGAAAATAAAGTCACCCTGCAATGAGCAGCCATCTCCCAAGACCTATATAAAACCTGTCACTTATTATTAGACTCCCAGCAGGATTTGCCTTCTACATTTTTCCTCAGTTGGTGACTCCTCTTGTGATACTGAGTAGCATCCAGCAAAAGGCTCAGACACTCAGTATCCTAGTTTTTCTGTGGATGCTGTTCTGTCAGTTGGACTAGAGGATACACACCAGGATATCCTGATCTTCACAGGAGACATCATTCCTGCTATATGTTTCCTCTTGAGCTCTGCCTCACAGAAATTTCCCCAGGAATCAGGAATACACTGTTCTTTTCATTTCCTAATGAGTTACCTATACCAGGTTCAAACATAGGTGCTCAAAAGCCTGGTGTCCTCTCCTCCTTCAGCCCAGGGACGTCTATTTCCCACACTCCCCTCAAGTCCAGGACTTTGACAAATTAAACAATTTCTCCTTTATTGTCTCAAGTGTCTGGGGTGAGTTAACTGGCTGGGTTGCTATATACAGCAACTGGCCTATGGAAGCATAGAAGACAAGGGGGAATAAAAGTCTAGGTCTTGTTTAATACCATAACAGGCTAGTCTAACAGAGAGCCCATAAAAAGGCTTTATCTTTGTTCCACAGGGTTTTTATGGTACTTTATAATATTTATGTATAACACCAGTCAGTTCCCAATTACATATACAGGTTGTCCCTAGAGTTAAACAGAACTATTTTAGGAATCTCTGTACTCTCAGGTTTGAAGATTTAGGGTAAAATAAACAGGTGAACAGTGATGGAGAAAGGGCATTCTGGTTAGGTGGGCTACGTAAAGGCTCAGTCCTGGGACAAGGAAAGGAACTCACCAGCTGGGGGAGAAATTTGGATCCATCTTTTATTAAGCATTTATTAAGCTCTTACTGCAATAACAACGACCTGATATAGCCCGATCTTCTTTTCCAGGATACTGTTACTTTGGGGATAGGGTGGGGGTGGAGCTGGGGCTGGGCACGGGGCAGCCTTCAATTTGAACCAGTGCCAGTCCTGCGCTGCGGAATTCAGGCTTCCTCTGTCTTTTTATCCTATAGTTGTTTTTTTTTTTCTTCTTTTGAACAAGCTCTTATTTGCAACAAAGTCCACCACAGGGTCACCCCGCGGCTACTCCTGGCCTAGCTCAATGAACGTCCGAAGGAACATCCCCGGCGCTGGGTAGTAACTGTCCATCTCCCTCCTTCTTCCCCAGGGAGGAGGGCTGACGTAGGAGGCCTCAGGCTACCCCAGAAGGAAGAGGTGGGCGGTACGCCGCGTTGCCAGGACACCGGGAAGGGAAACGTCCATTCTGCGATCTAGCCTGCCCCCTCGCGTCCAGAAGCCTCTATTCCGGAAGCCCGGGTGGGTGGAGCGGACGCACCGCACACATGAGCAAACCCAAACAAACTACGGTCTCTTCCGGCACGGGGCGGGACAAAGCGAAGCAGGGCGTCTGATTTGCGCTTCTGACAGCCAATCAGCAGGCAGGGCGCTCATTCAAATCTGGCCCGGCGGAGGGACGAGGTTGGGGGCAGAGGTGAGTGCTACGGCGGTGAGGAGCTCGGCTGTTCGAAGTTCGGTTGAGGGGATTGGGACAGGTGGGTGGGAGAGAGAGGCGGGAGGCGTTTATGAGAACAGCCGGCCAAGGGCCGGAGAGTGGAGGCCTTCCACCTTCATCACTTACTTCAGTCGTCCCCACCTCCGCGGCCCCTTTGAAGCCCGAGCGCGCGCGAGGAAAAGGGGGGAAGGGGAGGAAAGTGTGGTCTGTCAGACCTGATGGACGACGATAATTTACCCAGCAGACCGTGCGGCGGCTGGTCCCCTGTGGGGAGTAGAGGACAGATGGAGCAGTGTCGGGGTGTGGCTTCTTATTCCTGCCGCTTGTGCTAGGGTTTCCCTCTCACCCTCTAATAATCGTGTTTGCGGCCTTTGCCTTACTGAGCTGTCACAGAAACAGATCTAGCTTCGGAAGTTGCCTCAAACTGTCAGTACAGAAGATAACTGTTTAAGCTTTGACAAGTCAGTCTCGGCCTCAGTTTCCTCATCTGTAAAATGGAGATAATAACGCTTGTAGAGCCCTTACCTTACGGAATTGTCCTCAGGATCAAAAAAATGCGTATGATTGCTTTGAAGATCGTAACACGTTAGGTAAAGGTCGGCTTGCCCCTCTTTTAAGACTAAGTTGCAGAGTAAGTGGGAATTTGCATTGGTAGAGGAAGTTTCTTTATGGGGATTTCTCACCAATGAAATTGCTGTTCGTGTTCCTCAAAAGAATTATTGGCAAATAGGGTCACACATTTGGAACTGGAAGGGAGCTAGAAGATCATTTAGTCTGAGTCTTTAGAGTGAGGAGGATTTCTAGAATTCTTCCGCATACTTTTTTAAAAAATTATTTTTAAAAAAAATTTCTGCAGTTTTTCCAGTAACTTGTAGTCTACTTAATTGGTTGGTTTGATTACAGGATAAGCCATTTTTATAATAATGTTGATACATAGAAGAACTTTTAAAAGTGCATTCATGTAGTGTTTAACCTTTTCATAAAATTTTCATATCTTGTATTTTATTCTCATAACTACCATCCCATGAGGTAAGTGAGACAGGTGTCACCATTTTAGAGATCAGAAAACTAAAGCAGGGAGATGTTAAAATAACTTCTTTAGGTCAATCTAATGAGTTTATAGCAGGACTGGAGCTGAATGCAGGTTTCTTCACCTCACAGCATAATGAACCGCCTTTCCACAACACCTGGTTGCCATAAAGGTTTTCTTATTTTGGCTTTGCTTGTTTGCCTAGATGGTCTTCTTCTTGTCTAATTTAAACTGTAAATTCTTAGAAGGAATATTGCTATTTTCCATTACAAAAACTGCAAGCAGTAAACTCTTAATACTTATTGACTGTGCCATTTGTCGTTTGTTATAGTGTGACATCGTGTTTAATTTTCTTGTACTTATATCTTATCTCATTTAGTTTATAAAATCTTTGAGGTTATGCAAGGTATATCATGCTCTTTGTGTCTTCCAAAGTACCATGCCTAGTGAAAATGTTCAGTACTTGTGATATAAATGACATTGATAAAGAAGTGACTTTTAAGGAAGGCCAGTTTAGAAGTTTTATTTTCCTTCCAAAGAACCAGTTTACATGGAGACCAAACTAATATATACTCTCTAATGCTTAAATAAGTTATCTTTTCTTAATTATACCAAAAATCCAACAAAAGATAGGAAGAAAACACACTAGTAGCAATTTTGAGCATAATCTTTGTAGACCTGCATTTAATGTGAAAGGTTTAGTGAAGATGAAAAATCCATACAATTTTCTAATAAGTAAACATAAACCACAGGAATCAATTGGGCTGATTCTTTAATTTTTTTCAATAAGGCTACCCCTCCTTACTTTAGTTCAACTCTATCCCTTTGTAATTTCATAAGAATATAGAATATAATTGTTTAAATGACCAATTTGTACTCCCATCTTCTTTCCTTCACTTTACCTGGAACTTCTTTCACAAAGCTTACCCTTCTCTTTGCTTTTCAGAAAATGGGAGAGAAAAGAAGGTAAAGGACAGAGGTCTTTAGCATCCACAGATGTTAACCTGTTACCTTTTAATGACAGAAACTGGTCACAAAGAGAATTCGATTGATCCTCAATTCCATAAAGATTTTAAATATCAAGTATGTGTAAAGTACTGCATTAGGGATATAAAGACATTTAACTTAATTTAGTTATCTTGATACTGCATCTTAAATAGAATACTTCATTGGATCTGTGAGTTTATTATTTTTGTACTATTACTCTATACTTCATTCTGTGTGATTATTATACATATCCATGCATAAATTTTGTATATAAGATCTACTCATTGTGCTGAGGGCTTTTCTCTAGGTTGTGTAATATTACGTAAGTACCTCTGTCTTTCAATCTGTTTTCCCTTGATGATGCTTCTTACCAACTCACCTTTTCTAGCTGAGCATTCCTCTGATGCTCTTTTATGCCGTTTCTTGTATGTAATTCGTCTTTGTTAATATATAACAGTCTGTTCCCATTATGCGTATCTCTTTTGCCTTTTGGATGACCTTTAATTTTGATTCTTTGAAAATCGTGTTACCCCATGATTCATAGCTATATAGCGGCACTGAAAGAATTGTGTTAAAAGATGGGCTTTTGTTTCAAGGAAAAACTTCGTGTCATTATAATCACTGCACAGTTTCCCCAAAATGATATCTTTTGTTTTCTTCATCTGTTTAATTTCAGACTCAGTTCATTGAGTTCGTTGTCTATCTATATATTCTGTTTATTGAAGATGTGTATATTAATGAAATGATTTTATGGGTTGTCCATCCATCTATATGTCATCTAAACAACAGGTATACTTCATTCACTTGTATTTTTCTGTGTAGATAGGCCAGACACTCAAGTGATTATGAATCTCATTTCGAAGGCTCTTTGGTGTTCTTGGGCTCAATAATATCAACACAATGTTTTTTACAAATAGGAACATCTGTAGTACATCACCGTCTATAGGTAATCCCTTTTCCCTTTGGACTTTTCACTGAACATTCTTCAGCAAGTATACGTCTTTGGTTTGTGCCTCTTGATATGATAAAAGGATTGTCAAATAAAGTTTCCTTTGTTGTGTTTTTCAAGAAATCTTGTGTGATTTAAATATTCAGGAGAGATGCCTTGTTGAAGGGAATCTTTAAGTTTGTATTTTGTCCTACCAAAGCGAGAACTTGTTCAAAGTCAACAAACAACTACAGTGGGAACTTGTATTTGTTAATACCTTCAGTCATTTGTGTTACTGTAAAGATGTAATCTTCTGTAGGATATTATTTGTTAAAGCCCACCTATCCCTTTGCCATATAAGTAGCATCCTCCTAATATGTGTAGTATGATTTCTGTAAGTAGTAGGATTCTTAATACCCTAAAATGTTTTCTAAGTTATAAATGTTTCTTTTAAATTTGTCTGAAATATAATTTTTTTCTTCTTTGTGTTTTGTGACAGATTTTAAAAAGATGTCATTAAGAAAAGACCAGAAATCAGATGCATACTCATTGAATTCCACAGTTTGAGTCCTTTTTTTTAAAGACTTCTTGTTATTAATATGTCAGTGTACAATACAACTTCTATTCAAAATTGCAATGATACCCTTGGTTTATCTTCACAAAATAATTCATCACTTACTGCCCTTACCCAAAGCAGCAGACTTAAGCAACATATGAAATCAGACGTGACAGAGTGTGAAAATGATCCATTATTAAAGTCGCTAAGTAAAATCAAAGAAGTAAATAGAACCTATGTCATTTCAGCCTGTAAAAAAGTACAAGATGCACCCCTCACACCTAAGTTGGAAGGCAAATTGACCCTCCAAAGAAGAACTAGAAAAATTCAGGAACCACCTTTGCTTGGTAGTCAGCTACAGGAAGAAACAACAAGACGACATACGTTGAACCAGTGTCATGTAACAGACTCTCTGGAAAAGTGTAAGACAAATAAAAATGTGCCAGATATAATCTACAGTAAGAAGTCTACTTTGGAACAGAGTAATAAAAATGTAAAGACAGCAAACACTGATAAACACTCTTTTATTAAATCTGTTTCACCTGTAGTTGAAGATGTAAAACAAAGGAAAACAACCATTGATGGAAAGAACAAAGAAAGATGTTCAGCTCTCAGTGCAGAAAATGGAAACCTTTTGCATGATGGGTGTTCTGTTTTTCAAGCGGTTGAGTCACAAAATCAGAATGAAGTTAGGTTAGGGCACTCAGCAGTAATGAAGCCTGTTCAAAACATATCAGATATAAAGATAATTACAACAGGAAACTTAAGTAATAGAAGTGTTGGAAAGGAAACATTGAAAAATTTAAATAATAAGTTTGGAAGTGTGGAAAAACCAAGAACGCCCAGACAGTGGATTGTGGAAGAAAAAAAATTTATACCAAAAAGTAGTACTCCTCAGGAGAGAATCACAGCTTTGTCGATTCCAAAAAATAGGACATATCTTCAAATTATGCAAAAACAAAAAAGTACACCTAGTTCTTTTCTTGAAAATAAAAGGGAAAGATCACAAGAAAATATATTATTGAGAGAAGAAACTATAAGTCAGAACACGTATAGACAATCAAATCTTTTGAAGGTAGAGAATAGTCAAGTAACAGTGGCTGTACGAGTAAGACCCTTCAGCAACAGGTATGTACATACTTTTGATGTCAAAATCCAAAATAATTGTAACAAACACATTTATATTTCATCTACTTTTGACAAGTAAAAATAAATCCCAGTTTTAAAGCAATTTAACAAAGTCCTTCCTTTACAACAGCTCTTTGGGGTGGAAATGGAAGTATTATGGTTTGTATTTTACAGATGTGGAAATTGAGGCACTGAGTGGTTGAGTGACTTGCCCCTGCTTGCTCAATTAGTGAATGTTGTAGCAAATACTGAAACTAAAGGTTTTAGTACTTCTGGTTCTAAGACCCATCTATATTTATGTTGGATACTAAAGTGTTTCTGAGCAGGCAAAGAAAGGGACTAAGGCAGAGGTGGGGAGCCTGTGGCCTTGAGGCCACATGTGGCCCTCTAGGTCCTCAAGTGCAGCTCTTTGACTGAATCCAAACTTTATAGAACAATTTTGGATTCAGTTAAAGGGCTGCACTTGAGGCCGAAGGTTCCCCACCCATGGTCTAAGGGCCCTTTTAGTCATAGAACTGTATGAACAAAGGCATAGAAGTGGAAAAGAGTAAGGCATATTTTGGAAATAGAGAGAGTAGTCCAATTTGACTGCAATATAGCATTCTTGGAGGAGAGTAGGATCACAAGATCTTAGACCTCGAACTGGAGGAAGAAACCTAAGGCCTTTGGATCCTACTGCTTACGTGTTTTACATACGAGAAAACTGAGGTTGAGAGACTTTAGTGACTTGCCCAGGGTCATTCAGCTAGTAAGTGTGTGAGGCAGGCCTCTAACCCAGGGTAGAAGCAGACTCTAGAGCAGTGTTCTCAACCTTCCTAATGTCGTGACCCTTTAATACAGTTCCTCATGTTGTAGTGACTCCCAACCATAAAATTATTTTTGTTGCTACTTCATAACTATAATTTTGTTACTGTTATGAATTGTAATGTAAATATCTGATATGCAGGATGTTTTTTCATTGTTACAAATTGAACATAACCCACAGGTTGAGAACTGCTGCTCTAGTGGGCCTTGAAAACAAGGAATGAAATTACTTGGCCGGCAAATAGGGAGTCAGGTTGTTACGTGACTGTTATTCCCTTCCCTTTTCAGCTTCCATGCTCGAGTTTATATAGTACCCTATACCTGTAGTACTCCTCTCCTCTTTGCCTACTGAATTCCTCCCCATTCTTTTAAACCCCAATTACATGACAGCTTTGTGAATTGCTCCAATGATCTACAGTTCCATGATTTCCTCTAGCTCTGTTCAGCAGCATATAAATAAGAAAGAAGGTAGAATATTTCTCCAGTTCCTCCAGTCATTTAACAAACATCTATGATGCCCTTCTCTGGTTGAGTACTGCATTAAGCAATGGGTGTGATACAAAGTTTGTGTAAAATATCTCTTTATTCATGAACCTAGTCTACCAGGAGATAATATGGATAATTTTAACAGAGGTTATTACTAAGAGGTGCAGAATAAAAGTGCTTTTTAAAGTTTTTGGCAAAAGATGTCTTGCTTAGGATTAGAGCAGTGGGCCTGCAGTCAGCAAGAACTAAATTCAAATCTGGCCTCAGACATTTTCTGTCTGTGTGATTTTGGACAAGTCACTTAACTGTTGTCAGTTTCCGTGTCCTCAGCTGTAAAATAGGGATAATAATAACACCTACTTTCCAGGGTGGTCGTAAAGTGTCAAAAGAGATAATATTTGTAAAGTGCATAATACTTGGCACTTAGGATGCTTGATAAAGGCTTGTTTCCTTCCTTCCCTATTTCCTCTAGGACTAAATATAAGCTTCTTTTAAAGCTCTTCACCTTAAGCACTTACCTTTCTGGTCTTTTTACACATTGCTTCACTCTGTATGGACAAATAATCCTGGCCCATCTGCTACTCTTCTTTCATTCTTCATCTTTAGTCTCTGTGCCTTTGCCTTGGCTGTTCCTGTGCCTAGGATGCTGTCCTTCCTTTCTTCTGCTTCATGGATTCCCTATTTTACTTCAAGACTTAGCTCAAGTGCCACCTTGAGCAGGAGACCTTTCCTTAGTCCCCAGATATTTCAGCTGTTGCTTCCTCTGCTGTTTTGCATACATCTTATCTCCTTTTGTATTTACATGTTGTCTGTCATTACAACACTAGCTCCTTCGGGAGCAAGGATTGTTGTACTTTTAGCTTTGTATCCTCAGCATTTCACTTAGAGCTTGGCATATAGTAGAGATTTAATAAATATATGTTGATTAATTGATAAATTATAAATCAGACACAAAGAATATTGCTGGAGGAAACAAACCTTAGGAGATATTTACTGAGGCTGGTGCCTTAACTGGAGGAAACTAATATATGAAGCAGAAAACCAGGAAAAAGGAAAATCAGAAATTACATAGGACCAAGGAAGACATTGACCAAATTGTTAGGGCTGGATACCTTGTGGGGTGGTGGAGAGAATGCCTAGAGCCGAAAAAACCCATCCTCACTGTCTAAACCTCTTGGGCTTTAAAAAGGACTTCAACCAGTGCCTGGGGGACAGAATTAACAAGCTTGGGGATAGAACTTGAACTCGACCCAAAAGGCAGCGCTGAGGGAAGGAGCCTTGAATTAAGAAGGAAAGTGATTTAACTAGTAAGGAGTACCTAGACGGGATTATGTAGAATTAGTTGAGTAGAATGGTGATTTCCTATATTTCTAAAAAGATGGGTCAGTAGGTGGTGCAGTGGATAGATAAGAGTGCTGGATGTGGAGTCAGGGGGACCTGAGTTCCAGTCCAACCTCATACACTTACTAGCTATGTGACCCTGGGTAAGTCACCTAACCCTGTTTGCCTTACTTTCCTCATCTGTCAAATGAGCTGGAGAAAGAAATAGCAAACCACTCCAGTGTCTTTGGCAAGAAAACCCCAAATGGGGTCAAAAGAATCAGACACTATTGAAACAAATGAACAACAACCACAGATACTTCTCAGAGATGGTTGGTGAGGAGAACTGTATTCTGGTTAAACAGTAACCCTGTAACCATGAATAAATCCCTGAGCCTCATCTATAAATACTAGAAAACTTCACTTTAACCAAAGAACTTAATTAAGGTCTTTGAGTAAAGGGATTGTTACATTGTTGTCTTTGTATCCCCACAGAGGCTGGCACAGTGCCTGGCACATAGTAGGTACTTAATAAATGCTTGTGATTGATCACATATGAGACATTTTTTCTGAAAACAGTAATTTCTGAATATTTATGTGCTGTCTGTGTTCAAGTATTCAGAATAATGGAAAAATAATGTACCTTTGGGAATTAGTATGGGGAATTATTAGATAGTAACTACTTTAGTTGCTTCAATTTTATCAGACTCTTTCTGACCCCATTCGGGTTTTTCTTGGCAAGGATACTGGAGTGATTTGCCATTTATTTCTTTAGCTCATTTTGCGGATGAGGAAACCAAAGTAAACCAGGTTAAATAACTTGCCATGGGTCACATAGCTAGTCAGTGTCTGAGGACAGATTTGAAGTCATTAAGATGAATCTTCCTGATTCCAGGCCTGGCACTCTATGCACTTTGCCGACTGCATTAATATTACATTTAAAGTAACCCTTAAATCAAGGGTGGGGAGCCTTTTCATGTTTGAAGGCCACATTAATAGTTAGCTGTAATCAGATAAAGCTGCATTCAAGAAACTTCAATTAGATATACTTAAAAATGTACATTATTTTGTAAAAATCTAACTACTATGTATTTAATGATTTCAAAAAATGAAAACTACTTGTTCATTTTAAAGTTAACTAACCTTTTAATGACTTTGTTGTGTCTGCTTTTTGTTGGAAAGCATTGAATATTTGGTTGCAGCGTGGAGGTCTGCAGTTTCAGTTGATCCTCTAGATGGGTAGCAGTCATTTATGACCTTAAGGATGTCTTGATTTGGGTTAGGTAGGAGAATGGAGATTCGAAGCAGTAAGTGGTTGAAAAGCCAAAAAGCATTTTTCAGGCATGATACGGAAGGCATGGATATTCTACTGCATTTTTCCATATTTCAATCAGATCTTTTTTAACAAACAGTGACATTAAAATGCCAGCTACTGAGGGCTCACTCATTCCATCTGTAGTTCTTTAGATACCTTGGTGATCTCAACTAGGTAAAGCTGAAATGCTAATTTGAGCGTTATGTCATGATTCTCAAAGTCTGAACCTTTCATTGTATTCACCAATTAATAGGTCTATAATATGTGTATTCATCAAATGATTTGCATTTATCATCCTGCTTATTAGTGACCTTTGATAACTGGGAAAATGTTCATCTGAATTTTCTTTTTGAAAGATAGCTTTTTTCAAAATTCTTGAATTTTTTTTGCCACATATCATATATAGACTTAGTTTTATCTTGCAAAGAAACATTCAGGTCATTTTGATTTGACATGGTATAACACAGAAATGCAGCTTTCCTCTAAAGACATCTTCTTTCAAATAGTTTACATTGTTGATTCTGTTCTTCCTAAAGTTTAACTATCTCACGAAGATAAAATTTGGGTAACGCCTGTCCCTGTGCTAGCCAATGCATTTTAGAATGTTATGGCAAATCTACAGTGAATAACTCACTGTTCAACTTTAGCATGTTACAAAACTGATGATGCTGTATTGCATTTGCACGACTATAATTAACAATACTAATAACTTGTTGCAAATTTCACTTAAAATAGTACTTTTAGCACAAAGATTTTGCTGATGCAAAATACAATGAAAAGGAATGAGAGCATCTGGATCTGTTAATGCTTTTTTTTAATCCATGCAGTAAACCTTTCATGTTTTCCTGTCATGGAAGGTACACCTTGTGTACATACACTTACTAAATTTACCAAATTCAGTCCAACTTCATGAAGTTTATCTTGCAAGTTGTATATCTATTCCCTACATTCTGTTTGCAAGAGTGCCCAAAGTGAGTAACTCTTTGTAGCAAAGAAAGTCTGTTATGATGCAAATGAGGTATAAAAACCACTCTGAGTCAGTAGTATCAGTTGATTCATCCACAGCGATTGAATAATATGTATTTTCCTTTTGAAGTATTCACAAAGTTGTTAAGTTATGGTTCTCTTTGAAAGAGGCAGTTTGTACTATCAGGGTCTAAGTATCCTACAACTTCAACATTGCAGTCTTTCACAATTCACAATTTCTACGTTACTGAATGGCTTTCCTTTTTTCCTGAGTATATGTGCTACTTTATAAGTTGCTTCAGTGGCATCATTTCTAGGTCTTTGAAAGAGCTATCTTTGTTTTTGTTTTTCATCTTTTAATTTCTGCAATACAACCTTTCATGTCTCTCCCTCTAATTTAAAATATTTGTGGTCCTTAGGAGTGTTGTAATGTTGATAAGCGTTGAGTTTCTTTAATGTTGATATTGCAATATCACAAAGAAAGCAAATCATCTTATCTTTAGCAGAAACAAGATAATATTGCAATTCCCAATCCTCATTTAAAAATCTGTTTTCTTCCTTCAATCTTCTCTTGGTCTTCTTTGACATGATGGGCTGTTAAGCAGACAGAATTAAAAAATAATGTCGAGCTGTGCAACTTTCACAAATTCCGCTTCAAATAAAAATACAGTGCATCTTTGTCAGATAGGGGACATTAGAACTAAAGAAGGAGTGTAGCAGCTGTCAGCTTAGCCTTTATGGCTTACTAATGTTCTAATTGTGCTGGTTAATCTGGGGGATTATTTCATTGAAACTTATTTTATTCTTTGGTATTTTAAATATGTTCATTTTAAAATTAAAATATAAACATAAAAGATGAACAAAGATGTATTAATAAAAATAAAAGGATTTAATCTGTAAGATTTGGATTCAGTCAAAAGACCTGGATTTGGAACGGAGTCTAGAACTTAGACTAACCTAGCCTAGAACCTAGTCTAATCTTAAATTCAGGTCTGCTATGTGGAAAGTATAATCATATATTTGGAAGATACCTTAGAAGTCATTTAGCCCCACTCCCATCCCATTTTGCAGATAAGGGCTCCAGTCCTTAAATCTCTGGTTGCTCATTGGACATCTTGAACTGGCTATCCTGTAAACACCTTAAAGCTCAGCATGTTCTAAACCAGGGATGATGGGAAACTTGCGGCCTCCTTGACTGAATCTAAATCTAGTACTTCACATAGTTTGGATTCAGTCAAAGGGCTACACTCGAGGACTTAGAGGACCACATGTGGCCTTGAGGCCTCAGTTTCCCCACCCCTGTAACAACTCATTAACTTTCCTCCCAAACTGTCCCCTCTTTTAAATTCCCTATTACTGTAAAGAGGCAGCTAGGTGGCACAGTGACTAGAGTGCTGGGCCTGGAATCAGGAAGATCTGAGTTCAAATTTGGCCTCAGACACTTACTAGCTGTATAACCTTGGGCAGTTTACTTAAGATTGAGACTAAATTGATCAGATGTTGATTTGCATTGGTAAAATGAAAGCTCCTTATGCTAATGATATCACAGATCTATTTTTAAAAAAATAATGGCAAACATTGAATTTATTCTTTGTTTCCAAGAAACAGATAATCTCTTTCCTGTTAGTCTCATGGTGCAAACCAATTAAACCAGGATCAACAAACTTTAAGCCTGAATAGATCAAATAGATAAATAATTTATACAAGGTCATTTTTTAGATTAAAATGCATTTTAATAGGACAGGAGAAAAAATTGCTGACAAAGTAGTGAAGGAATTTAAGGCCTTGGGGTAGATATTGATAATAGTGGGGGGAAATACAATATTTAAATATTTGCCTTTGATACTAGAAGACAACATGTATTTATATAGACTAGAATTGAAATTTACAAATACACACACACACTACTGTCACTTTACTATATAACATTTACTATAGATAGGAATTCAGTATATGGTAGGTCCTCAGTTCTAGGAATGTTAGTTATTAAAGTACCAAAAGGACTTTATGCAGTGAAATTTCTGTATAGAAACATGTCATCCAAGCTATATTGTAATTGATGGGAGATATGACGCTTTTTTTCTTGCAGAAAAGAGGAAAGAGTTAAACTTAAGGAAATAACAGGTCAACATTTTCATGCCTTTTCCCCCCATATAAAGCTCAGTTATATTTTCTTTTATTTTTAGTTATATTTTCAAAAGTAGAAGTTATCCTATGAAAGATAATCATATTTCAAATAATTATAAGGTCTTGATTTTATACTAGACAAAAAGAAGAAACATAGTAATTGTTATTTTTTTCTCTTTTATTTCTTTTTAAAGAGAGAAAATTGAAAAAGCATCCCAGGTAGTCTTCATGAATGGCCAAGAGACAACTGTGCAACATCCTGACATGAAACAAATTTATAATTTTGTTTATGACTTTTCATTCTGGTCTTTTGACAAATGTCATTCTAACTATGCAAGCCAGATGACGGTCTATGAGACATTAGCAGTGCCACTCCTGGAAAAAGCCTTTGAAGGATATAACACTTCTCTCTTTGCTTATGGACAGACCGGCTCTGGAAAATCATATACGTAAGTTTTATTGTATGTGCAATTGTCTAGACACTTATCAGACATCAGTTAGGGCACACCTGGGGGTGGGGAGTACTCTATTACCACGTATCTTTTATCTTACTACAGGATTCTTAACACTCATGGTAGAATAAATTCCTGTTGGACATCGTTTTTTCTCTACTGGCTTTTAATGTTTTTAGGATATAGTCAAGATAATATAATGTGTGACTTTAATTTACCATGGCCAAAGAAACTAGGAAGTGGTTTTTTTTTTTAAGTTATAGACTTTCCTTATTATAATGTTTTCTTTCTAGTATGATGGGATTCGGTGAAGAACTGGGGATAATTCCCAGATTTTGTGAAGATCTCTTTTCTCAAGTAGCCAAAAAAGAAACACAAGAGGTATGACCTTGGAGTATTTGTGTACTGTGTGCTTATTCTGGAAAAGTAGACTAGAAAGCTTACCAATTAAAACAAATTGAGGTAGTAAATATAAGTGTAATAAGGGAACAGATTTTATTTCAAAATCTTTATTGTTACATTCCTCTGTGTGTGTGTGTGTGCGAGTGTGAGAACCACCTATAGAATGACTAAAGATCATATTCAGTGTCTAAAGTATGAAAAAATAAAAACCTTTTTGTGACCTCTATTTTTAGCTAAACCTATATAGAGTAAGATACATTCCCTTGCATGCTCTCTAAGTCCCAGGGACCATGTCTGCAGTTTGAGTAAGTTACTAAAAAATGATACTGGTACTCATTTTGTAGCTGCCTAGCTCAGTGGTGTCAAAATGGACCTAGAAATAGGTCCCTGTGGACTGCATACTGCCTGAAAAAGCCAAAACTCACGCCTATTTTTATTGTATTTTTATTTATTTTGTGAAGCATTTTCCACTTGCATTTTGATCAGACCTGTGCTGTACTCAAGAATTTTGACTTAGAAGCATGACCTTTCATATATGATGTCTTGAGAATTAAAATTAACTCAGCCAATGGTATTATATATGATCATTTATTTTCAGTATATAATTATGTAATGCACAATTCATCTTCATGTTGTGAAGAAAATCCCACTTTGTAGGAACAGTACAAAAGAAGAAAAAATGTATGTTCTCTGACCTAGTACCTCTTGTACGATAATTAAATTAGGTTCTTCCACATGAACTACCGAGTCTCTTTGAAGATGTCTGGAAATTTGTGTCTCTGCCAGCGGCACTTATCCAGGCAGAACTGCTACTGCTAGCTGCTTGTTGTCTGTCTTCTAATTTTAGAGGCAAGAGCCATCTCTTTAGTGATGGCTCTCAGCTCTAATTGCCTCAGCTGTTAATATGCATTACCCCATAAATGTGATAGAGTAAAACTCTTGTTTGCCTGTACATTCAGGGAACTTATATTGAATCAAACAGGGAGAAAATGGCATTTGTATAGACCTTACTCATCTAGTGATTACTTTCTTTTCCAGTCAAAAGAAAGTGGCCACTAAATAGAAGCTTAATTTTGTGCAAGGATCACTTATTTCTCATATGTCCTAGTTTTTTATAACTCAGAAATATTTACTTGAGAATTCCACCTTTCCTGTTGCTGCTTATGTACTTGCTGTTAGTTCTCATTTACTAAAAAACTGTTAGGAAATTTGCTGCTTGGAAATCAAATTAACTTCTTACTGAAAAGTACATATTCATTTGTTTTTCAAATAGAATGGAGATATAGATACATACACACACATCTCTCTCTCTTATGTTATATTACACATACATATGTATATATGTGTGTGTGTGTATACATATGTGTGTGTGTATATTTACACACACACACACACACACATACACACACACACACACACGGTATATAACATATTGGACCAGATAGGTGAAACATTTGGGCAGCTAGGTAGTGTAGCAGATAGAGCACAGGGCCTGGAGTTCAGATTATGGCTTCAGACGTTTACTAGCTGTGTGACCCTAGATAAGCCACTTAACCCTGTTTGCTTCATTTATAAAATGAGCTGTAGAAGGAAATGGCAAACCACTCCAGTGTCTTTGCCAAGAAAAATCACAAATGGGGTCATGAAGAGTTGACCATGACTAAAAAGACTGAACAACAAGGTGAAGCATTTATCAGTCACTTACCATGTGCCAGGCATTGTACTAGCTCTTGGAGATACAAAGATGACAATGAAAAATACCTGTCCTTGGGAAGCTTACATTCTATAGGAAGAAATAGTACACACGTAAATATATACAAAATGAATACAGTGTCATTTGGTGGGGAGACACTAGCAGTTGGAGTAGGGAATCTTGAAAGGCCTCATATAGGAGGGGGATTTTGAGCTGAGTTTTGATGGAAACAAGGAACTCTAAGAGGCAGGAATGAGTAGGGCAATATATTCTAGAGGCATTGCATAGGAGGAAGGGCCTGTGCAATGGAGTGTCTGTCATGTGTGAAGACAGGGAGAAGACTGTTTTAGCTGGACTGTTGAATAGATTAAAAAAAAAATCCGATTCGTTTTAAACAGTTACAGTAGTGTTGTTTTCTTCACAGGTTCAATATAGACATATTATGCTTTAGGCATATTTCCATCATTAGCCTAAGAACCAAATCCAGTGGTCTTTTCTCAATTTTAGTTACATGATTAATCTGCAGTATTTAACACTTGCTTATTCTCCTCCCTTTTTTTCAAGTGTTCTAAACTATCCTGGTTCTTCTTTTATCACTTTGATTACTTTTTAGTATCTTATGATGCTTTCTACTTTTTTTTCCTGACTTAACACACATTCTTTCTCTTGCTCCTAGCTCTAGTAATTTCCCAAGGCTCAGTCCTTGACTCTTTTCACATTATAGCCTCTCTCTCAAAAAAACTAATATATTATTTTAAAAATAAGTTTGTATTAATATCTCCTGTTTCTTACATCACCATAGTATCCCATGTATTCCCCCTGTCATCTTTCCCCCCTTTGCCCCCAGAGCCATCTCACATGACAAATAGTATTTTTTGGAGAGGAAAAAAGTCAGTGCAACTGATTGATATATTTAAAAAGTCCAAAAATGTGTCATGTGTAAAACCTGTGAACTTCCCACTACCAATAGGGCTGGATTAGGGAGTATCTTCTCATATTTCTCTATCCAAATCTCACTTGATCCTTATAATTTTGTTAGGTTTACTTTTGATTTTTTGATGTGTCATCATTCTTTCCATTTATACTGTTATAATTACTATTTTTAAAAAAAGATAATGTATTCTTAAAATTTTGACCATGACATGTAGGTGGATAGTGGACAAATCTGTGTCTTTACTTCTAGCCTCCCTCCCCACCCATATTCTCACTTGTTGATTGACCATTTCTGTTCTACTTGAATGTCCTGTCATCACCAGAAGATCCTAATTTGATATTCCCATCCGCTCTCCAAAAAACTTAATTCCCTGTCCTAATTTCCGTGTTACTATCATTGGTCCCAAAGTTCTTCCAGTTAGTCAAGTTCATCTTTGACTCTTTCATTTAAAGAGTTACCATGCTCTGGCAGTTTGTCCTTGAAATGTCTTTTAAATTATTTCCTTCCCATCTAGTTCTTTTGCTGCTAACCAAGACCAGGCCTTCACTATCTCCTGTCTTTGTCATTATAGCAGCCTCCTAATTGTCTCCCTGCCACCATTTTTTTCTAACTCATCCAGCATTTCATGGCCAGTTTAATCTTCCGAAAATTCAATTCTACTTGGTGGATGGATACTGGTAGGAATGTCATATACTGTTAGATACTGATCACAAACACCAGTAAGTACTATCTCCCATTCTTTCTTATATCTTGCCTTCCAGTTGTTTTTAATTATCTTTTTTCTTTTGTGTTTGCATTATTAACCATTAATGTGTATCTATCTTTGGGCATAGAAACCGCTCCTTCCTTGTACAACCTCTTTTCTTGAACTCTTTCTTGTATACCCTCCTTTCCCACCCTCCTCCCCCTTACTTTATTTACAGGACACTTTGTCTTCTCTTCCACTTCTCTCCTTTATCCCAGTTAGCATTTGTTCAAACCCAAATTCCCGTACTATGACTTCAGATTCCAGCTTCTTTTAAAAAGTTGGACTTTTGATAAATTAGTGAATATTGCTTAACTGACATGGAAACCTTTTGGATCGCTTTAGGATTTAATTTCTCTGCAAAGGTACATCTTCATTTAATTATGTTATGACTACTTATATTTTTGGTCTGATGTGCTTTCCACTGACCACATTCCTTCCCACCTATCTTATACTTATCTTAAAGCTCTCTTAATACTAACCCCTTTTGCACCTGGGAGCACTAATCCTATTCCAAATTTGTTCTGTGAAGTTTGTATTCAGTCAGAGGGCCACGCTTGAGGACCTAGAGGGCTACATATGGCTTTGAGGCCGCAGGTTCCTCACCCTGTTCTATTCTAACAAAATTCTGCTTAAAGTCCTTTACCTAGAATTTACAGTCATCCATGCTATAGCCTTGTATCTTCTTTATCAAATACCTTTCTCTTACCTTGTTCCACCTCTTTCAACAAGGTTGATCATCTTCCTTTCTCACAAACGTATTGTGCTCATTGCCGTCCCTGGGCTTTCCTTTGCGCTGCTAACGCTGGTTCCTTGGATTGCCTTTCTTGCTACCTCACTGACCCAAGACTCAGGTTCCTCCTCCACAAGGCTGTCTCAGAACACTGTGGACTATAATGATCTTTTCCTTTTCTGACTATCCCATGTCTCTTGTTAGGTCGCCCACTTATTTTTCCCCTTAATCATATAGTGCTTTTTCTTGTTACCAATAGTTTATGTCTCTTATCTCCCCTTTTCAGTTGACTCTCCTAGCATCTTGTACAATGGTCTGTACGTTGCTGGTGCTTCTTCAGGAAAAGGGCTGTATATTATACTTCGTATTCCCTGTAGTACTTGGATACAGTAGATACATATTAATATGTGCTATCCCATAAATGGAATTTAGGGATCTATCTTTAAGGTTGTATTTGCTGTTTACTTGTTTCTATTTGTACTAGGTCTCCTATCACCTTGAAATGAGTTTCTTTGAAATCTACAATGAAAAAATTCATGATCTGCTTGTTTGTAAAGGTGAAAATGGACAGAGGAAGCAACCTGTAAGATTTCAAAATTCTATTTGTTTTATGATGTGAATACATAGTTTCAGTTTTTGAAGATGCTATAGATGGAACAAACAATATATGTGAGCTACATTTACTGTATTGTTCTTTCAACAACTATTAAGCAATGATAGTTTTGGTTAACAAAAATTAAATCACTTGTTGGGTTACTCATTTTAATTTTAATCCAGTGCTAGGTGAAAAAAAAAAGGCTTCTGAGCTTTCCCCCTAAACTATAACTAATACATAATTTAAAAATCACTAAAAATATTCTTGGTATATTTTTAAGGTGGGACATACTTTTTAAAAGATTATTAATTCAATATTTGTCTTACAGATTTCCTTTTCATTTAAAATTCTCTTTTAATATATGTGCAAATTCTCTCTTACATAAAAATGATATAATTAAAAAGCTAGAAGGGACCACAGAAGACCTTTATTTTGCAGATGAAGAAATTGAACTCCAGAGAGGTTAATATATGTGTCCAGTTATGCCATGGCATAAAAACAGATTGAATGTATATGTGTATATAAATAAGTGTGTATGTGTACATATATGTAATAGTTTTTCATTAAACAGTTAATTTTCTTTTTTCTTTGTCTTTTAATTGATACTTTTTGTTGATATATCACATCCATTTCTATATTCATGTCCTTTTACCCCCTAATAAAGATTAAGAAAGAAAAATAGTTTAATAAAACCAACTGATATGTAAACTGCTTCTGATAATGAATGTAAAACATGTACTCATTGTCCCTTTCCTCTTTAGCTGTTTGTTTCTGAACATCATTAACATGGTTTTACTTTTCTGTTTTCTTATATTGACTGTAGACAGACTTTAAAATGTACCACATTCAGACTATGGAATTAGGGGGGTGTAATATATATACTGAAATTACCTAAATCCTTTTGTTCCAAAGTTCTTACTATTTTTTTTCTTCCTGTGCAAAGTTCTATAGTAGCTACTTCCAGAACTTACAATTTACTGTTCTTCTGGAAATGCATAAATATTTTGCTTAAAATAAAAATTATGTCTTATATATTTATTGAATTTTACATATTCTAAAAAAATCTGTTAGTATTTGGACAGTCATCCTGCTGCTTTGCAAATTGTTAATTTTGAGAACATTTGTTATTTATTTCTGAGTAAAGAAAAGACTGGTTTTTTTGCTCTAAATTCAGAAGGTAGAAAAATGATGCTTTAAAGTTGTGTTTTACATAATTTATGTGATTTAACTAACTAATGCTAACGTTAATTTTTACCAGCTCAGAGTAAGAGAGCACCCAGTTTCTGGACCCTATGTAGAAGCTCTGTCAGTGTAAGTTTTGAATGGGATTAGAGAAAAATGGGGCTGAATATATTTTTAATAGTGTTCTACAGCTAGATGCATCCTTTTAGAGTAAATGTTGTCCACCTAATTCAATAGACATTTGTTTAACATCTTCACTGTGAATAGCATTGAGCTTTGTGTTGGAAGAAATATGTTCCAAAAATTAGGTGATGGGAGTCTCTGCTCTCATGAAACATACAATTTAATATAGGATTAATATAGGAAGCAAGAATTAAAAATAACACCAAGTTTCCTAACGTGAAAGATTGGGTAAATGGTATACTCTTGGCAGAGATAGTACAGGAGAAGCAGTTTTTACTCATGTGGAATTTGAAATGCTTATCCTAAAGACACTAAGTTCTGAGTTCCTAACTACTTCTCTAGCTCAGAAACCCTGGACCACCATTCCTTTTCCACACCACCTATGCTTTTACTTCTAGTGCTTCCTTCCCTCGTAAGCTATGTCATAAAACTTCCCAAAGGTAATGACCCTGTCTTTCTTTCTTTTTTGTATCCTCCATAGTATCTAGCATAGAGATTCCTACAGTTAGCACTTATTAAATATTTCCTGATTTACCAATTTTCCTAGCTCTTCTTTTTTTCCCTTCTAACCTCCCATTACTTCTGAGGAATTTGTTTCACTATGACCAGGAGATGTGGGGAAAAGGATCTGAGCTAAATTAAATGATCTTTGACCCTTAGCTTTTTGTCCTGTGCTTCTTCAGGGAAGAGAGCAGAATTACTTTTTAAGAGAAAGATTAGAGAAGTCCAGAATTTTTCTAATGTCAAATAAGCATCTACATAGAATTTTAGCTTTACAATTATAGAGTTGGCTATTATAGTATTAAGTTTCTTTATTATACTAAATGAGTATTCATTTTCTCTCAGATTGTTATCACTTTATTTCCTGTCGTATACAAACGATGTGTTCCTGCCAAATAGGAAATGACATCAAATAAAGAATCTGAATTATTGCAGTCATGTATTTGAAGATAGCTATAATATATATGAAGTATGTTTTCATGTTTTATGAAAAGAAAAACTAGAATTATTTTTAGTGAGATCTGTTTTTCTTTTCTATTTTAAAAAAATAGGAATGTTGTGAGTTCTTACTCTGATGTCCAGGTAAGATCTAATGTCTGCTTTATTAAAAAACTTCCTGTTTGCAAAGATGATTATAGCTTATAAAAATATTATTCCTTTATGCTTTTTTTCCTTAGCTACTACTGGCATGTAGAACACATCAATTTTGTGATTTTTTTTATAGATTATCTTTGTTTTGTAGATAGAATTATATTGCTCCTCATTTTAAAAATATATCTTTTATATCAAATCAGGAAACTAGAATTTTTTTTTAAGATATGGTATTATTATCCAATTGAAATTTAAGAAAAAAAAATGAGGAGATTAAAAAGTGATTAAAATATCTCAATTCTGCTAATAACTCACTTACAAGTACTTTAAAGGTTGTAAAACACTTTCTTCACAACACCCTCTGAGAAAGGTAATACAAGTATTATTTCCACTTACAGAGGAGGAAATAGGCTCTGAGAGGTTATGAGACTGGCCTATGGTCACATATCTGGATAGTAGGGGAATTCAAACCTAGATCTCCTAATTTTAAAAATTGTTGTCTCTCCACTGTGCCACAAGACTGACCTTATCTTTAGTCTGTCATTTTGCTCTCCTTCTTCCTTTTAAAATTTAATTTAAATTTAATTTTTTAATTAGAGCTGGCTTGAATTGGGAAATAAGCAAAGAGCAACTGCTGCTACTGGTATGAATGACAAAAGTTCCCGTTCACATTCAGTTTTTACTTTGGTGATGACCCAAACAAAGGTACTTTTTTGATTTTGATTTGCATATGTATCAACAGTGAAATTGAAGCCTATGTTTTTCTCCTATATAATATAATGGATAATATAAAGAAGGTAGAGTTAGTAGTATATGACTAAGAGGAACATTCTGTCAATATAACTGACAGTTTATAATGCTTTTTAAAGCAATAAATTCATTCTTTTTTCATTGTTTTTCTTTCACTTATAAAGCCCAATTCTGTCTTTGTTTTATGAGTAGAGAGTGTGAATGTTTTGTTACATGATAAAAGTGCCACATCACAAAAAAATGGGAACGAATAACTTTGAAAATAAAAATTTAGCAATGTTGTATAATTATTTTTCTTTTGAAGATTTTTATGCCTTAGGATAACTGACTTTGATTTTGTAGCACTGATTTTTACTATCTTTTTACTACAGACAGAATTTGTAGAAGAGGAGGAACATGATCACAGGATCATTAGTCGAATAAATCTAATCGATCTGGCAGGTAGTGAGCGCTGCTCAGCAACTCAGACTAGTGGGGAGCGACTAAAGGTGAGTATTTTGATGAAGCTTATGTTAAAGAATATTGCATTCAAAGGAGACCACAGGATTTTCAAATGGCTATCATTTTAATTTGCAGTTTATGGAAGTATACTCCTGTGGTATGCTGTGGGCTGTGATCTTAAGTTGTTTTTAATTATATAATAGCTTTTTCAAAGTAATATCTTTGTAGACTTTTGAAGCATAGCTGAGGTGGCAGTCATAGAAGAAGAGAAATTTTATTTTAACCAATTTAAAAAATTTATTTTAGGGACCCAGATGAGGTGACATTATTGTACCTTGTCAATTGCTTTTTCTGTTCTTTTTTAATTTAGGAAGGTGTGAGTATTAACAAGTCACTCTTGACTTTGGGAAAAGTTATTTCCGCTCTCTCTGGGAAAGCAAGCCGAAAAAGAGTTTTTATTCCGTATCGTGAATCTGTTCTTACATGGTAAGTATACTTTGAGGTACAAATTATTATTACATAAAATAACTTATTGACCAAGGGGGGAAATAGTGTGTATATTCTCATAATAGCTATTCATATTCTTTGAGTTACTTTTTAAAATCTAATTTTCTTCAGCTGCAAGATTACATGCACTACCTGTGTTTATGTGCTATCAAGTGATTATTAATATATGTCTGTCTCTTAGTTCAGACATAGTATTTAGACTATTCCCTAAGCACTTGGCAGCAGGGCTGTTTTTCCACTTTACAGAGATATGGCTTTGCAATTGATGTTTATAGTGGAGTTACCACTTGGAATCCTATAGGGAATAACCTGACTTTCATGGATTTTGAAACCTACTGAAAGAGATAATATTCATTATACATCAATAAAACAAAAAAAATGTTCTGCTATCCTAGATCTGATTCTCACCAACTTGTTTCCAGGGTGGAAATGATGAGAACCTTGTGGGGGAGAGAGAGGGTGATTAGTCCATCTTAGAATTTGTGATGGTGAGAGAGAAAAAGCCAGGTATATAGTCTGAAATGGATTCCATCTTTTAGGAAACCAGATTTCAAAGGGTTCAGAGAAAACACAGTATCTCATGGGCTAAAACTTATAGGGCAGTGGTTCTCAACCTCCCTAATGCCGTGATCCTTTGATAGTTATATGTGGGCGTGTCTGCATGTGGGTGGACCCTCCTGGAGACAGATAGAGGAGGTTCCTAAGACCATCTGAAATATGTTTTCCCATGGTCTTAGGCGACCCCTGTTACCCCTTTGAAAGGGTTGTTCGACCCCGAAGGGGTCACGACCCACGGGTTGAGAACCGCTGTTACAGGGGAAATCAGTCCAGGAGGAATGAGATGAAATTCTAAATACACAAAGATAAACAATCCTAGTAAGGGGGAAAAGGGAGAAATATCTAAAGATACTGGGTAGATACACAGGGAATTTATCAGCAAACTTAATTTTTAGAAAGATGTGTTTGGAAACTAGAAGTAAAGACAAATAACAAGGATGAATACAGAAACGTGGTCAGTTCCTGTCAGAGTAGCTAGAATGAGGTGAAGCTGGGGATGAAAACTATGAAAAAAATGTGGGGTTTTATTGATGTTATTTTTAATACCTTGTGGGAAAGGGAGACTCAAAGAAAGGACGGCATTCATATTTTCCTTTTGTTTTCTCTACTAAGAGAAATGAACTTTAGACTGGAAAAGTATAGAATAAAATGATTTAAAGATGGAGTAATGTTGGCTAGATAATAGTGTAGATGTATAATTTCAGAACTGGCTCAAACCAGAAAGTAATTTTTAATGGTTAAGTGTCAACATGGTAAGAAGTCTCTAGTGGAGCACCCTAGGGATCTGTGTTTGACCTTCGCCTCTGCCTTTTAGCACTTTTATCAGAAATCTGAATAAACATAGATGGCTTGCTCAAAAATCACACATAGCTGGATTAGATGACAGAGTTAGGATTTATTTTTAAAAGATCTTGACCATCTAGATAAGGCCTGCACAACATAACTGATCTAGATCAGTGGGTTCAATTGAATAATAGGGATAAGTGCCTGGGTTTGATAAATCAACTTCCCAAGTTTAGGGTAGAAGAAGTATAGCAAGGTATGTGTCCATTTGAAAAATATCTGAGGGTTTTGGTGCACTGTAATTTTAATATGTGTTCTGTTATGATATGACAGCCTTAAATGCTCAGGTAGTCTTAAAATGCTTTTAAAAAAATCCAAGCAGAGTGTCTAGGATTTCCATTGCCATGCTTTTCCTGAAAGCAAAGGCCCATCTTTTAAGATTTCTATTAAAAGTTCAATCACTCTTACTATATGGGAACAAAACAGGGAATTCAACAGTCTTTGCAGAATTAAAAATAAATGTCACGCCAAGGGCAATGGAAAAATACATGGTGGCCATGAGCAGGCTGTAATATATTAATAAATGAAGAATTCTGGAAAAAGAACAGAAGTAAAATATGTCATGAAGGAATTTTTTATAGGAAGAGAAGAGGGCCATGGTGAAAGTGAGGGGTGACTAGTACAGCTGGAGTGTTCTGTTGGTACCCCTGCAGTGTCCAAAAATAATTGGGGAAGGGCCTTCATTATGTTAGGTGGTTGTTTTTTTATGATGAATTTATAGGAACATGTGGACAAGAGCTATATAGGATGGTCAGGAATGGATAGGTTGTGATCTTGATCATGGGAGGGAACTTCTGAATCAGTATAATCATTGATCCATTTGAGTATTTTGAATCCAGTACTAGAGAGATGATAATACTTCTGTACTCTGTCATGTTCATATCACAGATAGAGTTTTATATTTAGGTCTAGGTACTACATCTTAGATAAATGATAGAGCACCCAGAGGAGGGCAGCTTCTATGGTACAGAGGCGAAAGATTTTGCCATAGGAAGCTGGAGAAAGAGGGACTATTTTCCTGGAGGAGGAATAACTGGGGTAGCTCCCTGAAAGCTCTTTTCACAAGTTTGAAGGGCTGTCTCAGGGAGGAGAGTAGATGTGTTCTTTTTGGTGACAGAGGGCAAAATTAAGATTATTGAAAGGAAGTTTTAGGTAGAGGCCATTGTAGGATTGATGTGAAGAAAATCTTTCTGATGAGATCTACCCAAAAGGGTAAAGGCCTGCTTCAGGAGTAACAGATTCCCTGTCACTGTAAGCCTTTCAGCAAAGGCTAGATGACTATTTGTTGATTATATTGTGGAGGGAATTCTTGGTTAGGTACATGTTGGGTACTAGGTGGCCTCTGAGATCCCTTTCCATTTTTAAATTCTCTGATTTTTTTCATTCTGTTTTCAGCCTTGGTACTCACAGGTACTTTTTTTTGTAGTAGACATTCAATAAAAACTTTTTTGAATTAAGGGAATAATGTGACTTGTAAGATGTTTCATTTGTTAGATATATTGAAATTTTTTGGCTTAGAAAATTTTCAGGAAAAGCAAATTTAATGTCATCTGTAGTACTAGGGAATCTCAGGCCCTCTCATTGTTATTCTAGCAATTTTTTTTCTTGCAAAGCTGACCTCTTTCTTGGAATATAGATGAAGTTTCAGTTGGTTAGTTCATTTAATGTAATTTTTTTCAAAATTTGTTTCCTATCAACTGTTGTATAAGAAATTCACATTTTTTTTTAATGTGGCAAAGTCCCTCAAGTGGGAATTAACTTCACATTGCTAGTTAACATGTTTAACCTAAAAATCTATGATTTAATGCACTGTAATATCATTTTATTCAGTCAGATCATATGAATGATTATTTTATATCTGTCATATGAATTGATGTCTTAAAAGGAATTAATAGTGCAAAATTTACACATGTACGGTGTTTAAATCTAAAGGAAACTGTCTTTTATGTTTCTTAAAAGTACAATTCAGAAAGGGAAAAAAAAATCCTTTCATCTATGTAATGGGTCAAAAAATAGGAAGCAATACATAAATTCTTGTTCAGTATAAGTCAGGCACTTTTAGATAATGGGGATATCCTTTAGAAACTGATAAGCAAGAGCTGGAATGAACTAGGATAACTTGCTTATAATATGACTGTAGTCCAGAATATAAGTTAACACCCTACCTTCTCACCAGGGCATATAATAATCAAGTAGATGCTAATTAGCCTTCTTTTAAAATTTTGCTTTAAAATACTTTTGTGATAAAAACTAAAAATTGGCTGAGAAAATAGGTTTTTTTCTTTTATTTCTTACATAAATTACATATTCTCACATCCCTTAAAATAGCATTTAATCTGTGATAGAGTATATGCTATGTTAGTTTAATTTTATTGGAGTAAAGATGATGATTTTTTTTTCTTAAAGGTTGTTAAAGGAAAGCTTAGGTGGAAATTCAAAAACTGCAATGATTGCTACGATTAGCCCTGCTGCTAATAACATAGAAGAAACATTAAGTACCCTTCGGTATGCTGAGCAAGCCGGTCTGATCATCAACATTGCCAAAGTAAATGAAGATGTGAATGCCAAGTTAATTAGAGGTGAATAACATTTTTCTATCAACATATTTACCTACTTGTGGGTAACAGATGTAATGTTAGCCTCATAAATGACCTAAAAATTACTTAAAAATTTGGTGTGTTATAAAAGTGTCCATGACTTTTTTCTCAGTTCCTGATTTTAACATTATTCCATTGTGATAGAGGGAGAATGGTAAAGGGAGGGAGATAGAGAAAGAATAATGAATAAAGAAAAATTTGCCAGACAAAAAGGAATGAAGAGTCCAAGGATGTGATTAGTGACAAGGAGTCTAAGAAAAGTCCCGTCAGGAAGGGCTGAGACTTTTAATCTACTTACCTGTCATTTTCAAGGAATTCCTGACTTCCGCTGCATATTTCTGTGTTCCAGATTACAAAAATTCCCATTCTTGCCCACTGCCCCACCTTTTCTTGAACTCCTTTTCACTATTAGCATCTTTGGATTCTTCATTCCTACTTTACCTTGCTTAGGTAAGTGACTTAGAAACAACTTAAATTTTCATTTTTATCACTGGCTTTTCTAAGGTAGTTTCTTCTAATAACTTATTCTCATTCCTATATTGACATATATATTCTACAAATAACAAAGACTTTCCTTATTGAATAATCCTTTTTGGAAATGGGACCATTATTTATGTTACATGTAGATCCATCATCTTCCCCACGTCCTAGTCTCCTACTCTGACTGCCTGCAGTTTCATACAGCAGTTGATCTAGGGAAAAGCAAAAGCCACAGACTTCTTATTCCACAATACAGACCTTCCCTACCTAACTACCTCTGTGTTTTATGAAATGATGACAAATGACAGTCCTCTTTAAAATAAATCTTTTAGATCTTGGAAATATCTAGAGAAATATTTCTGGACAGAAAGATAAATATCACAAATAATTTTCTTGAATTGCTTTTTAGAAACAGTTATCCGAGATTAGTTAAGAACTTTAATATTCATAATTATTTGGATTTCTCAGCAAATATTTAAGAAAACATTTCTGTGGAGTAAGTGAGATAGCTCTCTTGGAGGTATTTTGCAAACTATATCCTTTGTACATAGGTGTTTAAAATATTTGTAATTCAATTTCTTTTATATAGCAATATTATGCTATCTTGTTTTTTTGATTTGTCACCTAGGGAAGGCACAGACTTCTTTTTGTTAATATGGAAACACTTTTAAATTTATTCTAAATATACATTTATGTCATTAAAAATTAAGATAATATGCATTTTTTTCTAAGTCAAGAGTGCTCTAAGTACAAAAAAAAGGATTTAAAAGTACAGGGGCAGCTAGATGGCACAGTGAATAGAGTACTGGCCCTGGAGTCAGGAGGACTCAAATTAGGAGTTCAAATCTGGCCTCAGATGCTTGACACATTTACTAGCTTTGTGACCTTGCACAAATCACTTAACCCCAATTGCCTTGCCTTGCCCCCCCTCCAAAAAAAAAAAGTACAAATGAAGAATCACACCTTCAGGTATGCCATATATTAATCATGTTTGCATGTTTCTTTTGGGAAAAATACTTAGAACTAAAAGCAGAAATTGAAAAGCTGAAATCCACTCAACGAAGCACTCGGAATATTGACCCTGAACGATACAGACGCTGTCAGCAAGAAATAACCTCCTTAAGAATGAAACTTCATCAACAAGAAAAAGATATAGCAGAAATGCAAAGGTTGGAGTAATTATTTTAAACTTTAAATGTATATACTCTTAGGAAGCTTAGAACCAGTAGGGAGTTTTTCCTAAGCATCAAATATGTTCACCTGCTTTCAGAAAAAATTGAGTTTAATCTGTTCTATTTTGAAATACTTTCAGAATAAAAAATGCCCTAGGCTCCCTGGTAATTTATTCAAGTGGCTAGCGCCACTTATGATCAGGATGTTCTTTCTTATGTGTTGTAATATGGAACTCAATTAATTAGTTTCTTTCTGGAAAGGGCATGGAGAGAAAAACTTGAACAAGCAGAAAAAAGAAAGCTTCAAGAAACGAAGGAATTGCAGGTACTACTTTATTCTAAGACAAGAAATAGTTGCTATGAAAATAGAAAGGATGATAAGCCTCTCTCCAGTGCTCTCCAAGAGTGTATAAGTTAGTTGTCAGAATAAGGCACAATCACATAAAAATAACTAATAAAAGACAACAAATCTAGCTGTAAAATAAGTGGCACAAACAAATACTTAATGAGTTTTGAGGAGGGAGAAATCAATTCTATTTTAAGTTAACTACCCCCAGGCAGAGAATCTTGGAGAAAGTGGGATTTGAGCTGGCCCTTAAAATTTGGGTAGCTGGTAAGACAGTGAAAATACTTGAAAAGAGGAAAAAGGTATAACTTTTGGTTGTTGGATACTTTGGCTGAGGGTTCCTGTTGGGTTGTAGTACGAGATAAAATTGAAAAGGTAGGTGGGAGTCAGATTGTTTATTTTAAACACCTGAATGTTAAATCCCACTTTAAATAGCGGGCTAAGAATTTTTTACTTATTCTGTAGACACTGAAGGTTTGTGAATTGCAAGGGGACCAAGCTTGTCCAAGAACTGTGAATTAGGAAAATTAACTAGTCAGAAGCTTACAAGATGGTTTTGGAGGGGTGAAAGATTGAAAGCTGGAAGGCTAACCAGTAAGGTGGCTATTAGCATAATCTAGGCATGAAATGACTATGTGATCTAGAGTGGTGGCAGTGGAAATAAAAAGGGAGGAGTGTATATAAGAGATGTTAGAAAGAAAGAATTGATAGGACTTGGTATGTGGACTGTTGAAGTGGGAGTTGGCATATTCTAGGAGAAAGCAGAGTCAAAAATAACTTTTAGGATTCTTTAAAATGGGTAACCAGGGTAATGATGGTGCCATTAAGAATAATGGGAAGGGGAAGCGTAATGGAGAAATAAAGGGGAGAAATTATAGATTATGTTTTTATTCTATTTTGAAATTTCATGCAGAATGTTAGTACTCATTGTGTTTCCTAATTAACAGACTTTTTTTTTCGAGGGGGGAAGGCAAGGCAGTCGGGGCTAAGAGACATTTTTAAGTGCATAGAGTATACCAGCAGCTGTGCTTAGGATGCAAAGATTAAAAGTGAAACAACACTCGCTCTGAGGGCAAGGACTATCAGGAGAGACAATATGTGTATAAATAAGTATACACAAAGTAAATATAAGGGCCAGGGCACTAGTAGCTGAGGGAATTAGGAAAGGCTTCATGTAGAGGTAAACTCTTGAACAGACTGTTGAAGGAAACGAGATTCTGAAAGCCAAAGACAAAATGGAAATACATTACAGGTGCTGAGATTGGAGAGAGTCATGTATGAGGAAGAGCAAGAAAGTCAGTTTGGTTGGACCATACAGTATGGAAAGGGGAGTAATGCATGCTAAGGTTAGCAAGGGTTTTAAAAACAAAATAAGAACTTATATGTGGTCCTAGTGGCAATAGAGAGCTAATGGAGAGTATTGAGTAGGGTAGTGACATGGACAGACCAGTGCTTTAGGAAATCATTTTGGCAGCTGTGTGGAGGATGGATTGTAGTACAGAGAGTTTTGAGGCAGAAAGGCCTGAAATAGTACAGGCAAGAGATTACAGGGGTCTGAACTAAAGTGGTGGCTGTGTGATGAAGAAGAGAAGGGCATGTATTTGAAAAATGCTATGGAGGTAGGAATGAAAAAACATGGCAACTGATTGGCTATTGGTCAGGCATCAAGGAAAACTTGAAGGTTCTGAACCTGGGTGACTAGAAATATGGTGGTGCCTTTGATACAAATAGAGAAGTTTGGGATAAAGGTAGGTTTTGGGGGAATGATGATGAGTTCCATATTGAACTTGTGGAGTTTGAAATACCTCATAGGCAGTTGGGGCCATGGGACTAGCTCAAAAGGTAGAGTTTTCATTATAAACAAGTAGAAACATTGTTGCATCTAATTAAACTAGTTTTTTTTTAATGAATTTACCTAGAAAGCAGGAATTACATTCAAAATGGATAACCGTTTACCAAACCTTGTCAATCTCAATGAAGATCCACAACTATCAGAGATGCTACTCTATATGTTAAAAGAAGGAAAAACTACTGTTGGGAAGTACAAACCCAACTCTGGTCATGATATTCAGCTCTCAGGGGTGCTAATTGCTGATGATCACTGGTATGTTATTTCACAAAAACAGTATCTTAAAAAAAATTTTTTTTAATCATTGACACTTTCATTTTAATTTTAAAAATCTATAAAATGATTATAGTTTAAAATGTTTACACACATACACACACATACATATGTGTGCATGCACACATGCACACACATGCTTATAGCTATCCTTTTTTTCCATCTTTAATTATCTTGGGAATCCCTACATGACTTTTGAAGATATGTGATAGGAGAACGAATCCATCAGAGACGATTTTTAACTGTCCTTCCTTTTTTCAATACTGTGTAGCATCCTATAGAGTACTATATTATTTACATGAATAGTGCAAATTCATGCATGTTTTGCAAAGGATATTACATTGATGTTCTAGGAAAAGATATCCTTTAAATAAAATAAAAGGAAATAAACTTGTTTTTAAGATGACATCATGCTGAAAAGATGGGAGGACTTTCTCCAGACCTGATAATCTTTTACCACATTTGGGTCATCTTCAAGTTCATCTTCCTGCTCATTCATCTCTCTTTGATTTTGATCAGGGTCATTTTCATTATCATCTGCTTTTTGTACATATCTCCTCAGTGCTTGTGGGGGTGGAGGGCCCTCAGCTCTATCTCTAGATCTGACCCATCTCAAACGGTCCCATCACCATAACCCTTTCCTCTTCCATGCCAGCACTGTGCAACTTAACTTAGTTTATTTTGAAAATATAGATACCAAAGGCATTAATTAAATGAAAGTATATAGTTCACTTTGTGAATTTTATGTTGAAAATTTACCTAGATTTTGGTCCTAGTGAAAATGTTTTGGAATGTCAGTAACGAGTCCTGCCATAAGCCCTGTAGTTTTCTAATTTGCTGGGTTTTTTTTATTTCTTATGTATAGTCTTCTTAACTGGGTCTAATTTTTTCTTGCTTATCATGATTAAAAATATTTCTAATATAACAAGACAATGTTTAATTAAAGAGTTTCTCCATGTAAATATATATTGACTATGACTAAAATACTTTAAAGTTTTAAACATAAACCTTAATTCCACAAGGAGAAGCCTAATTATAGTAGTCAATTTTCTTTTCTCTTTTGTGTGTCTTACACTTGTAATAATTTTGCTTTTATTTTGATAGTATTATTGAAAATTTTGATGGAACAGTTAGTATTATTCCACTAGGAGATGCAAAAACATATGTAAATGGAAAACATATTTCAGAATCCACAATTCTGCATCATGTAAGTTAATTGATATAAAAATTTCTGTGTATTTTAAAAATGTTTGAAATCAATGTTGGGTCAAAAAAGTTAACATTGCTGTTACATTTTTAATAAACTGTAAAATTGTTGAACATGATTTACCCTCTCTCATTTTTCTAAGTTGACCTTTTTCCTCTTCTTAATTACCCTAACATTTGAGTTACATCCTTTAGTACATTTGTGCCTTTTTTTTATAGGGTGATCGTGTCATTCTTGGTGGAGATCATTATTTTAGATTTAATCATCCAGTAGAAGTACAGAAAGGAAAAATATCATTTTGTGGATCTGTTCTTACAAATGATGGTCCAAAAGACTTTGAGTTTGCAAAAAATGAATTGCTTATGGCTCAAAGATCACAGTAAGTATTACTGTCAATAGTATTAAGTGTCCAATTCTGTATGCACAGAAGTAAACACTAGTTATATGGTGATCCTACAATCATCTAGTATTCAGTTTCTGCTAGTTGGTAAGGACTTAGCTTTTCCCTAGACTTAAAAATAGCTTTACCTCTGCATGTGCATTTCTCTGGTTTCTTGCCTGTCCCTTCTTACAGTAGTAGAAATAGCAGCAGCTGTCAAAAAGAATATTCCTTAGCAGATTTGATTAGGATATTCCAGATAGATGAATAAGATATTTTGGTGACTATATATACACTCTGTTGCATTTCTCTTTTAAAGTAGACTTATCCCACTATCCGTGGCGCTTTTTTTTTTTTGGAGGGCAATTGGGGTTAAGTGACTTGTTCAAGGTCACACAGCTAGTAAGTATTAAGTGTCTAAAAACAGATTTGAACTCAGGTCCTCCTGACTCCAGGGATGGTGCTGTATTCACTGCACCACCTAGCCACCACCTGTCCGTGGTGCTCTTTAAGAAAGTCTGACACTGTTTTTGCCTCTGTCCACTGGCCTCCTTATCCTTTAATTTCTTTACTCTGCCTTTGAAGAAAGAAGGATGCCTATTTTTTTACAGAGAGGCAAGAAAGCAAATTCTAAGTTCTTTAAAATTGTTTTGTATTACAGTTTCATCTATCAAGCCAAATTATAATAGGTAACTTGAAATATGATGAATTAGAGGGTTATAATAGCCCTTTCATCATTTAAATTTCATTACATTTCAGAGTTTTTATCTTCTTAAGTTATAACCAAAAGTTGACTTTGATGTTATGGATTTTCATGTGGAATTTTTGTTGTCACTATCATCAGTTTTTTTTTGTTTTTGTTTTTTTGGTAAAATATCCTTATATTAAGGAATGTGAGCAAATTTCCACCTGGCACAAAATTGCATTTTTATATAATAGTACAAGGTTGTCATAGTTAAAATTTTTAGATGAAAATAGTTTTTCAATAGGAAACATTGGACCCTGGTTTGGAACTATTTCATGGCAAATGGAAATGTTAGAAAATGAATATTATAAATTTCTTGCCACTTTATAGACTTGAAGCAGAAATAGAAGAGGCACGATTAAAAGCTAAGGAAGAAATGATGCAAGGAATCCAGATTGCAAAAGAAATGGCTCAGCAAGAGCTGTCTTCTCAAAGAGCTGCCTATGAAAGTAAAATAAAAGCCCTGGAAACAGAACTGGTAAAAAAGCAGCCTTAGTGTATTTTTAGTGTTTACCAGAACCTCATGTTGACAGTGTGAATGTGGGTGCTAGGGACCCTGGGCAAATAATAGTTCTGGGGGGGTGAGGGGTTTTACACCTGTGTTCCTTCTGCTGAAGGAAGAATGACAGCAGAGAAAGTTGTTGCTGTGGGCAGAAGAAAAAAGTGCAAAGAAAATATGTATACTCTGAGATTTGTAACTAGAATTATGTTAGTAGTTACAGTCTTGACACTCCCATTCTCTGGGGTTCCAAAGACCCATTTTGAAGGGGAAGGTCCTAAAAATTAAAAGCCCTAATATGTATTTCTAGTTATTTATTCAATTTTTATTCTGAGTTGTGTTGGTATGGTAACTTTCGCATTAGTAAACATAAGTCTTTAATGCATTGACCAAGGTTTTCATTTTAGTTGGAAACTTTGATCTAGTTTGAAGCTGAGGCCACTGAAGTTAAATGCTTTACCCAAAGTCTCCTTGCAAGGATTTGGGCTCATGTCATCCACCTTCCTAACCCATAATCTGTCTCCTGCACCTGGATCCTTGCTTTGAAGGTGGTATTCATTGTGTTCTCTGGTTGTGTTGTTGTTCTTTATAAGAAAGAAGAATCTGAGAGGAAGAAAATGCAGGAAATAAATAATCAGAAGGCTAACGACAAAATACAGGAATTAGAAAAAGCAAAACAGCATCTTGAACAGAAAGTCCATGTTGATAAGAAGCGATTAGAGATGGAGACTTTGGCTACAAAACAGGTAATCTCCAGTCCTTAACTAGTTTCATCAGGCATAAGGAAAACACTAGCCCTTTTTTCCTGCTTTTGAGCTCTTCAAAGAAGGTGGTTTTTGAAAGATTTGCAAAGATGTATAAAAATATAGCCACACAAGTGCAAAAGTGCCTTTTTGTTAGGCCAAAGTTGTTCTGGTAGGTGCCTTTTTTCTCCCATTGTTCTTAGATTTCAGACTCGGAAAGACAGAGTCATTAGGGATAGTTCCACACCTGTTTGATTTCATACCTCCTCCTTATACCATTTCTCATTTCTCATCTAGATTTAGTAGGTCTCTTCCTTCCCCTTCCCCCCATCTTTCATTTCTGGTTGGAATTTTTAAGGTGTAGATCAGTAGGTAAGGTTTAGCCAGATAGACTGACTAACTGTTCAGTTCATCTCTTTTTTTCCTTTTTGTTCTTCCCTGCTTCAAAGTAGAAAGCTGCACAGGTTGCTTCCTAATACTAAGCATAGTTGAACTACTTAACAAAGATTCCAAATAATCTAAATAACTAAGGAATATTGTGCCTTTCACATATAGTGCCTTCTTTCTCTACCAATCTCCAAAATACTAATCATTTGGTGAAAACCTTAATAATATTAAAATACCTTCTAATAGAGAAGGATGGAATCATATCTGTCTTCAAAATTTATTTTGTGAGAGAGAAGAATTTTTTCATATTGTCTGTTAACTAACAAACATTTAAGTAGTTGCTATATACAAAGCGATGTGCTGAGCATTGGGGAAACAAAAGAAAAAGTAAAAAGAGTTCTTGCCCTCAAGAATCTTGTATTCTTATGTGGAGACACCATATACATCAATAAGATATGTTCAAGGAGCTGTAAAGTAGCCCGTAGGTGGACTGGGAAAGGCCTTCTGGAGGAGATAGTGCTTGAGATGAGTCTTAAAGGAAGCTGAGGATTCCATGAGGTAGAGTTTAGAAGGGAGAGCTTTCCAGGCATGAGAAGAGCCAGTATAAAAGTATTAAAGCAGAGGAGAGAGTGTTTTGTGGGAGGAAAAACAAAGAGGCCTGTATGAATGGACCAGAAAATGTGTGGAAGAAGAGTGGCTAGGTGGTACAGTGAATAGAACACCATCCCTGAAGAAAATGTGTGGAAGGGAGTAAAGTCATATATTTAAAACTTGGAAAATAGAAAGGGGCAAGTTTGTAAAGAGTTTAAATGCCAAATAGAAAAGTTTATATTTGATTCCAGAAGAAATAAGGAACCATTAGAATTTGTATCAGGGGAGTGGGGAAGGTGACATGGTTAGACATTTGCTTTAGGAAGATCACTTTGGTGGCTGTAAGGAGGATGGATTGAAATGGGAGAGATTTGAGTCTAATTCATAATCCACATAAGAGGTGATCAGGGAATGGTCTGAAAAATGGTGGCAACATGAGTAGAGAGAAATGGACCTATGCAAGAGGTGTTCTTTAATCTCTGAAATGATATATTTTTCTTGATCACTAATGCTTCTGATCATTTATATTCATGAGCAGATTTTATTACTCTTTGTTAGCATTTTAGGTGGAAAAAGTTAAACTTATGCCATAAAAACGAATGCATTTGTTATAAAACAAAAATGTAGGCAACTTAGTTCAACTTTATAACTTAAATTAACATGCTACATAGCAAAGTTTAGTCAGTTATCAGTATGTTTGCATATTTTGTTTTGTTTTTTGCTTTATCTCTTGGATGGATCTATACAAATGGATATTATTTAGGCTTTAGAAGATCACACTGTTCGGCATGCAAAGATTCTTGAAGCTTTGGAGGCTGAGAAGCAGAAAATTGTTAAAGAAGTACAGATTCTACAACAGAATCTGAATAATAAGGATAAAATATTAACAAGTGAGTGATGGAAAATGTTGGTATGTATCTTAATGTAAAGTTATATATTACCTTATTAAAAAATGAGTATATGTGTAAGGCAGTGTGCAAATGCCCAGGATACAGAATTTTTTTAAAAAAAGCAACTATTTCTCTTATTTTTGCTTTTTTTTTTGGAGGGGGGAAGGTAGGGCAATTGGGGTTAAGTGACTTGCTCAAGGTCTCATGGCTAGTTTTTATGTGTTAAATGTCTGAGACTGGATTTGAACTCTGGTCCTCTGACTCCAGGGCCGGTGCTCTATTCACTGTGCCACCTAGCTGCCCCAAGAAGCAACTATTTCTTACCTACAAGCTGTTCATGTTCTACTGGGGAAGCTATGACCTTTTCTATAGATAAGTAAAGTTTGGGTTCTAAATACATCTTTTCTTTAATCATACATGTTATCAGCTATGCTATAAAGTTAAAAAGGGAAGCAATGTGCATAATGGATAGAGTACTGAACTTAGAATAGGAAAGATTTAGATTTTAATTCAGCTTCTGAAACTTACTAGCTGTGTGACTATAAGCAAATCACTTAACTGCCCTAACCTCAGTTTCCTCATCTTTAAAATGGGGAAAATAATACTTGTACCCAAGTGAGTTGTGAGACTCAAATGAAATAATGCATATAAAGTACTTTAATGTACAGTGTTATATAAATGTCAGTTATTACTCGTAAGTACCTCAAAAAATCTAGTAACTTTTGAGAAATTTGGCTATTCTTAGAGAAACATATTTACTTATTTTTGCTTAGTTTATTATTTGTGTTCTTCATTAGTTCAGCCTAATTGGAATTTCATGAAACTGTCAATGATGATCCAAGAAGCCAACACCATTAGCAACAAATTAAGAAAGTGTTATATTTTTTGTAGGTGAGTGATGTATTTGTTGACCATAAAATGCCTTCTATCCTTGTCATCCCTCTTCCTTCCAACTTCAAACCTTTATTGTGTTTTCTACAATTAACTGAAGATTCCTAACATTTTAATGTATAGGAACTACACCAAAACTTTGTGAAGGCTATAACCCCAAATGCCACTATGCATTTATAGCTGACAAAGTATTTTCATGTTTAATGAGGAACAGTAGAGAAGCCATCCTCAGTGATCTAGCTTTGTGTAGTTGGTCAGACAAGAGAAGGTATCAGTACTAAGTTCTTGAAGACCCTGAAATATCTTTGCAAGCATTTTGTTCCCAAGGTTTGTGTTAAGAACTGTTGTTCTAAACAGAACTGATTACTATGTAATTATAATAACCAATCTTGGCCCCAGAAAAGAGTTGAGAAAGTATTCTTCCCTCTCTTCATTACAGGGGCTAGTGTAGGGATTCCAAGTGTGAAATGTTATGTTTACTGTGAGACATTTTTGACATGTGTATTAGGTTTGCTGAATTCCTTTTTAAATCCCTGTTATAGACAGTCGCTTACTAAACAGAGGAGAAAGGAGGGATATATACAGAAATCAATGTAAAATAAAAATATTAGGCATTGATAAAAATTTTTTTGAAGAACAGTCATTTTTATTTCACTTTTTAATTATTCATAGGAAGACCTAGAAATAGATATTATATTGACTCATAAAAGAAGTGAAGTCCCATGGTGGTTATGAACAAATTGCAACATATATGAGGGGCTCTGAGATAGAACAGAAGTAAAGGATGTCCACAAAGAAAAGTACAATAGGAAGAAAAGACAGCCTGCTCACAGGGGTGAAGACAAGTGTGGATAGGTAGACAGTATTCCACTGGTTCCGTCATGATGTCAAGAAAAAGTGAGGAAGGTCCCCCACCAGGTTAGGTGGATCCTTTAGGAGAAATTATGGATTGAACATGGACAAGAGGTGCGTTGATGGATTGCATTCTCCAATGTTGGAAGAAACTTCCAAACTGTTAGGACCATAGATCCATGAGAGTAATCAAGTATGAATCTAAAAGATTAATACATATCTTCTCATACTTAAAATAGGGTGTCGTCTTTATTGAGATGTTTTTTCAATCAGGAGTTTGTGCAGTATTGCACACCCTTCTTTACATAGTACATATTAATTTTTTTTTTGCTGTTATACAAATGTTTAATTACAGAAGAGTTTTTGTCAGAATTTTATTGTCTTATTCTAGTTAAGAAAATTTGCCCTAAAATAATTGTTTTTTAAGGGTGTTTTATTATTATTTTTCCCCATTTAGGCATGATATATCAAGCCAAGGAAATAGTACTGAGCCTTCTGTTCAGGTCCAGGTTTGTAATATTCAGCTGGGAATTTCAACTTTCTGGAGCCTAGAAAAGTTTGAATCTAAACTTGCAGCAATGAAAGAACTCTATGAGGTATGGAATTTTAATAAAATTTTTTGTTTGGAGAAAAATTTAATATCAATTAATTTAGTTATATTATACTTGGAAAGGGAGGAAAATACTTAGTTCGATTTTTCTTATTCTAAAACCTTTTATAACTTATAAAAATGCCAAAGCTACTAATAACACATTTTGTAGGTTTGGGATTTTGGTTAAGGGGTGGAAGGACTTAGATATAGCAAACATTTAATAAGCACTTACTGTGTATCAGGTACTGTGCTAAACATTGGGAATACAAGTGATTAAGACCTTGCCTTCAAAGAACTCACATTTGAATGGGGAAAGATGACAGATGAAGGGAAGCTGAGTAGTGTCACAATGTAGGAAGTTATGTGGAGGCCTGGTTCAGATGAGAGAAGGGAAAAGCTTAGTGTACCAGGGGTAGAATCCAGGGTTCCAGGGGCAGGAGAATGAAGATGGTGACCAGAAAGCAGGAAATGTGCTATGGAAAAGACCAGGAAGAAAAATTAAGGGAGGAAAACTAACCAGAATAATTTTTTTTCCCTTAGAGTAATAGTAGCATTAAGGGTGAAGATATCTTTTATGATCCAGAAGATGAATGGGAACCTGATTTAGCAAATACAACAGTCTGTTCATTTTCTAGAAGGAGGTAAATACTGTATTTTTTCCCCCTATACAAAGATGATTTCTTTGTTTTAAAGGAACATTTTTTTACCTGCTGTCTGGTCATATTTCGTGAGGAATATTATAAAACTAATTAAATTACAGTAGTTAATTTTAAGTATTAAATTGGATGCCATTCAGGTTGAAGGGGAACACAAAAATATGCTATTTCATTGCTTTTATGAAGTTATATGACCTAGCATAAATCTAGTTTTAGTATAAAAGCTTAACCATGCTTATTATTTTAAGTCCAGTTCCCTCCAGAACTTGGCATCTCTATGATATTACATTATTAAGTTATAGAGTTTTAAATACTATCAATTATAATATGGATACCCTTAAAACTATAAATCTGGGTGATAAATAGAGTACGTTCTAAAATAAGGGAAAAGGTTCCAAATAGATATAAATGTTTCTTGGTAACTAAATCATAGGAGAATTTAAAAGCAATGTGAAAGATTTCAAAGAAAAATTATTTCTATCAACTGGGGACCATTTTGTAAAACACAATTCCCTGCCTGAGGTGACACAGAAAAAATCTAATAAGTTCTGGTATAATTTGAGCTGTCATGTGGATGAGAGATTAAATTTATTCCTCCCAGCCCAAGAGGATAGAGCTAGAAACATTCAATGGGAGTTGCAGATATGCAGATTTGGTCTTGATAGTAGGCAAGGCATCTTAACAATTAGAACTGTCTCAGAAATGTCCAAGGCTGCCTCTGGAGGTGGTGGATTTCCTGTCACTAGAGGTCTGCAGGCAGAGGCTGGATGACCAAATGCCCTGCACATTCTTAGATTAGATCTTATCTCTGAGGGCCTTTTGAACTCTGATATTTAATAGGTACAAATCCCTTCCCAGTCAGTTACCAGCACCAACTTCTGTTTCATGGCCACAGACTACGCCTATGAAATGAGCTAATAATCTTCTACACATGTGTTACTATCAGAAGAACAATCACGAAAGAAAACTTGGGGGCCCCTCTGGCCACGGGAAGATTTACTCTTTAAGAACTTCTCCTACAGAGGAGAGGGTAACAGTCTCTCTTGATACAAAGGGATTTATTCAGGTTAATGTGTGGGGGTGGGGGCATCATCTGAATTGTACCTTTGAACTTGTTCTTGGCATCTCTAAGCACTTTGCAGCCTCGGCCGTGTCTGACTTTCTTATATTTGCTTATTTTATTATTTTTATTGATCTTCTGTTTGCACGTTGTCCTCATTCCCCATGATATCCCTCCTCCACCCAGAGCACAGTTTCTTATAAGAATGAATAAAAAGGAAAGAGTGGGGAGAAGCCACTCAGCAGACCTAACCAGTACAGCACTCAGGTCCTCAGTGTATGTCGGGTTCTACACCCATAGCCCCCTGCCTTTGTGCAGGAGAGGTGACCATGCAGTTCTTTCTTTTATCTGGGGCCGGATTTTGTCCTAACCATACCCCCTTTAGTTTCAGTTTTGTTGTTGCCGTTTTTTCTGTTCATATTGTCATTATGTCTGTTGTTTGTCTTATTCTGCCTATTTAATTTTTTTGTTAGTTCAGTCAACCAACCAATAAACATTTATTAAGTGCCTGCTGTGTCCCAGGCACGGTGCTAAGCTTTGGTGATACAAATAGAAAAAAGAAAGACAATCCCTGACCTTAAGGAGTTTACATTCTAATTAGAGAAGACAGCACACAAAAGGAAGCTAAAAAGGGGTTCGGGGTGTGGCTGTCCCAGATTCCCTCTTTAACTAGACTAGAGGTTCGGGGGCTCATGGCTCCACCTTCCAGTTAGAGGGACAAAGGGCACCAATGAGATGTGAGTGCTGAGGCTTATTCAATCTTGCAGGATGATATTCATTATATCTTAGGGGGCAATAATGTTCTATTACATTCTTATATCACTATTTGTGTATCCGTTCCTTAGTTGAGAGACATCCACTTTGTTTCCAGCTCTTTACTATTTCAAACAATGCTCCTGTTTTGCATTATGTTAGACTTGTATCTTGGACTTTTGGATCAGATGACTAGCAGTGAAATCTCTTAGTGAAAGCTTAATGGGCATTTAAGATTCTTTCCTACCATAGTTCCAAATTGTTTTCCAGAATACTTGATCCAATTCACAGCTCTATCAAAATGTATTAGTATCCTTACCTTTCCACAAACGCTCCCATGTTGATTAATTCTCATTTTTTGTCATTTTTGCCAATCTGCTATGATTTGATTTGCATTTCTCTTACTATTATTTTTTAATATTGTTGTTAATATTTTGTAATTCTTAGTTAGCAATTAGAGTGCATTCAATGTTAAAGCTGACTACTGACTCTTACATTCTAAGCAATATATTGGAGGAAAGGGAAAACAATGAACGTTTTCCTTTGCCTGTTTGTTGCTTTGGAATATCCATGTCTCTGTTCCTTTTTCCTTCAATGAGTTGACAAGACTGTACTTCACTTCCTATCTAAACAAAAGTCAAAGTCAAAAATGGAAGGAACTTTAGAAATCAAAGAGCCTAACCCATGTATTTAACAAATATGGAAACAGAGGCCCAAAGAGGTGAATCGACTTGCCCAAATGTAAGGTAGCTAAATCTAAATGTTTCTCTGTCAGGTGTCAAAGAACATAGAGGTCTAAAAATATTATCTTTCTAGTTCTTTACATATCTTTTCATATCCTATATTAAAAATAATAGGAAAAATCAAATTCTCAAGGGCTAGTTTTGGTATGTAATATAACATTATTACAACTTTAAAACAGGAAAATTTTTTTTGTTCCAGTACTAGTCTATTAAAATTATATTTACACTAGAAATAAAGAAACTCCTTGTCAAATTTTTTTCAAATTTTTTTAAAAATTTAATGATAAGGTAGAATTTACATTTGACTGTCAACAGTATGTATCAAATTTATAGTTAGCTGAACCAGCCTGCTTTATTGCAGAACAACAGTATCTCACCCCACGTAGCAGTGCTATCATTAAGAGACTGTCAGTGTTTTTTATGCTAACATTTCTCAAATTTGCAATTCAATTATAAATATTGGCACCAGGCTAAAACTTCATAGCTAAGGTCTGTCTTCATAGATAAGGTAAGGGCCAAAATAAATTTATTATTACGATTTTTACAAATATGATACTTTTAAATTATTCAAAAACTCTTCAAAGGTGTTCTACCAAATAAAAACACCTAGGACATTAAATATATTTGATTCTTCTAAGAAGACTAAGCTTATTTTCGAAATCATAAACATGAAAATAAGACCTAGACATCACTTAAGAGTTACTCCCTGTACTGGTATAAGCTCAAGATTGAAGGTTCTAATCTCTTCAACTAAAATGGAAGAAAACAAACTCAAAAGGCCAAGGACCAGGCCCATTTCTCATGGTCGTATGACCTTACGTCATTGTCTCTCATCAAAAACTGTGAGCAAAGAAGTCCAGCCAAGAGCAGGGCAGCCTAAGGGAAAGTGGCTTCAGATCCTTTAAGAGCTCATTCATGACTTTTCATAGAAATATTAGTAGACTGGAGGGGTCAGAAGCCAGATTACAAGATCATGGAAGTGGAGGCACTCATTTTAAAATACTTTTTCTAAGAATTTAGCAGATCATCTATTGAATCTATGTTTTAGGGGGTTATTTGATATTTTAGCCTATCTACTTCTCCTCTTCATTAGTACATATAATCTAGAATTAACTGTTGAAATCTTCTTCATCATCATAATGGAGATTTGATTAAATGAGATGTCCAAATTCATTTGGAAAAAGTGATGCTTTGTAAGAATATAACATGTAATATAACTCCTCACCTTGTGGCCTTTCTTTTTTGCAGGAGCAGGAGTTTGATGAAGAATCGGAGAATTTCTGGATGTTTACAAGATATAAAAGTCCATCCAGTTCCACATCTGAATTCTTCACATTCATCAGGTATTTTTTCCTACCAAAAATTTTATTAATTTGCATTTTGGAGTATTTTATTGATACAGTTAAATTATGTGGGAAAAAGATTTGTAAATGTTGTACATTGTATTCGTTTGAGTAAA